>JAREIS010000239.1:1800000-2361644 GCA_030060385.1 Muscicapa striata striata | reverse complement strand
CGCCGCTCCCCGCGGCACCGCGGGCTCGGTGCGGCCCGGCAGCGGCCTCCCGCCAGGCCGGGCCCCTCCCCGGCGTTCGGTCCCGCGGCCGCGGCGGCTCCATAGGGGGGCAGCGCGAGGTCCCCGCGGGCAGGGCCGGGCCAGGGTGGGCGGCAGGGACCGGGGTTCTGCGGTTTATTGTTTCCTGTTCAGCCGGGAAGTTCGTAGCGCTGACACTGCTGGAGCTGAGCTCCTGTCATGGGGCCGTCCGTGAGCGGGGCGGGAGGGGCGCGCCGGGGCGGCGGGTGAGTCCCGGGAGTCGGGTAGGGGCGACCCCGCTATAGGCTGGAAACGAAACCGGGCGGCCCGGCCGTTTCCCTTGGGCTCCTCCCGGGCCGCGCTTCCCGGCTGCCCCCGGCGGGAAGGGGCGGTCGGCGCCCGGCAGTGACACGTGTGCTGCGGGCAGCCGGGGCTCGGCTCGCTCTGCCCGCTGCCAGCGAGGCTGGGAAACTTGTCTGGTGCTGCTCGGTGTCTGCTCGTAGGGAAACAGCACCCGGCCCGAGCGTGAGGCGGCTCTTTCCGCCGTGAAAGTTATTTCCGTGTGTCCGGTGTGTTTTATGCCCCCTTGGCCTAACGTCTTGTGTGGCTTAACTTAAAGGACTGGGGCTGGACTTGATCAGAACGCGCCTAGCGTTTCAAATATCCGTTTAAGACTTTAAATTCAGTTCAGTTTAGTAACGAGCTGTTTTGGAACGATTTTAGAGCAGTCAGTGGGTGTCTGCACAAGTTACGAGTTTTTAAACAGCTTTAGAGGAACAGTAGCTATTTAAATTCTTACAAGTAATGGTGGAATGGTTTAAGAGTGTTGCTTAAAGATCTTTTTATATTAACATGACCAGGTAGGTCAGCCTGACTTTCCCCGCCCCCGAGCTGTGAGTGACACAAGTGTTAGTAATGTTGATAATATTCTGAAGCGTTGCAAGTGCCTGAGCAAAGTGTGGAAATAGCAAAGAGGGGGAATGGAGATAACAGCTGAGATAATTGGAGCGCCATCAAAGCTGAGTTTGCTGTAGAGTTGACATTGCTTCTATAAAAATGTTAGGTGGTTATGAAAAAAGCTTATGCAAATGTTACTTCATGAATGAATATGGCTGGTATTTCAGTGAAAGGTTCCCCGTGCTTATCCATTTGGAGACCGGTATTTCAGACTTCCACTTTCTGACTCAGGAAGGAAACAGGTGTAGAGCAGTGGTAGGAACAAATAAAATTCCCATATTTAAGAGGAGCAGATTTTCCTCTTGCACTCGTTGACATCATTTCTGGAGGAAAGTCCCTTTAAGAAGAACTTAGTAAAAGTTTTGTATTTAGAATAGAAAGGCTTCAGGTGATACTTCCTTATGCTTTTGGGGGTTTTTTTACAGCTATTTGTAGGGAAGTGCAGCAGCCCTCTGCATTTTATATTCATCTGGTTTATAGCCATAATCCTATGTGACACAGAAGTTTCCATTGCAGATATCATACGAGGACCCAAAGTGAAAATATGCAGGGAACAGATGGCATTTCAAAAAAACGCAAATCCTGTTTTTTCTGCAGTGTCTCAGAAATATGAGGAGCAGAAGGCAGATGTGAAATACAACAAATCAAATGGAAGTGCATACTTTCTGAATGTTAGGGAAAAATCTTTACTTTGAGAATATTTACAGGGTATGGTCACCATGTCTCACATATGTGACTGCTGCATGGTGCTACTGAATCTTGACATTCCTGTTTTAAATTAGGAAATTAAGTTACTACAGGAAAAATAGTATTCATTAGTATTTTAATTAAAAGGAAACAGTATTTCAGGCGGTGTGGGATCCTTATTTTAATACAGAAAAGTGCTGTGGTTAGATCTGTGGATTTCTTCAGGAGTGTGGGGTGTCAGATAATGTAGTTCTTGCCTTTCCAAAGTGAAGAAAAACTATTGGCTCAGGAGTTAAAGTTACTTTTTTTCCCCCAGTGTTACAAGTTGTTTGAAGTTAGTTGTGTAACTGCTGAATTGACTTAGCTATGAAGTGTACTCCAGGGTGTGCTTTGTTTGTTTGTCTGTAGGAAGAGATTTGGAAACGGGCTGACTCTGTTCAGCAGAGCTGAAGCTTGAAAGCACCTCTCTCCTGTGGAGTGCTGGCTGTGCTTGCATGAACAGCTTTTCCTTACAGCTCCATAGAAACCAGGGGGTGACTGTTGCTCTAGCTTGTCAAGGGACAGGTCATACTTACTGGATTTTGCAGTTGATAAGATAGTGTGTGTACCAGGAAGTTTGTCTGGAATTTTAAAGTTTTATGTTAATTTATTTGTAGAGGCAGGAGTGGTTTAGTTTTGGTTCTGCAAACTCAGCAATATAAGTAGACATTTTACTGTCACTTACGTAGTGACCAGGATGCCAACTAAATCATGTGTAGCTTTTGTTTCAGCAAGAGGAATTGAAGTCCGTGTTTTCTTTGCTCGTCAGATTTGATGAAAAGCAGTGAAGTTGGCAGAAATGTGGTCCTGCTCAGAATACTTCATGAAAGCCAGGATGTTGTTTAACTTGTGTGCTGTAACTTTATATGTTCCTATGAAAATATGCCAAACTTTAATGAGTTACTGTATGGTCAGAAGATAAATTTATGGTTTTGGAAGTGGATTTAGGCAGAGATTGACAGTGGCTAAGTGTCCACTGCCCTATACATGTATGTGTAAACACTGTGCAGACCTAAGAGTTCTAGGTCAGACAGGGCTGTGAGTGTGACAGTAAGCAGGCAGGGAAGCATTTTGGCTTAATTGATCATGCATATTAGTGATCAGGCTGTATCACTCCAAACTGGAAATTCTTGATTAAAGTGTGCAATTCCTTCTCTAGCTGCTCTTCAAAAGTCAGGAGAATTTTCACATTTTATGCTACTTAGACCTTTCTATAATTAAACAGCAAACAGTTTTGCAAAGTGTTGGTGTATGCAGTTCTATAATATGACTAATCTGAAATAGTTGCACTTCCAAGGTCTGGCTTAACAAAAATGCTTTGAACCAGTGCAGCCAAACATAACTGAGGTTTTCTGCAATAAATGATGCTCAGAAAGAAATATTTTGCAGCATGTGACCTTGTGCCTCAGGGACTGTTGTACATTAGGGAGTTCACCGGGAGCAACTGAAGTCTAGGACTCACAGACATTCTAGCAAAAATGCCAGTGTTGATTTGTTTTCTCCTTGAATCTTGTGATCATCTTCAGTGTTTTGCATAGTTTTATCCTCCACACTGGGAGGAGGATCACAGCTCTGTGGTGTGATGTTAGTGGCTCTTGATAAGAAAGTATGTGTATAATGTTGTCTAAATGTCCCTGGTTTTAAGAATCCCCTTTTTTCAATACAAGAAGAAATTAGAAATTTTAATTCAAGTATTATATTTGGTGTCTCTTCTAGGTTCTGGATATCTGTGTGACCCCCTCCCCATAGTGTAGTTGCAACATCGAGAGTATGTGGCAATGAGTGACACTCTCTTGGAATTTTTTGATCTTCAGTTTGTGATGAGCAATTAACTTGTAAATAAAGGACTGACTCTGCCAGGGAGGTATATGGTAATATTCTGGGCACAGAAATTACTGGTATTCACAAAGTTGCTGGTGAAGGTGTATGGTTAAGATTACAACAGGTCTCCAGGCTTTCAGCAGAGAGGAGTGTTTTGCCATTGTGTTACAATGTGTCATCCATCATCAAGGGATTAATCAGGACTCACGTGAGATGATCTGAAAAGACCTTTGATGTTAATCTTAAAGAAACTCAGCAAGGATCTCTCATCCTGAAAGTATTGAATGTGTTATGATCTTGACTGTTACTTTAGGAAAACTGTTTTCTCTACTTTGAACTCCAGTTTGAAGAATAGAAATGGGTTAATGATAACTTCAGTGTCTTCAGGTTGACTGGGCCTTCTGGAATGTATCCTCTAGTATTTAGAGAGCTGAGAGCCTGTGGGGATGGGAAGAGTTCCATAATGCTGAAGAGTTAAGGAGCATTTTTCCTCCTAATATCTAGAAATAAGGCAAGATTTGGGTATGTCCAAGGGCAGAGTGTTCACATCAGGGAGTCTGCTCTGTGTCGTGTACTTTTTGGTGGTTTCACTTCCCTGTATTGCAGTAATGTTCTTACTGAGTACACAAATAATGTGATCTTGACAAATTCAATAAATCGTCTGAAAACAATAGCTTTGGATTCAGCCATTTTGGTGTAGATGGGTTCAAATTACTGTGTTTTGGTATATTGCCTACACAGACAAGTAGCAGCTGGCAGGGCAGCAGTTCTGTGGGGGAGTATCCTGGGGGTGTAATGGTTCCTAAATTATCATGAGTCAGCAGCATCACTGTCATGAAAATTCACTTGTCATACTGGAACATATAGAAGCATTTTAAATAAGGCAATGAAGCAGTTTCTCCATTCTGATGAGGAGTGGTAGGTCTTCAGCAGGAACTATCTTGTTCAGTTTGGGGTAATGTGATACTTGGGAAAGTTATGGCTGTGTAACAAGATCTGTAAAGAAAATAAGTCTGTGAAAGATAGAAACCATAATTAAGGATTGGGGAAAAATAGATTGGTTAGTTTTACAATGTTTTTATACATCATATTTCATCAGACATAAGCAGGTGATACATAAAGCAGCTTTAAAAAGTTACCTGCAGATATAACTGGGAGGCAGCTCTGACATCCTGTCACTGCCTGCGAGCTGTCACACTTGGTAGGTGGGTCACATCAGTTTTTTATCATTGATGCTTTGAACTTGAAAGCTTGATCTTTGTCAGTAAAATTTTACTGGTTGAGAGTGGCTTGTTTGGTTGTTTTTTTTTTTTTTAAAGCATGGCTATATTTGATCCCAGAATATGGTAGTAGATCCTTTTTCTGCTGCCAAACAGTGCTGGGATACAGGGTGGTCTGTGGGACTTCCCCAGGGGAAAAAAAAAAAAAGAAAACACCTGCTAAAGTTTCCTTTCAGTCAGAGAATACTGAAGCATTGGTCTGAGGAAAATATTTCTTAAAAGGTACCTGCAAGGAGAGTTTAGTCAGGTTTCCACATCCATCATCAATAAAACAAGTAGTTATGAGTTGAAATTGCAGCAGAATAGGTTCAGGTGAGGCATTAGATGCAGGGACAGGCTTTCAAGCCATACACATAACCAAAATAGATTGTAGAGATACACTGGAGAATGCTGGTGTGCTAATCTGGTTTCATTTACAGCTTCCCAAAAAACACTCCAGTGGACATATGTATAGCTGCATAATGAATTCCAGTCTGCTGATAACAAACTCATTTTTCTGATACTTCATGAGACATTTTAGGATTAATTTTTGGACCTCTGCAGGCTGAAGATCACTGTACAAATTGGTGAAGGGGGGAGCATTGCTTAGTTGACTTTTAAAGACATCTAATGGAAGTGGGTAGAGTTAAATTCTTTTAAATCTCTGGAAAAGGTGCTTAACTATGCAATGTATGAAGATTTTTTTTTTTCCTCACAAAGTTGTTTTGCTTGTATTCCATAATTTATTGTAGGACACTAGGATAGAAGAATAGATAGAAGACAGTGTTTTAGTCTTGGCCTGCACAGATGACCTGGAGAAGAACAGCACAATAATTCTCTTCAAGATCTAAATACAAAGCCCAAACCAGCTGGACAACATTTTGTCCATAACTCCTTGCTTTATTTTAACTCAGTTTCATGGACTAGATCATAGAGAGAACTCCAGGAAAACACTGTGGACATGCAAAGAGGATATATGTCCCAGCTGCAGCAAAACATTAGATCACAGGACTAAAGATCATTTTTTTTTTTTTTTTTTTTTTTTTTTTTTTTTTTTTTTTAATAAGCCAAGATCAAATTACTGGAATGCATATTATTTTTGCAATTTATTTTATAAGAGTTGTTTTAAATTTAATTGTGTTCAGTGACTTTTCTGTGACTTTCTCAATCAGAAAAAGTGTTGAAAATGTTAAACCAATGAAATGAAAACCATTGCAGACAATGTAAACTTTACAAACTATAATGCAGGTGTTGTATATATGCTGAAAAGTGCTGAGTGAACATGTCTTTGTCATGTCCTAGTTACGGACAAATAAATGTGGAGTTTGATCATATTGTCCTGGTCTTTATGTAAAAGGATTTGGAAATAATCCAGATGCAGGGCGAGGCAGAGGTATGAGCTGTCCCTCAGTCTTGGCAGGTTGTCTTTAGGGGAAGTACCTATAGCTGGAATGCACCTCCCTTCCCACTTTGTACTGGTCTTGAAGGACCCAGGTAATGGTATCAAGGGGAGGAATTACTCCAGTGCTGGTTAGGAGAATGGTCTCTTATTTCTGAATGTCCTCTGTTTTGTTAACTTTCAATTCTCCTTCCTCTTTGCAAATGGCATGCCTTTTACTTGCTTATCCTTCATCTGGAATGCAGATCTGTACTTCCCTCTACTTGATTTGTAGTCTCTCTTGCCTTGACACAAATATTTCATAAATAGTCTGGTTGCATTTGAGGCTGTTTTCCAAAGGAAATATGTTTTTCTCCACTCCGAGAAGAATATATTTGAATGTAAATGTGCTATAGTAGCAATAATAACCCTTGCAAAATACTGGTTTATAAAATACCCTTCATGGGAAATACCCATCCTTTTTTTTTATTTTTAAGGTACTGGAGAACTACTTACTTAACTTTTGCTTAAGCTCCACGTTACTGGAAGACAGGTGGGCAGGAGGTATGTAGCATACAGTGGGGATAAGGCAGTAATTACATATTTGCAATTCTTTCCTGATGATGGAGAACATTATCCTGGTGTGTGCTACTGTGCAGTAGAAGTGACTTTGTTCCTTAAGGCTTTGGGCAGACTGCACAGATGGGCTCTTCACTGCCCTTTCACTCATTCTGTCATGAGGGTTTGGGGATGAGAGTGGTACCTTGAAGGAATCCATGACAAGGTGCTGTGCTGTGTAAGCTGGGCAGAATAGAGCCTTATCTTGACTTACTTGTAATAGGTCTGTAGATCAAAGTGCAGTACAAAATAGATGTTTTATTTCATTCCTTAAAGAGCTAAAAAGACCTTTGGATTTGATTAAAATAGTAGAATACCTTCTCCAGATTTAAAATACCTTATTTAATATAATGCCAAAGCTGTTTCAAAGTTCAGAGCATTGTTTACATTTAAAGCCTAATACTAGTTAAAATACATTTCTTTGGTTTGTATCAGTAGTGTCAATAGATGAACTTCTTTAAGAGAGATGTACAATCCCTGAAACCCTACTCCCTGCAGCAGGGTAGAGCAGTAAACAGGTTTCAATATTTCAAGTAAATACCATGGTTCTCTAACATAAACAGTACTAAAGACAGTTAAAGGGGCATTGGAAGGAAATGGAATCTTAATGGGCACAGGAGGCATAAGAGATGACAGGATTGCCAGTGGCTGCACAGAATGAAACACCCAGGAATAATTAGCGGTAGGCATAATATCTGGAAAGTCTGTGCTCTCCTAATTTGTGCTTATGAGAAGTTGAGCCTTTTAGATTTTACATGTTTTAAATGGCTTTATCTTGGTATTCTTGCTGCTTTGGGGAGTAAACCCACGAAAACCCTGTGGAAGGGTTCATTTTTGATGTATCACACTTGCTGGCTGAGGTCCAGAGACTTATCATCTTACACAGGCTTCTGTACGGGTTCCCCAGATGCTGCCTTTTTCAAAACATGCTTTGGGCTTTTGAGTTAAGTACAACTTGCTTCCAAAGACAAGTTTTCTGGCTTTTGTGTGGTAACCTTGCTTGCAGAAGCTTGAAGGGCAGGTGTTCAATCAACAGCACCTTTCTAAAGGTGGTACTTTTGTAAGTGGTGTTTTCTTGTTCGATGAAGAATCTTTTCTACAGTCCTAGAAGTCACTTTTCTTTGTTACTTGGTTGTTACTCTTGTATGCATGCCCTAGTATGTTTAATTGCTGTCACAAAGGAAAAAAAATCATCTCCTTGCCCCCTGCCCTGTTGATCTCAGTATGTATTCATGAGACCAGACTGCTAAGGCTTTGCAGTATATGGTTTTGTGGGGGTATTTGTTTGTCCAGAAGTTTTGAAGGAGGTAAGACTGGGTCAGTGTGACCTTGGAGAAGTGGAAAGTAAGCATGTGGAAGGACAGGTTGTTTGTGAAGCAGGGCTGTGTGAGATATCAGTGGAAGGACTGTCAATAGAGGGAAGGGGGTTAGGACATATATATGTCTGTATGGACCTTTCTTAACTTATTTTCAGTTAATTTAAGTTTGTTATCTGATTTGCATAAATGGCCAGGTATGTAACCGTTGGTATGATTTTTCCCCACTCCTAGCCTGTTACTCTGCAAGAACTTTTGTATGACCAAGCTTCTGGCATGCTTTCATCTTGAAATACAGATTTATATAGCAATGTTCTGTCTAGAATACAAAACAGTTTGATGACTCTGCAAGATATAGTCGTTTGCTT
This sequence comes from Muscicapa striata striata, assembly GCA_030060385.1. NCBI lineage: Eukaryota > Metazoa > Chordata > Aves > Passeriformes > Muscicapidae > Muscicapa > Muscicapa striata. Next base: position 2,353,183 of record JAREIS010000239.1, on the reverse strand, counting down.
TTAGCTTGAAAAACAAGGTGTTATCTCTCAGTAATAGCTGCTTTTCACTTAAACATTTAATATCTGTATCTGGGAAGATTTTAGTTTAGTATACGATTAACATTTTAATCCATCATTTAGTGTTCTAAAATGGGCTCATATTTCTGTAATTCTATAAAACCTTTTATGAGTGATGCTCTGCATTTTTAGATACTAGTTTTTTTTTCAGCAGCCAGATACCATTAAGACAATGGTTTTTTTCAGTATTTTTAATTAATAGGGCTTTCCTTTACATTTATGCAGCCATTTTGGAGGGCTGGCTGTGAGATTTAATGGGAAAAAACGAGTAGAGATGGCATATCTGGGATATAGTTCTTCTGGTTCCTGATACCTCAGGTGTGTGAGCTCTACCAGTTGTACATGCCATTCCAGAATGTCTGCGTTTGCCCTCTCCAAGGGGAGCTGGTTTTCAGTTGTGCAGACAGGGTGAAGGTGTGTCTAGACAATTGTTTTAATGGAACTGAAAGCAAAGGGAAAGTAAGTTTGTTTTGTAGATGCTTTATGTAGGTGAACTGGAAATGAATGATCTCAACTTGTGAAGATGTGGCTCACCAGTTGTTATGACAACTGTTGAGGGAGTTATGCTGCACTTGTGTCTTTTACAGTGAGGCCTCATAATGCATGCTGGATTGAAGCAGGATTTGTAATTATGTCACAAATGGCATTCACTAGCACAGATTGCCCAGACAAGTTGTGAATGCCCCATCACTGGAAGTGAGCGACCTGGTCAAGTGGAAGGTATCTCTTCCTGTGTCAGGGGGCTGTAACTAGATGCTCTTTAAGTGCCCAAATATTATTATCTTAATAAAATGTTAATGATAGTAAGACCAAGCCATGCTCTTGTTAGTTTGTTTTTTTTTCTGGAAAACAGAATAGTGACATTTCATGTGAGGCTTTTTGATATTCTTAAGGAAATCAGTAGCATGCTTTTGACTTTTCTGCAGTTGGACCCCAGGCTGTGGCTCCCTATTTCTGTAAATGTCAATTGGAGGTTATTAGAAAGAGATACTTCAGTGAATGTATATTGTATTAATTCCTTATCATAAAGTAACATACACCATTCAGTGACACTACTCCAAAAAGTAACAAAGTGGAAAGTGGTCTGTTTTGAATGTTTGATCTGTTTGATTAAATAACTTTAAAAGAGCTTCACAGAAAGAAAACTGATGAGGGAAGTAAATTCTGTTCTGCTTTCTGCATCCATTAAATTGTTCACTAATGCTTCTGAATGCTTTTGCAACCCAGCTGACATCTGATCTTTAGGAATATTACTGAAATCCCCATTGGCTTGGCTAGTTAGAAAAACAAATCTTTACTTCTTTAAAGTAAACATGTTTTATTTAGAGTAATGGATAGAAATGCAGCGAGCTGAAATTTTGGCAGGGATAGACAGGTGTTGTCCTTATGACCTTTTACAGCTGCTATTAACTGGATTGATAAATGTGTAATGAAGGGTAAAAGTTTACTTTTATGCTGGTTTTATGCTAGAGGCTCCACATCTTTGTGATTTGCTGTTGCAGGAAAGGAGAAACTGAATTAGAGGCTGTTAATAGGATTCTTGGTAGACAGTAGTGCTGAAGGGACCTGGGGACGTTTGCAGGGTACAGTGAAGCAGAAAAAGCACCCAGTAAAATGTGTCCATTTCAGAAATGTGCACTGCAGTACGTAATGTGGACAAAGGTTGGAAGCCCTAGTTCCAGGTATTCCCAGAGGTGCTGGAACAGCGCATCATGGCACAGCAGGCAGTCTGGAACTCAGGAAAGACTGCTTCCTGTTGCTTTTTACAGCCTTGTAGGCAAGGCAGGAGATGGAAGAGGGAGTAATAGGAAAAATGCATGGCTGCTAAGGCTTATCTGTTCTGTTTCTTGGGACTTCTGAAATACCTTGATCTGTTTCCAGTGAAAAATGTCATAGTTCAGTGGCTCTGATTATATTTAGCTCATCTCTCTAGGCTCGTGTTCTGGTCAATATGTAGGTCTTTACATACTGAACACCTCCTTGGGTCCCACTGCCGGGTATATCTGAAAAGCTCAGCTTGAGAGTCAAAGCTTTAGAAATCCTGGTTTAGAGATTTAAGTCTGATCAAGTCTGTGTTAGGAGTAGAAATGAAAGTAAGCAGAAGGCTGCAAACAACCAGGCAACTCCATTCAACTGTGATAGAACAAGAACTTCATGGAAGCGCTGTTGGAGAATGGGGTTTGTCTTTGACTGCGGATGTTTCTTACTGTGGTCTGTGATCTTTAAATTGAATGGGCCTGTATGTTTCTTCTGTTTTCATGACAGTTTTTAATATTTGTTTAGACAATTACACAATAAAATCTGGTGTATAAAAGAACACCTGACAGTTTTGTTTGACTCAGTGATAAATACCACTTCAACTTGCATGTAAAATGATACAGTGAATGATATTTAGTTGTGAAACTTAAGCACTTAACAAGGGAAAAAGTACTTTTGAAACAACAAAAACTTAAGAAAATAGGTTGCTATGAAGTAACATTTAAGAGGTTTTTAATGTTACATGATAATACAAATTGTTAACAGTTCTAATTAACCTTTAAAAATAAGTGGAACCCAGGTGCTAATACGGAGTTTAATTCTTTTTTGTACTTAGATTACTTGCCAAAGACTTATTCCTTTTGATGGGTGAAATAGTATTTTGGGATAGTTGAGAGACAACCTTTTTTTTTCTACACCAAAGCTCATTAAAGCAGATTTCATTGTTCTGAAAGGAGGTATGCCTGTAGAGAATATTTCATTTAGTGGTTATTACTATTACTTTCTCTTTTTCTGATTTGTATTACCTGAAATAATTTGCATTTTAATTAATTTAAAAGGAAAGCAATAATTAATTAGATTTGCATTGACAAGCACTTTTGTTTGCTTTTTTTCTGGAATTGGGAGTGGCTAGTGATGATCTTTGTCCTTGTGTTTTCCATAGTGAAGCAGAGATCAGTTCGACTGAACTGTAAATGCAATATTAGAAGAACTGAGTAGTTGTCAAAGGTCATTTCAGTTCTGTGTAGTAATAGGGGGAAAAATAACTAAGTTAGATATTAGGAATGCAGAGTTTTAGCACTGTATAAATGGGCCATGCTCCCAAATCTTGAACATTTGATGCCATTTTGGTGACATTGTACCTACAGAATAGAGTAAAGGCTAATAAGGATGATTAGAGGTATTCAGAAGGCTTCCATGGATGCTCTTAGTTTGGAAGAGGCATGACTTGATGAGTCCATGAGTATCATGGAAAAACTGAATAGAAAATGTGGTTGGGCACTTGGGTAACAGAAGAAAATATCCAGTTGAATTGAGGCTGGTATTTTTTAATAGCTACAAGTTGACTTCTACATAAAGCACAAGTAGACTGTGCCCACTCTCATTTGGGAGGCAAAAATGTATAAATGTGTCTGAAAACAAAGCAACTGAACAGATTTGCATAGAACTCTGATGGGTATTAAATTTTAATATGGACTCAGGCTTAAAAGTCTGATAAAGTGTCCTGGGAGTCCTGATGCTATTTATTCTTGGTCTTGCGCTGTTTTTCTCAAGAATTTATTATAGATTGCCGTCAGAGGGGGTAATGGAGAGAATTTGGGTCTTGCCTGTTAGAATTTTGTGATGTTGTTGTCAGTAGAGTGGTAGGTTATGGAAGTGGTGTCAGGTAGGTTGCAGATGATCTGTTGGACAGTGTGTGTGAGAATGGGGCTAATTTTGGAGACTGAAGGGTTTCAGTGCGACTATAATTTACAGCACTTCATCTAACAAGGTTTTTGCTTTAGCAGAGAGTATTGCATTTAAATGTGGCATCTGTTCTCCTTTTTGTGCTGAGATGTGCCCAGGAAGGCGATGACTCAAGAGTTGTCTATGTCCTTTCTGAATTTTGGAGTCAGGTCTAGGCATAGTCCTAGACTGTCTACATGCATGTTAGGCACTGTTTAAGAAATTGCCCATGTCACTCATACTAACAGTGATATCAGAATAGCAGCTTAGGAGACCCAGATCTCTGCAAGATCATCTCTAAATTGGTGGTTGGAGTTTTACAAAATGTTTCAGCTTTTGCTTTGTTTTGGCTTAAATATAAAGGAAGACTTGCAGCAACACAAACTGTTGATATGCTTTTACCTTGTTTTTGCCAAAGGTAGTGGGAATCGTTTTGGTAAATGGAACCTGGGTATTGTACTTCAGTGGTGGGTTTTTTTTTGTTTTGTTTTTTTGGTTTTTTGTTTTTGGTTTTTTTTTGTAATCAGACCTTGTTCTTACTTCAAAACTGCAATTGTGTGGTGTTAATTTATTTTGTTACCTTAAATCCAGAGAATAGTTCTCTTGGGGCTTTCTTTAGGTCCATTTTTTACATTATTGTGAGCCGTTCTCAAGGATCATGCAATCAACTTCTTAAATTTTTTAACTTCTATCAGTAGCTTGACATAGCTTAATTGCTATACAGTTCATTCTGAAAAACATATTTATTCAGAAGGTAATGAATCTTGTTTAAATATAGTCAACTGCCTTGACTTTGTCCCTTTTTTGTCTTCTACTTACTGCTCAAACGTTTGGTAGTACACTCAGAAGGTCACATCTGAAGGAGTTTTGTACCTGTACAGAGTTCAGCAGGATGGAAAGTCTGTTCTGTCTGCAGCAGATGTTCCATTATGTCCATTATGCACCCTGGAAAATTACCCTTTAGTATAAAAACACGTTTTTATAGATTAAAACTTGAGTTGTTTGCAATGTGTGGTGCTCAGTAGATTGTAGCTCAGGGTAGGGTGCTCAGAAAGTTCCCAGGTCAATACTGTGTGTGGCCATGACCACTCTGGTTTTTCCTCATCTTGGCTTATAGTTTATGTGCACTGTGAGGCTGCTTGTTCTTACTTTGTCTGCAGAAATGTGATTGTGGCTCAGATCTTAGGTGCAGAAGTGTTTCCATCTTTCCAAACTCCTTTATACAGCAGTAACATCTAGTTCCAGAAAGAAAAAAAAAAAAAAAAAAAACCAAACCAAAACAAAACAAAAAAAAAAAAAAAAAAAAAAAAAAAAAGGATTTATTCAAGGGTTGACCCATAAGATATAAAGTGGTGATTGTTTTACTCTTTCCCAGAGTGTGTTTATTTTGAGCCTTGATCAAAATCACCTTTTAAACTTTTTTTTAAATCCACATGCTTAAGTAAAGAATGACATAACATACACAATTAAAAACAAAACGAATCAAAGAATGAAACCCTATCCAAACAAACAAAACAAACTCTGATAAGTCAAATATAAAAGCATTATAAGGCACACTTAAGGGCATCCTGTGAAACAGCTGATGGTATCAAAACAGTAAAAAAACTTCCCTGTTTCAGGATCACTAAACTATCCATTTGCTTCTGGTTAGGTAGGAGGGTTCAAGAAAAAAGGTCATAGCAGAATAACTCAGGTTTTGATGCTAATGGTGGCATTTTCTATGGAGAAGTTAAAGGAATACCATTTGTATTAGTGTCATCATCCTCTTGAGAGAGGAGTCTGGCTGTACTGGAACAGATGAGGAGTGATGTGGGCATGTAAAGATGAGGCATTTAAAATGGCCAGGCATACCTGCAGCCCAGAGTCTCATTATTTTAGCAACAGGTTTTAAAATTGCTATGAAGTGGGGAATTGTTTTCATCAGCTGCATGCAGTTTCTCCAGTCTTCCCTTTATTCTGATTGTTTTTGTTGCCCTTTTGTGGACTGAATCTGGGAAGTGATCATTTAAAAGTAAAAACGCCCTTTTCAGGGACTCTTTAAATTAGATTATTTCAGGTTTTGTTTTGATTGGAGATCAAATAGCTTTTGGCACTTGCACTACAGTTGCTCAATTTCCCTTTCTGTTCCTCTCTTTAGTTATACTTTGTCGTGTTTATGCCACTTGTATTGATGGAGTTGTGTTTGGTTTTTTACAGTGACGACAGTTCCTGTCTCACCTCTTTGATGGAGGAGGACTATGACCCAGAAGTGAACTCTTCACTGTAGAACAAGAAGCTCTTGTGGATTTTTGTGTCCCTTTAAAAGCAGCACCCAGTCTACAAAAAATAGAGTAGAAGAGATTATTTTTGGACCTGGCTTTTTTTGTTCATGTGACCTATGTTTCAGCATGTAAATGGTGAAAAACAGGGAGAACATTTGTGCCTGCTTCTGAGCTTTATATCAAGTAGTGCTTAGCTCTGTGGAGCATTAGCCAAGTTACGTGGAGACTAGAGTATATCCTAACATTCATTTTTTAAAATATTTTACCTTTTTTTAGCAGATGTATGTGATAAAAATGAAATTTATATTTTAAGAGCACTTGGGCAGATGCTTCTTGTTTAGATCTAAGCATTTAGGGCAAACATTTTTATGTAACATCGTTTTTCCAGAGTGTTTCAATTGATCTGCTGCAGATCATGAACTGTCCAGCAGCCTTGAGTGTATCTGTTCAGTATTAACCATGATGTTGCTCTGAATGTTGTCATGCAGACTTGACAAACCTTTTTGTAATGTAAAGGCTGATTTCTGTACTACCACAACCAGAGGAAATTTAATGAGGTGAACGTGGGCGTGGCCTTTTTAAATATAAATTACCTTCTTAGGTATCTTTTTTTTGTAGTGAGAGTGCAAAGAGAGGGTAAAATGAGCAGCTGAGGGGGTGAAGGGCACAGTTGGCACGAAGTGCGGCCTCTCGTGCTCTGCTTCGAGACGCACTATTGCCTCAAGGCTGGCCTTCCAGAATTCTGGAGAAGAAAGGAACCCGGAGGTCACTGAAGCACACAAACTGAGGACATTGGACTGCAGAGGCCAAACTCAGGGTAAGTGATCGTATGTATTTACTGCTTTGCTTATAGTGTGTTGACTTGTTTCTAGATAAATTAAAGTTGAAAAATAAAGCAAAATGGTAAATTGGAGGACCTTCCACAAAAAAAGGTGGAATTCAGTTATATGGAGCAATAGTGAAATGTTCATCATTTTGAGCAGTAGAAACTGCTGTGATGTGTTGGAAAAAACATAGGAGTGCAGGCATATGGTTGTCAATCTCATGGGTGTGTTAATTTTAAACAGGAAGTAACTGGGAATATTGAAGTTCTTACCTGTTTCAGTCAGAGGAACAAAGCAGGAGATGAAAAATGCTCAAGTATAATATAAAAAACTTCAGTGCTTTCCCCTTCCTATTTGTATAGGCCAAACTTTGAGAGATAAACAGTGTTATTATTTCAGTTTGGATAATATGACAGGGAATGTTCTTTTCATTTACAGAGCCTGGCCATGAGGTTTGATGCCTCATTTTATTGAAGGGAGACACTGGACCTAAATGGCGCAGCATGACTTTGTTCCTGCCTGGCTTAACTTCTCAACACCACAGTCAACCAAGGTAACAGTAATACAGATCAGCTTCTTTCACAGCTCTGACCACGGGTAAGATCAGTGTGTTGGGTTCTCTGTGATTCTGTGGGAGACAGGTGGATTTAAGAGCCATTCTGATCAGATCCAGGCTTGTTGACATTGCTGGCTAATCAGTGCAGTTATGGATGCTGTATTGAAAACTCATACAGGAATGTGGGGGTGGATGGTTTTTTCAATTAGGCAAATGTCACTGCTGGCCTGACAGGCTCCTGGAGAGTCCAGATGAGTGCTTCATTACATGAGTTTTACTTTCTTCAGTCCCCTGCAGCCACCTTTGAGAAACATGGAGAGCATCTTCCACGGGGAGAGGGCCGCTTTGGCGTGAGCCGCAGGAGACACAACTCTTCTGATGGATTTTTCAATAATGGGCCCCTCCGAACTGCAGGAGGTAAGAAGTATCAGAATGCAGCCTGAGAGCAAACATTTGGAAATATTCTACAGAATGAAGAATTCAGCAGAATAGAAAAAATTTCCCCAGACTGTTACCTTTTCAAAAATCCTAGGAGGAAGTTGGACTACTCTCTTTTCCTGTGCAATATGCTTAGGCCTTAAGAGGTTTTCATAGTAGCTGTATATGCATTGTGTAGCTTGATTTGTTTTCTCATATAATCACACAGTTAATAAGTTCAGATCAGCAGTTACTTAGTGAACACTGGCTGAACAACAAGAAAAACAACCTGATATTTCCAGTATTCTGCATACTGTGTTGATTTATTTCATTTGCGTATCTCCTTTTATTTAGACTGCTGGCACCAGCCATCCCTTCTCCGCCATGATTCTGTAGATTCTGGTGTTTCTAAAGGAGCTCATGTTGGGCTTTCTGGCAGTCAGCCTGGCTGGCATGGTCCCTCACGGGGCCATGATGGTGCGAACCAGCGTGGAGGAGGAGGAACTGGAGTTCATCGCCACTGGAATGGCAACTTCCATTCTCGGAAAAGTTCCACCTTTCAAGAAAAGCTGCCTGTTGAATCCAGGGAAGAGAAGAAGGAAGATAAAGAGCATTTGCAGTTTGAGGAGGAAGACTTTGTAAGTGTATAGCTTCTCACTAGAAGTGGAAGGTGTGAGAAATGGCTTTTCAGATCTCATTTGTATTAGCATTGATAGGTGGTGAGTTGCATTCCATTCTATGTTTGAGACACAAAAAAAATTAACAAAATTATTCTGGCACTGATAGGATGCTAATTGGTACCCAGAGCCCTCAGGATTTGAAGATGTGTTGGATTATGGGGTTTGGCTCGTATGTTTTGCCAAATGAAGAACTGAAGGCATTGTAACATTCAAGCCAGGTCTTCAGCAAAACTCATAAGGTGACAGGGGAAGAGTAGTTGTATGGACTTTGTGGCTTTGCTTGCAAAGCCTTTTTTTCTGCTCCTAGAAATACATCTGTTCAGCTTATCTTCAGTCTGCCTGCTTCAGTCTTCCTGTTTCCTTCACTGTGAGACATGTTGGTGTTTGTGATAACCTTCCCAAGCTTGTTCGTGACATGCTCAGACCTTTGCAACCATCTGCCTTGAATCTTCTGCCTTGAACAGTATTATCAGAGTTGTTTTCCTCTCTCTCTCTGTTAATCTGTGGATCAGGGTTTCTTGAGCTGTTTCTTCCATCAACATCTCCAGTTCACCAACTTTCTTCTTATTCAGCATTTTGATTCACGTGGTGTTATCAGTATGATAGCCTCTTACATCCTGGCTCTATTTTTACTGGAATATCTTTAGTTTTCAGACTTTGCCAAGCAGTACTTGGACTTACAACTTTCATCCTTACCATGTGCCTTCCTTAATGCTAATGCTTTGGAAGATGTGCACCTTTTCTGCTTTCTCTTTTCTATTTAATTCTATTTCTCCTGACCCCTGAAGAGTGTTATATCATGAGACCATGTGTTTTTCTTTCTTAATCTATTTCTCACTGTCTCTAGGCTCTTTTTAATCAGTGTAATGAAGAGAATATCCTCTGTAAGGTTCTGGTAACTCTGTCCCTTCCCCTAATGCAGTTCCTCTGTCTTTATCTTCAGTGCTAAAGCCTTTGCTGCCTCCTGTAATGAGAGGTTCTGGTGATACTGTGCACACTTGTGTGTATCATCATCATGAGGTTTTTGCTGTCTTATGCAGCATTTGTCTCTGGAAGGCTGTTCACAGCTGAAATTGTTGTGGCAGTTTGATGGCTTCTGCTCAGGAATTTACGAGTCAGAGGGAAATACATGAAGACCCACAGCTGCTTCAGGCCAAAATCCAGAGCCACAGGAGGCAGTTTGATTTAAGCTGTTGGGGTTTTTTTCAGTGAAGGGCCTGGGAGGTGATTGCATTCTCTTGTTCAGCTGCTGCTGCTTGGACCAGGAGCCTGTATCACAGGATGGTTAACAGCTGGAGAGCGGGGATGAAGCTTGTGTGTGGATTTCTACTACCTGATTTCTCAAGAATACTGTAATTCAGGCTGTGAGCCTGTTTTTTGACTGTCAGAAGTCTGTAGAAATCTAGAAATATTGCAGTGATTGCAACTGTGCAATCTCTTGTCTGTCTTGGTCTAAATCTTTCTTCCACATACTTCATTCTCTTCTTCAGTGCCTTGATGAGTGCCTTCCCCAGCTGCATGGCTATTTCTTCTCTAATTACTTCCTTCATTTTTAAGATGATAATACCACACGCTGGCTAGCAGCAAGCTTTGTTTAGTAACTCCTGTACTGTCTTTGCCATAGTGCTCAAAGTGCTGTATGCTGTGGTTAAGTGTGTAACTGTTAGGCCTGTGTGGCTGACAACACTTTTTCTGAAAGCTCTCTGCAAAGCAGGCTTCTAATCTTAAGTGTGAGCACCCGTGCTATAAAACTGACCTGTAGCTAAAAATTGAAGCACTTAAACAGAGGAGTTTCTGGAGACTGAGGCAGGAATTTATGCTGTGGTGTGACATTTTGTCCTTACTCTTATAGAACAGAAATACCTACTATTTCAGATGCTCACTATTAGAGAGTTATGCTGTCACCATAGTAACTGACATATGAGGAATTCGTTAAAAAGAGGAAAAAGGTGGCTGTATTTTGAACTGAGGTTTTTTGGGACAGGGTAAGAGGAATAGCTAATCAGGAACACTTGTCATTGAATGCTTAGATTTTCTTCACTCTGATTTGAGCTTGGATATGTCCGTAGTTGTTCCATCAAGTTGAATTCTGAAACTGAATCCCATTTAAGACTGCAGAGAGCACTGAGTCTGCGTGGACTCGTGTCCTAAAAAGTGGACTGAAGTTTGATACAAATTTAAATATAGATTTTCTTTGTCAGTAAATATATTCCTTTACATTATGAATCTAGTATTGCTTTGGGGTGTTGTTTTTTTTTAATTGGCTCATGTATAATTATTGTATTAAAATATCTGTGAAATGAGGATAGATTCTTCATATACTGATGATGTGGATTCTGTTTTATTTTTTGAGCTGCTTTCAAATACCTCATTTTTTAATACCTGTACTGGTTGGTAAAATCTAGTTAATTATAGTAGAAGACTAGAGGAGTTATCCTGAACCCTCTCATAGTTCTGCTGGAAATACAGCAGAAACCAGGGAAAAGGCAAACTCGATTTTTAAATGTCTTGTGGCAAAGCATTCTCTTCCACTTTGGATGCTGTTCAGAGAAATCTACCCATACTCTGAGTTTCTGTAAAAAAAATGTTAATATTGATTTTTTTTTTTTTTTTTTTTTGTTATATGTGATATAACAATATATTAATTTACATTGTCTTTTTACAGCCATCTTTGAATCCAGAAGGTGGAAGACAAAACAACCAGAACAAACCTTTAGGGACACCTTCTGGAGTATGGGGTAGGTGAAGGTCACTGTACACAATGCTGATGATGGAGCAGAAAGTTGTAACTGGTGTTTAAATGCTGGATTTTTCACTCAAAAATATTTTAAAGATCTAAATGAAGCAGACAGTTTGCTGTTTTCTGTTCTTTGTTGTTTTCCTCGCACAGTCTCCCCTAATCTCTTGGCCTTTTTGTCTATTTGAAACTGTGCTTGTCATAGAAAAACAGCCAGTGGCAGTAATGTCACTGTTCTGTGTTCGCTTCCTGTCATGCTGCAGTTACAGTTTCACACAGACATCACTTGAATGGCAGAGCAGATTGAAGTGAACTAGACATTAGTTTCTGACTTTGGATCTTCATAGTAGAAATACAGCAAAGCTGTCGTAGTTTCTGTGGTTTGAGTTCAGTTGATTTTTTTAAACTCAGAACAGCCTTGCTTTTGATCCTGATGTACTCTGTGAATCTATACCTTAAAAAAAAAAAAAAGTGAAACAAGGTACCAGTTCTAGCAGTTAAACCCAAATTTGTTAATATTGGATTAGTTGGGTTAGATACTGTGAATAGTACAAATGCAATACTTGCAATACTTCCTGCAATACTGTTGGATTATATTTTTTTTGCATGTTTGTCACGTAGCTATTGTTCTGCTCAAAACCTAATGACAACATTTATGGGGCTTTTATCTGTTCATACTATTGGTATTTTTAAATTGTTATGCTCCTGGAAATGTGCTTATTTGGCCTAAGAAACATTAACTGTGCTTGTTTGTAAAAGCAGTTTGTAAAAGTCTTTTGAGGTGGAAGTTATGTAAATATTTTTGCTGTGTTAGTGAGCTAACAAAGCTCATCCATGTTGTGCAAAAAATGCTCATACCTGTTCTGATTTCTGTAGAATGGTGCAAGGCTGTTAACTGATGTCACTGTAGGTTTTTTGTTTCAGCATCAAGCTGTTGTATTTAAATTAGAAAAGATTGTATTTAGATACCCACATCCAGTATCTTCTCTCAGAGCTGAAATGAAAGACTAGATGATGATCTCAGAATCAGATGTGCAGTGTCTAAGATGGAGAGGGAGGAACTGGAGCAGTGTTCTGAAGCTATTCTGAAACTGAACATCTGTATTTCAGAATCTCTTGTTTTGTTTTTACAGAAAACCCCCCTAGTGCCAAGCAACCTACCAAGATGCTGGTCATCAAAAAGGTTTCAAAAGAGGATCCTTCCGCCGCCTTCTCAGCTGCATTTACATCACCTGTTTCTCACCTGGCAAATGGCAACAAAGCCACCACCATTGTCCCAAGTGTCTACAAAAACCTGGTTCCTAAACCTGCAGCTCCTCCTTCCAAGGTACAGGGGTTCCAACTAAATTAGTGAACTGCAGATCAAAGGAATCAATCCTCAGCAAGTAGCAGGAGTTGGAATCCAGTAGTTTCTAGGCAGTGGCTTTTACAGTAGAGGTCTATTTACTACTAAAGTTGTTGTTCTCTGTTAAAATGCCTTTTGGCTTTGTCCATAGGGAGAACTGACCTCTGACTACACTGTGGTCTATTTGAATGGGTGTGTCCTCATGCATTAGACAAATCCTTATCTTAATAAGACAAAACAAGCACTGCTGGAGAGGTGGAATGTGTGCTGCTATGTGCTTGAACTGTTCACATGACTACCTTGAAAAATCTTTATTGGGTTACAATACTTTGATGTGTCCAGAACAATTGAGGCTAAGATCAGATTAGATTGTAACATCCTGTAATTCAGGTGTAATTTAGTCGAGCCTTAAAAACAATCTGGAAAAGCCATGGGTTTTGTGCTACTGTCATTTTACTGAAGGAAATACAGTAGTGCTAAAAAAAAAAAAAAACCAAGCTTTATTTTTTCCTTAGTTCTAGGCTTAATCTTGCCCATTTTTCCAGAGAACCGACATGCATAGATGCCTTGGAAATTTTGAAGTATTGATAGTGAAAGTATTTAAAAAGCTAAAAAAAAAAATTACTAAAGTTGTTCTTTAAAGAGATGTCCAAATACTTTGAGTTCTAAAATGTATTAATTACTAATGCTGGCTGCAACATTCCAACAAAACCTTTCCTATGATTACAGTAGATAATTCTTATACCCTTCAAAGATAAAAGCAAAATAAGAGACTCAGAGCTTCTTTTTGTAAGAAAGCAAGCTTAGAGCTTCTTTCCCTTTTGTAAATTTTTGTTAATTCAAGTTAAATTCTGCCAGCTACAGAAGAAATTGTAGTGGTTAAAATGATTCTCAAATTATCTTGTCTATACACTTGTCAGCTGATCTACTTCTTAGTAAGATGGGATAAATTGACTTATTAGGTTATTAATAAGTAGTTTTTCATTCCAAACACGGTTTTCAATCCATATATGTTCTTGTTTAGAATAGGTAAACAAATTTCAGCTTCTAATGAATGGGAAGCCTCCTGTGGCTTTTATTTTTGCTTTTACAGCTTGATTGATGCATCTGTGGATATAGTCTGACCTGGATTTAGTCTGGATATTTTGTGTGTTCTTGGCAACAAAAGGCCAGAGGTACAGTTTCTGATCAGACTGTTCTGATCAGATGGTCTCTGGCTTCAAAGTATTATAAAGAATTACAAAGAATTTTAGTGAGCCACAATGCATACAGCTTATCTGTGTTACTGGCTGTCGTATGCAAAGATCATGTCTGAGGTCTGAAAGTTAATGCTGTATCAATGTAGAGATTGAGAGATGAAAATGCACTTCTGAAAGTTATGGGAATGTGTGTTGTTACTGCTGGTCATGATATACCCGTTGCTTGACCATGTAGAATTCAGACATAAAAATCTGCTTGATTAATGTAGCAGCTTCAGAAGCAGCTACAACAAGTGCAGCAGTAATTGTACAGCAGGTTGTTCCTTGCAGCTTGCTGTGCAATTACTGTTGCATTTGTTGTAGCTGATTCTGAAGCCCATGGGCAGAGGTTTTTAATTCAGTCAAGGAGAGCTGCTCTTGAAGCTTTTCCTAACCATGTTCTGCAATTAGACTTTGTAGGTTTTGATTCTTCAGATAAAAAGAATACATTATTCAGTGCTCACAGCTGGAATAAAACTAACTATGATCTGAAGGTTCAGCATCCATCCAAAATAGTGGTAGGGTCTTTTTTTAGCTTGCTTTACATGTTACATAGTTCATTTGCATTCCAGATTGTTTATCTGTATTTAAATCAGAGATTATGACAAAATGTAGTGGTACCTGCCTAAGTTTTAATTAAGTTTTTACTTCACTGAATCCAATAGGCCTGGTTTACACCTGGATTTATACCTGAAATATTGCAGTATTGATAACAAAGGAAATGTTCTTGGCTAGTGGAAAAGCTATTAATTTTTGATATGTAGCCCAAGAGATCAGTCACATTTAGCAGGCTATAAATATGTACTTAGTGATTTAGCTGGTAATTTCTGAGTGTTTATGCACTGAGTGGTGCTGTGATTATTGGGGCGGTGTGATATTCCTCGTGGTAGGGATTGCAGGGGGAAGACTTATCTGCTGATGTCATCAACAGTGCTTTTGTTAATGAATGGTGACCATTAGCAAAACCAAAAGGTGGAGTATCAGCATATCCTTAGCCAGGAAATCTGTGTGCATTGATGCCTTTTTAAAGTCACAGCCTTGAAGCAGCTGTGGTAGGATGCATTAGCCTGAAGACTTGTAGAAAGTTACCTAGGAATTGCAGTGCATAAAGTAGTAGAGGATTCAAAACATTGCTTTCCACAAAGTCAGCAGTATTGGAAAGCTGTCACAGGAAAACTGAATGAAAAACGGTTTTGTTAAGTTGTACCAAGTAGTTCAGAAAGGAAGAGAGCTGGTGGCAGTGAAACAAGTCTGTCCTTTCTGGCTAATCGAGATAGCTCACAGTCAAGCAATCCATGAAGGTCACACTCAGCCACTCAGGGAAAGCAATAGGGGTCTGTCTTTGGATCTGTCTGAGCTGCAAGCTGCCTCTTTGTGGAATCCTGGAAAACAGCTCTGGGCAGCTGAGAGCTGGGAATGGAGAGATGCAGCCCTGGAGAGAAACTTGTCAGAGTCATACTGCACCCTAATTTTAGTACAGGCAATAAATATTGTGCAGATCGGGATATTTCTGAGCATTGAAGGGGATGTTTTTAATGTGTGCTGTGGATGCTATAGAATTTATTTGATAGTGTGGGATGCTCATTTTTAAGTTAGAATGGAAGAGGAAACTGATGGCCTTCCCATGCAATGTATGTTTTAAAAATTCATACAAGAACCCAGTAGACAGTGACAACATGCTGAAATAGGGCCTCTGTTCTCATTGTTGGCAGATTGCAGGTTCTGTTGCATCTCAGATTTAACTGAATCCCATTTGTGCATTAGTTATTTTACTAGTGACTTAAAGCTGACTTCAGAAGTCCAGTGGGTCAAAGGAACCTGTAAGTTTTAATGTTCAGACAGTGTCTTGCTTGTGCTACTTGGTACAAGTTTCTTCTTAGGATTGTTTTTGTAGAGACTCTCACTTCACAGTGTTGTCCCTGACTAATAAGGGAGCTTCAAGAACAACATTCCAAGTAATAAACGCTTATTTTGAAGTCTTTGCTCTTCAGCCAAATGGCTGGTGTATTCAAAGGGATACTGCAGAGAGTATCTGGGCCAAAACAGCAAGTGATCCTGCACTATAATAAACTGGCTGCTTTTTGCTTCTTGTTCTTGTTGCTAAATTGATGCAATGATGGACACTTCCAGAGCCCTAGGAAATAAATAATTCTTATTCTCACTCTAATCAAAACTGTTGCATGATGATCTTCTTCCTCACATAACAAAACTTTCTGTCAAGTGATTGGAAGCCTTTCTTTGTGGTGGGCAGTGTTCCCCTAAGAAATGTCATTTTAGTTGTTTTTTTTTTTTTTTATTTCCCGTCTGTGGGTAGCTGTAAGATGAATTGCATTACACAGTGGCAATGCCAATTAATGAAGGGCAATGCTGGATTTTCTCTGTGAGCTGTTAATGGTGTTTTACTGAAGGGTGGTGCCCATGAACCCAAGTTGTATGTGATTTGGGGAAAATAGAAGATGCCAGGGGAAAAATGATGAGTGTTGAAATAAACCTGTTGACACTGTTCTTGGAGAGGGAAGAAAAGAAGAAAATCATACAAGAGCCAACATAATGTTGCTTATTTATTTCAGTACTTGCAAGCACCCCCTTCTCACACCTTACCATTTACTGCCTTGTATTTTGTATTCTCTTCAATATAGCCAAGCCCATGGAAAGCCAACAGAAGTGAACATAAACCAGGCTTGCTGTCCTCCACCCGTGACTCTGCCTTTACCAGTCCAGTGTCTGTAACCAAACCAGCGGTACTGGCAAGTGGCTCAGTCCTCACCTCTCCCAAAGAGGTAAGGGTTGGGCTTAGGGATAGGGTGGGAGCTTTTGTCACTATCACCTACTGAAGAAACATGATAAGGCCCTCCCTGCATGTGGTACTTACCTTTGCACCCTTGAGGGATGACTCACTTGTGCATTCTTGGCACATTCTGCCACATCAGTGATACACTAAAAGAAATAAAAATGGGGTTTATGTGGCTATAAAGCCATTGGTGTTTGTTCAACTGTATTAGAATTTCCTTCCAGTAAAAAACAAGGTACTAATGCTTTAAATGGTGTTGTGTAACAAGACATGCGTCAGCTTGGTGTTATGGGAGGGCAGATACCAAGAACTGATGTGAATAGGTAGGCAAATTGATTCCCATGATGTTTTTCAGTATAGGAAAGGAAGGGGAAGGAAGGTGATCTGCCTAATTTCCTTTCTCTAGAACAACAGCACAGGCACTCTGAGGAGGTTGAAGGAGTTTAGCATGTGTACATATGACTTTTCAGCTACAGTATGTGTTTTTAATTTTGGCATTAGAGGGAAGTAATGAGATGGAAACTGACTTGCCCCTAGTTTTGGTCTGAAATACAGAGGGAACCTTGAAATACAGTTCTCTTAATATTTCCGCAACAACTGTGACAGAGCACAAGAAAAAAAAAGAACAAAAATAGAAAAGACTGGGATAAATTCCTGGCCAATGCAGCTGCTCTTTACAGGTTTAACTTGATGATCTTGGAAGTCTTTTCCAGCCTTAATGATTTTGTGCTACTGTAAATGATGATTCACAACACCTGAAATTAGCTTGTTTTAACTGTAGAATTGGGGGATTTTTCTAGCTGTGCAGTGGTCTTGTTCTGTAATAGACATTACTTCTAAAATATGGCCTTGTCATCTTTATGATTCTCTGCTTTGCAGACTTGACTTTGCAGCAACCTACACTTTTCTGCCTTAGCCGCAGTTGAGTGTACAAGCAGTCAATAAAGGCAATAGTTAATAAACAGGCACCTGTCACTTTGACAAATAGATCTTACACTATGTTCCTTTCCCTTACCTTGCTTTTCTCTCTCTTTACACCAAGTTCTTTGTGCTGCTGACAGACTTCCTTTTGTGTAATGCACAGCACAGTATGGACAGTGTAAATATGTAAACTTAAACAGGCTTTTACCTCTGCAGTCTGGAGAGAGGCATTCCCTTTGTATCATCCAGGCGTAATGCAAGTGTTTCCTTTACCTGCCCCCAAGAAAGTCTTCTGTGAAACTCCAGTCAGTGAAGATGTTGGGTACCAACCTGAGAGCTAAACATAAAGGGGTTAAAAATTCCTTCCAACTAAACTGGACACTTGTAATACATTTTTCTTTTACTCTGTTGCAGATTTACCATATGAAAACACAGGTCTGTGGCCAGCAGATAGTACTGCAATCCTGGTTCTCCAGGACTACTACACATAGTCTCTGGGTTTTTGTTTCTGAAAGGGGGCTTTTTGTTTCTAATGCGCTTCCTGCAAAAGTGGTAAAAATAGCACTTTTATTCATAAGAGACCACAGTGTGTTGAAAGCTAAAAATGTTCCAGCTAGCACTGGCCCCACAAGCCAGTCTAAGACAAGCAAGCTGCAATACAGCCTAAGTTCTTAAAATGAATTCAGGATTACTTTTCTGTTAGAGTAGCCATCCATGTTACACAGACAGACTTCAGAACAAATCTCAGGTGATGCATAGTGCTCTTATTCATAGAACGCCCCCCAAAAAAACAACACTAAAACACTGAGATGCCTTGATGTTTCAGTCAAAGGGCAAAGCTTATTTTAGAAGAGATGCCAGTTTACTATTTTAGTGCTAAAGAAGAATGTTTTGTAAAACAGAACTCTTCTACAGAAAGTTATGCATAAAACCAGAACTGAGATGAAATTAATTCCCTTTCAGAAATCTGCTGCTTCTAAACTTTAGCTGTAACTGTCTTCCCCTGATGTGTAAAAATTAAGTTTTAGTCCCTCAGTAGTTTATTAAGAGATCAAAACAGCCACTAGTAAAGCATTCAAGTTGAGTATTTCAGATTACCAGAAGACATCTAATTTAGATCTCCTTTGTTCATTGTTACCTTCTGTCACTGCAATCAAGCTAATAGTTATGTTGAGAGCTCAATTTCACTCTTGTGTCAGCTTTTTATCCTGATAGTTGCAGTCACTCATTAGGTCTGTTACAACTGCTGATTTGTTTCTTACAATTTTGAGTTAGGCAAAATCTGAAAGGTCTGCCTGAGAAATTACTTCCAGGCTGCACTTATTTCCTTGCAGGCATTATTCCACACCAATTTTTAACATGCAACAGCCATTAGAAATATAAGCAGCAGTTGCTGCCTTGTTTTTGGTCTAGTTCCCTTGATCTTTGCTCAGAGCACTGCATGTGATAAAAATTTTTGGCACAGGAGATTCATTTTGAAGAGCCTGAATTTGCAACCTTCCCCTGCAGCTTAAAAAAGTATGTGGGGAGAAAAAAATCTACAGACTTCAGGAAATTTTACTGGTTTAATACTGATTTTTTAAAAAAATCAAAGCAGGTACATGAAGAAAAAGAGTAGTTTTGCATGCAAGATTCTGCTGTCAGTTATCCATAATAATGATTAAATTCCTCAATGTTTTAGAGTAGCCAGACATGAGCTCCAGCAGGAGGTTAAGATACTGGGAACTTTCCCATAACATGTTCTTAGATTCCTCTAAGAATGTGTGCCCAGTCAAAACATGGAACAGATAAAATTGAAAGCTCACCTTGGTTATCAGTGCTCCTATTGCAGAATCACAGCCAGGTGCTGCCAGTGGGCCTCGTTCACAGACTCCAGAATGTTAAGAAATAATAACATTGTGGAGGAGCACAGGAGGTTTCCTTGTGTTCATGCATTGAGCTGAGCAGATTTCCCACAGGCTCCAGGGCTGTCCGTGTCTGGCTCCACACTGAACCATCTGGGCTGAGTGTACAGAGCCAGCAGCTGGCAGCATTCTCTCCAGGGGAAGATTCCAAGGCTGTGGCTGCCTGTTCCACACCTGGTTGTGGTTAGTTAAGGATGTGACCACTCCCTGAAAGGAGATTACCTCCCCACAGCTTAATTTCAGGGTAGAGTCTGTCAAGATGACTTAAAATACAAATTTGAACTGAGTCTGATCTGCTTTATTTGCTAATTTCTGTAGGGCAGGAATCCTGCATGGAGTTTTTTGCCCTAATACTCTGTTGTAGGCACCAGCTTGCTTGAGAGAGTTACATTACAAAGGAACAAAATAAACATATTCATGGCCATGTGAATTGACTCCTAGGGGAAGAAAAGGAGTTGATAATAACAAATGAGAGAAGTGAATGTGCAACACCCGTTAGTAGTTTGATGGGAATTTGACTAAGTTGAGGTTTTTTTGAGGGGTCAAGAGCCACCCAAAGAACTGATGAGTGTTTGAAAGATGTAAGCACAGCCACTGAAGAGGCCTCAGGTTCACAGCAGTTTGATTTCTGTGTTCTCCCTCCCTGTGTAGAGTCCTTCCAGCACCACCCCTCCCATCGAGATCTGCTCCTCGCGCCTGACAAAGCTGATGCGCCGGACCACTGATAAAAAGAGCGAATTCCTGAAGGCACTGAAGGATGATAGAAATGGGGAGATAACAGAAAACAGGGAATGTGACAAGCTGGATGATGTAAGATCACTGTCCGTGCTGTGTATATGATCGTTATTACTGAAGGAATTGGGGTTGAAAAAGCCCTGAGCAGTGTATGTAATTCAGGCTCTGGAAGAGGAAGGGAATGACTCCCACTGGCCTGGCACATGTGCAGTGGAAATAGTGCACAGCAGTGATGGAGGGAGATGTGTAGCACAATGAAATGCAAGTGGATAAGTAATAAATTAGGTGGAAGGGTCACAGATGTTGAATGTAATCTAGATTTTTTGTAAGGATTCTCTAAGGAGAGGAACAGTATAATATTTTAGCATCTGAAGATGCCTGAAGCTTTCCTGACAAATTGCATTCACAGAAAAGTAGAATTATGTGCTTGTGAAAGGTGCAGGAATGTGGCTCAAGCCTCAGAGGCGCAGACCAGACCCCCAAATGCATAGATCTGTGCCTTAATATGTGTGTAAAGTGTGTCCTTAGGAGCATTTCATTCTCATAGTTTTTTTGCTATCACTCTGAGCTGCTGGTGATGACTTTGCAATGCCAACGCTTATTCCCTTGGCACAGTAGCACAGGCCACCAGATGTCCTTTGTCCTGTGTTGTCCTGTCACAGCCAGGTATACATTGCTGCAGCTTCTGTAAAAAACACAGGCTCAAGGTGAAAGGCTTGGCTGGACTTTCAAAGGCAGAAGCTTGAACTTGGAACTGTGCTGTTGGCACGGTCTGTGCAAGCACACTTTAATGGTTTTATTTTTCTTTAGATGGAGAGCAACAGCACACCAGAACCAAAGGAAAACTGGGAAGAGAACTGCCATCAGAATGGCCTTTCTCTCCCTTTGCCAGAGGAGGGGGAAAACCTCTCCCATTCACTGGAAGCAGAACACAGGTGAGTAAATGGCAGAATAAAGTGTCTGGAGTAAAGGAGGCTGAATCCTGGGGCTGTGTGAGGAGAAGGAAATTATTTTGAAGAAAGCTCTCTTCTTGAGAAGCAGCAGTAGCTGTGTATGTACGGAGAAGGAGGTGTGTGTGTTTTGTGACTAGTGCTGGAATGGGTGGGGTCTTACTGAAAATAAAGCAGGATACCAATGACAGGTGAGCCAAGGCTTTACCAAGGTCTGTAATTAAATTCCAGTGCTTCTTTAATGTCACATCCCCATGTGTTAATGCTGCCTAGAGATACTTACCTGCCCACACTGGGAGTCAGCGTGCACCAAGGGTAATTCTGGTTAATTTGCAAGCAGGTGTCCTAAATGTAGTGGTTTGAAGACACACACCACACTTTGTTTGCACTTAGAATACTCCTGTGCTGCTTTACATGCTGTATAAGTGGAGGAGAGTTGAGAAAATATTTACCTGGTATCTCAGGCTGTATCTCATATCAGTGAATAAGCAGTGTGAGCATCTGGTGCAAGCAGATAGTAAAGTTTAGGAGATTCTGGGCGGTGATACTGGTTTGGTTGCCTCATGTCCTCCTTCAGTGTCCTTGAGTTAGAATTTCAAATCCCTGCCTTCCACCAGGCTAGTTATGTACCCATTGTACAGGGCTGCTGATGGTTAAATATTTGTAGAAGACGTTGAAAAATGGTGGTAAACACAAAGGATTGTTGAAGTGATCTGTGATAGAGAAGATTCCCTGGTGAATTTGGAGTGATTTACTACAAAACCTTGTTTTTCATGGACAAAGTGTTCCTTCCTTTGCCATTGTTCCCTTGCTTTAGTTCCCATGCCCCTTTTATTTTCTCCACAATCAGGTTATTGAAAGAAATGGGATGGCAGGAATATCCTGAAAATGATGAAAACTACCTTCCCCTCACGGAGGATGAGCTCAAAGAGTTCCAGATTAAATCAGAGCAGGTATGTTTACAGCTCTTCCTACTTGTGACTGCTCTTCTCCCTCTCCTTTCTCAAGGGCTTATTCTCAAGGGTGTTCAAAAGGACCAAACATTTAAACGAGACTGTAGTAGAATTAATGATTCTGCATTATCCGTGTGTGTAGACACAGTTGAACGTGGCATTCATTCCAGAGGGTTGGTGACAGTTACTCTCCACACTTCTGCTTGTTTTAAAACTTACTTTCATTCCTACAGCGAAGAAGAAATGGATTTGGGAAGAATGGATTTCTTCAGGGCCGCGGCTCCAGCCTGTTGTTCCACTGGGGAAGCACTTTTAAGACAAAGATTGAGGACTCAGACACGGAAACAAGTAGCAGCGAAACGTCAGATGACGATGCCTGAAACTGGGCACAATAAAATTAAAATAAATAAAACCAACCCAATAAACTCAGTTCATAGTTCAACACGTGTTTGGGGTTGTATAAACTAAACAGAGTTTATTCTGTCTCCAGTCTGTTCAGTTTTTTCTTTTGTTGTTGATACTTCATGCACAAGGGAAATAATTGTATCCCAAAGAAGAGAGAAATTGGCTTCTTTAGCTTTTTCTTTTGGTTTTGCCCTAATGCTTACTAGAAGTTTGTGCAGCTAGCAAATTTTGACAAAAATCCCTTGTGGGGCAGTGCACAAGTTCAGTCGTGTGAGCAGGACACAAGTGGCTGACTGATCTCTGCAACAACAAGCTTCTAACAGTGCCGCCGCATTGCCCAGCGCGCGGTAACGGTGTGCTAAAACAATCATTGTCGATGACAAAATGGCTTTTGAAGTTCTAATTATGTTAAATTAATGCTAATAACATGAATATTTTATTTTATTTTATTTTTTTGGCGGCTCGGGGAGCTTCATCACTTAACCAGGCATTTGTGGTTTTCTTTTTTTTTTTTTTTTTTTTGGGTACAGCTGTAAAATATTTGGATATAGGAATTGTTTGTGTTCTTCTTCTTGCAGCCTTGATATTCAGGGTGGATTGTAAAATATAAATTTTTTGTGAGATTTCAAAGATTAAGATTATTTTGATAACATTATTTACAGATTTTAAAAAGTGACTATCACATTGAGTCTGTATGAGGGGGAAAAACTACTGCATCAAAAATAACTAACTTGGAATAAATATTTTGCATCAGTTTGCCAATTCTAATTGTCTTTCTTATGTAAGGAGAGCTTTCCTCTAAGGGACCTGCAACTTTGGGGGTTCAGTAGCACTGGGGATAAACAGTTTCTTCTCTCGCTCTATTTTTCCACTTGGCAAACATTGCTGTAGTGCTCAGACTGCAGGAGCTGAACTCTTCCTTTAAGAAGGGAGAGGGAGAACAATGCGGAGATGACAGTCCATGTTTGGGGATTTTTTTTAAAGAAAATAATTCAAAATTATCATCTACTAAAGCAGTTTGCTTTTTTTTCCGCTTCATACAAAATGATGAAGCTCGACCGGTCGGTGTCACTTGTTCCTAGTGCAATGCTGCTGTTTATGTTCACAACGTGGCAAGGGAATGTCTGAATCCAAAGCTGTTTTCATTGAAATCTTTTTTAAAAATTCATGAAAACATTTCTATTAGATTAAAAAGAATTTTACAAACAACTCAGTTGTGGCCTAAGCTATTTTAGTGTCTGGTGTAAGTTCAGCTTGTGCACAAAGGTTTTGGATTGGGAAGTGTTCTGGGGTTGTGCAGTGTTCGCAGCAGGGTTGGATGGAGTCACACAAAACTTGGTGTTGCTTACCTGAGGGGGTTTGTCCCAAGGTTGTGCCTGTGTGTTCTTAATCCACTCCTGGCCAGGCAGAGAGGACAGAAGTGTAAAAGATGATCATGTTTAGTCCTGAGTCTTTGCATCTGGATTCAAGAGTGCATGCTCAGCATTATCAGGTGTAACTCTCCTACCTGTGCCTCCAGCTCCTCTGGCTGAACCCCAGAGGAGAAGGGCAGTGGGGCATTTCTTCATTCCTGTGCTCTGGAAACCAGGGTGCAGGGGCTGAGGCTGGTTGGGGCTCCTGTAAGAGTTGGCTCAAACCGTCTTGTCCCTTCTGAATATTCAAACGCTGCTTTTGTCTGGAAGACCCTATCCATTTTCAAAAAGTATAACTTCTACATTCATTTAAACCAAGTTATGTAGACCTGCGTGCACTCGTCTCAAGAAATGGGGTCAATTTAAAAACTCCTTCACCTCAGATCCCTGCTGGCAGCCACTTGGAATGGGGGAGTGGGATTGCTGAGCACTCTGGAGTGGGACCAGCTTGCCCTGGGACAGCACGACCTGTCCTGTGTGTGCTCCTTGTGCTTCATACCAGATGTTGTGCCCTGACCATGCTGTAGGCTGTGCTGGGTTTAAACATCGGTGAAACTTTGCAAGTGGCAGTGGCAGCCACTGGGTTAGCCTGGTGGGGCAAGTCCGCATCCACCAAATAGCAGCTTTTTCCTGAGCAAATCATGATTTCTGATGGCAGTGAGGTGAGGGGAAAAGCTTTTAGGGACTTGGCAAGTGGAGCTGAGGTGGGTGCAAGGATGGAATGCAGGGAGCTTTTTTGGGAACAAGGGCAGGGCCTGGACACCTGCAGCAAGAAGGGGCAGAAGGGGTTTCACCTCTGTTAGAGGTTACCCCTTACCTTAAAGTCTGCTGAGGAGCAGCTCAGTGGGAGCTGCTGCAATGTGGGCAAGGGGCATTCCTGTACAGTCCCAGTGCCAGCATGCCTGGCAGCGAGCACTTTGTAACCACGGAGGGACCCAGGGCAGCGGGGCCTCCCTCCTCTTGTTTTCTCTGGATTGCTCAGGTGGCTCGGTGACCTTTTTATCCCCATTCAACTGCCTGTGGTAAACAGTGGGAATGTCCAGGACTGGCTGGGGCCGCGGCCCTCCCTGCCCAGCCCAACTTTCAGCATAGCAACAGTGGCTTCAAACACTGCAGCCACCCCCGCCAGCAGGTCTGTGCACACTTCCAGCCCGTCCCAGGGTGCCAGCCCCGCGGGGGGACCCCTCTCCCTGTCCCGAGTGACGCCACCCGCTCTGCTTTCCAGGGTGTCGGACATGGGGGCCTTCCTCTGCCCCCGCTGCCGCTTGGCGTTCACATCCCGACCGCTGCTGCGGCTGCACCTGGAGAAGCTGTGCCTCGGGCCCCCGGCACCCAGCAGCTCCTGCCTCCATGGGGGGGACCCTCTGCCTGCGGAGGGAGCACAGGGCACGGCAAGGAAACCACAGGACATCTCGGTAGCGTGGAGCTGGGTCTGGCACAGAACGGGGACGGGTGCTGGGCTGGGAAACGGGGTATCACATCCTGGACCGAGCTTGGTCTGAGCTGGGGTAGGCCTCCAGCCTGCCATGCCTGCACCACACAGGCAGCCTTTGGTGCTTATTTTGCCAAAACCAGAAAAGTATATTACTGATTGGGGGGTGGGGGATTGAAGGAGAGTGGGGATGTCACCCTTTTCTTCCCTCTGTGTCTGCGAGGTCGGGATGTCCCAAAATATGGATGATGCTGAGCCACTCCATCACTTTATGCTTCGTGGGGTCCCACCAGCTGTGCGGGGACCAGGGCGGGGAGCTCCCCTGGGTGATGTGCTCACCCCCCGTGAGAGAGCCCTGCTCCGCACGGCTGACCCCGCTTCTGGGAGGCTGCCAGTGGAGGTACGGTGAATCCCCAATGCCAGAGTGGGCATCAGCAGCCCTACGGCTCCCGGGGACTGGGGGGCCAGCCCCTCTTTCCCTGTGAACCCCGTGTGCCGCAGGAAGAGCCGCTCCGGCAGCCGCTCCCACTGCAGGGGCACCGGCAGCCGCCACAGGAGCTGCTGGAAGCCCACGAACGCCAGGTGGCCGCGATCCGGGCCAGGACCCAGCAGCTGGAGCGGCAGAGAGAGGGTAGGCGCTGGCAGCGCTCCTGGGGCAATGGGGGTGCAGTGTGGGATGCAGTAACCCCCCGAGAGTGGGTGGGGCTGAGCCCCCGGCCCCTCACTGTCTATCAGGGCTGTGCCAGCAGCTGGCGAGGCTGGAGGCCAGGGCACCTCTGGGCCCCCAGCCCGAGCAGGGGGAGCCGGAGCCGAGCCAAGGTCCGCGGGACCAGGCAGGACAGGTCCGAACAGCACAGCACAGGTGAGCCCTGGCCCTGTGGGATGCTCTCCATCGAGGGCCCCGTTTGCTCCCTCACCCCCATTTGCCCGCCTCCTCCCCAGGGCCACGCTCCGCCTCGACACCCTCCTGCCGCCCGCGGGGCCGCTCGCGGCCGAGGCCAGGTGAGGGCTGAGGGCGCGATGGCCGCTCCGAGCGAGCTCCCGGCCGAGCCCTGGCCGCGGCCGTGGCTGATCCAGGGCTCCGGCAGGGCCCTGCGACTGTCCTACCTGCGCTCCGGGGGACAAGACCCGGCCATCCTGGAGCAGCTTCTCCACCTCCAGCTGGAGGCCACGGTGCTGGAGAAAGGAACCGCGGGGCTGCAAAGGGGCAGGCGGATGGGTAAGCGCCCACAGCAGGCCCAGGCCTGTCCCCACACAGGGACTGTGGCCCCACAGCCGGCACCTGAGGCACCCCCGGCTGTGCCAGCAGAGCCCCCCAGCCCTGGCACACACGGTCTGGATGTGGCGCTGCTGGCTGTGGAGCTGGAGAACCAGCGTCTGGAAGATGAATTGTTGGCAATGAAGGTCAGAAGGGAGAGAGCAGACGCCGGTAGGTGATGGCTCCCCCATCTGTACCCCACAGCCCCCGGCTGCCTCTGTGGCTGCAGCATCAGAGCCCTGGGCTGGACATGGCTCCTGGAAATATTGGCAATATTGGGAGCTGCAGCTCAGGGAAGGTTCTCTGCAGTGAGCAGGGAGAGTCCCAGTCTCCAGACTGAACGTGGGCCTGGTCAGATGCCAGGAATATGGCTGCTGTAAACCCCATGGTGACCAAATCCTGTTACCCAGGCTCACGGGCAGCCCAGCGGCACACGGAGGATCTGGCCCAGCTCCAGGCAGAGGTGGGAATGCTGCGATGCCACGCAGAGCAGATGAGGCCATGGCTGCACCCCCCCGTCTTCCCACGCCCTATAGCTCCCCCACTGCCACCAGCCCTGGCTGTGCCAGAACTTTTCGTGGTAAGAGCCTCAGCCCAGGGTGATTTCCAGCTCTCCAAGGAGGGGAAAGGGAAGTTTGGATTGGGCTTGCAGCTGGGATGGGATGATGTGTGTGGAGGTACAAGCTTGGGGACAGTTGGGAACAGCTCCCTTTGCTGCATTTGGGGATGGGGTGAGTCCCTACCAGTGCTGGACCAGGGGTGTGACTTGCTCTGCATACCCAGTGCCCTATGTGAGGGGAGGGCCAGGCAGCTCCCACCCTGCCAGGACACTCCACCCCCTTGACATCACCTTTTTTCCTTTCCCAGGAGCCACCTGGGCCAGCACTGGGGCCTGGCAGGCCCACAACCCATGTGCCCCCTGGACTCCCCCTCACCTCCTTTGTGGGCCTGGAAGACCCTCCTCCTGCTCAGGAGCCCCCAGCACAAGACAGAGCTGCCTGAAGGAGAGCCAGGAATATGCCACGGCCCTACTGGACTGCCTTGCCACCCCCTCCACCACCACCTACATGGCAAAATGGGGCTTCAGTAACTGTTAGGGTGAAGGCATGGCAAAACCTGTGTTTGAGCTGCAGACATGAGTTTAGGCACCAGCTGTGCAGTTGGTACCAGGATCCCACAGTGCTGGAGTGGGTGCAAGTGTACAGGATCGCTGCTGGGACCAGAGGCTCCAGGCACTTGAGCAGGAAAAGGACAGGCAAATCCCTAAGCCAGCAGCAAACTGAGTTACACAGCTCAGCCTCCTCCTCAGGAGGAAGCCTGAACCACCCAGAGTGGTTCAACCACTTCCTGCTCACAAGAGTGGTCTGGGGACAGGCAGAGGGCACAGGGGCACAACAAATTCCCTGCCCTCAGACACATCCCCATATGCAGCCCTCCCTCTGTAGGAAAAGCCCAACCAGGGCATGCACAGCTCATCCCTGGGAACCAGCAAAAGCCTCAGCCATCTTTCCAAAGCATCAGAGGCCCTGTGCCACACTGCTCTTCACTTATTGGCCTTTTTTTATAGACACACATCCCAGGGCAGGGTCCAGCCCCAGCTAGGCATTCAAGCTGGCTCAAGGGACAGTCATGCCCCTCCCTTGAACCATCAGCATCTGCTCCTGCACCCCCTCCTGGGCGCAAAATCGACATTGAGCAGAGATAAAAATACACAGCAACAAAGGCCAGGATGTTGCAAAGCTCTTTATCAGCCTTCCCCACCATCTTCAGACTGCTCACAGCTGAGGGAGGCACTATCAGAATCCACTTCAGGCTCAGCCTTGAATGACCAAAACACAGCCCCAGCTGTGACAAGGCCCCAGCAAAAGGAAAAAGGTTAGATCCCTGGACAACACAGTGAAGTTCAGGCAATGCTCTCCTTCCCTGCATCAGCCAGCCCTGCCTGGCCCATTCAACCCTCTGCTCCTCTTAAGAAGGCAGGTGTGGGTGGAAATGCTGAAGCTAAAGGGAGCATGAGCTCAGCAGTGGGCCAGGGCTGAGACCTGCAGCCCAGGGGGAAACCCAGGAGCACGGGCCAGAACCTGTCACAGAAGGAAAGTCAAGACAGGGATCATTTGCATACAATCTTTATTGAAGTCATACAAAAGTTGCCAAAAAGTGAAAAAATACACTATATACAAAACCATTTTCCTTGTAAGGAGAGGAGTGTCCAAGGTTAAAGAATCATTATCATACTGTGCTTTCAACTGCAGCCCCTGATTCTGCTTGTGGCCTTTTCTCTGTCTAAAAGAGAAGATAAGGGTTTGTTTTTAAAAGACAAGACAGTCTTACAGCACCAACTCATGCAGCAGCCCAAGGGTTCTGTAATTTGAAGACTTAACTATGTGAGCTTTGCCAGCCTCCAAGCCCAACACTACTCTAAAGCATTGACAGTAACAAGTGCAGCCCAGGAGTAAGTAATCAAACCCAGGAACATTAAAAATTTGGGGAAGACCCTGTGCTGGAGTTGAGCCTAGCAAAAAAACACCCAGAACCTGTCTCTGTCCCACCCCACAGGTGACAAGGCTCCACAGCTGGGTCTGCCCAGCCTACACAGGGTCAGCACCACAACATGCATCCTGCCCACTAGGAATCTTCATCTCATCTGAGAAACCTTGTGAAGGACAGCAGGCAATAAAACCAGGACATCTACCAGGCACAGAACCATCCCTGAACAGAGAGGGGGGAGAAATAAAATAAAAAGCACAGCCCAGACTCCTGGCTCAGCTGCCCACCTCCTCTTCCATTTTTTCCACAACCTCATTTCCACTGGGGACAGGGTTCCCACCACCACCATTGACAGCCGGTTCTGGTTTAGATTTCTTGGCTTCATTGTCTCCTTGATGAGTCTCCTCCTCTGGTTTCCTCTGAAGACAAAATTGTTTATAATCTCCACTAAGTACAAATCAAAGCTTAAATATTGTTGAGAATTTTAGCATTAGATGCCACTGCACATTATCTATCCAACCTCTGCTTGCCAGGCTAAGGCCAGACTCCCCAGTTTGAGGCTCTGACACCAAGGTCTCAACCACAGCGACACTTTGAGTGCCAAGATCTCCAGAGCCGAGTTATACTCAGTTACAGTCTGGCAAGGAAAGGTGCAAGCATTGAGCCTGTAACAGTTCCAGGGTAGACTGAGGGCATCTACAACATCTGAAATCACCTAAAGCAGCTCCCAATCACTCCAGGCACACCTGAACTGACTGGCCAATGGAGGTAACATAAAACTGAGAATATCCTCTATAAGATCTTATCAGCAAACACTTCATAACACTTAAAGGAACCAAGTTCTCAATATCTGATCTCTTTAAGAGGCAGCTTATCATTACCACCAGTGTGGCTTCACTATTTATTAAGTCCAAGTCTCAATTTCCTTCTGGAAAGAAGGGAACCCAGCCCAGCCTGGTTGCCTGCCTTTTCCTTGGCATCTGCGGGTGACCCTGCTGCTCGTAAGGGTCCTCAGCAGAGGAAGTTCCTATTCAGGAACACCTGCAGGAGCCACACAACTGGGTCAGATTTACATCAGTGTGGGTCAGGCAGGGTGCTGAATGACCAAGAATGAATGGTCTCCTGGAGGCCAGATGGTTCCCAGACTGATTGGTTCCCAGTGGAAAGGAGTTTCATACACTGCTGGTTTTACTTCTGGAGTGTTTTCCCCTTATACAACTAAGTGACGAAAAGATACTTTTAAGATAAATCCAATTACACAGAGCAAGCCAGTGGTATTTCAGCAAACTGCTTGTTTAACAAGTCATTTCTGGACTCACCTTTTTCCTGACTAGATGAGAGATGTCTGTTACACACTGAGATGCACCACCAGCTCCTTTCCTTATGGGAAGCTGTTACAAGACAGACATTGACACATAAGCAAATGCAACAGAAATCCTTAGAGCAGACAAGAATTAATAACATTTATTTCAGATTAACTTACTGTGGACACAGAACCACTGTCTTCACTTTGTGCAAAGCCAGATGTAGTTCCAACCTTAAGAAAAGCAGAAACAACAGACTGTGGCAGATGATACATGTGAACTTAATGAGATACAGAAAGCCCAAGACCTTCATCCCAACACTGGATTTTGCACAGGACAGATGCAAGGTGCGCACCACATTTGCCTGACCCATCATTTACAGCCCTGATACATTAAATGCCACAGAAGCCTATGAAATTCCTGTTTAGTTTGGAACAGTTAGTATCAGGGCTCTTAGTAAACATCCTCTTTAGATGTCAGCTGCCTTGGTTTCCTTCTCACAACCACAGCCTGGTAACACCTGGGAGCAATCACCAGCACCTGATCAAGTCTGAGCTCCTCCTATTACTGATTTACTTTAAGTTCCACTGGAAGAAGAGTTGGGTCAAAAGGAAACTACAGGACACACTCACCAGAGTTGCTTTCAGTCCTAGTTCAGCTACTTTTGCACTCTTCTGTGACTCCTTTGAGTCTTCTATCTTCTCTTTAATTTCAGGAAGCAGTCCCCTCAGCTCTTCTACCTCCTTCTCATCCTCAGGAGACCCAGTGTCTGCCTTCTCTATTCGCTCAGTCAGTATTGCTGGGATGAAACAGTTATCAGGGCAAAACACCTCGAGACAAAGTAACTGTCCAGTTACCAACATGCAGAGGCAACTATCAGCTAACAGTTTTAACAATCCTGCTCTTGGTGCAGTCTGTCACTGCTTTCCGATAGAACAGGACACAGCAGACAATGAGCACACCTCACTACTTCGCCTTGTGAAAACTCACGAGGCAGCTTCAGAATTCCACATACCCAGTCTCTTGTCTATGACCTCCATGGACTTCCCAAACTGCAGCACGGCCTCGTCGAAGTCGCTGTTGTAGTGGTAGGCCAGGGCGAGCTGGTAGTGGCTCTCAGCCAGCAGCCGGTCATGAGCCTCCAGGTACTTCTGCTGCAGGGCCAGGCAGGCCTGGAACTCCTCTATTGCCTGTGTGTAGTTTTCTACAGGAGAAAGCCCCAAGGTTCTTTACAAACCTCAGTAATTATCCACAGCAGCACCATCTAAACCCTGGTTCGGTCACTCTGTGTTTTGGTACTCATTATACAGTCTGCAAACAGAACCACCACTGAATACAGCAGTGCTGGGCTGCTTTCAGACCTTCAGGTGACAACTCTGCCTCCTCCAAGAGGTTGTCTAGGTCAGCTCCTCTGGTTCTCTCATGAGTGCTCTGTCTAATTTTGGCACAGAAAACTGAGCAGGCACCAAATCCTCCTGCTTTACCTTCTCCCAAGAACTGAATCTAACTGATCACAACTGCAACACGGATCTGGAGCTAAGGACAGTGCCACCTTCCTTCCAAGCTCTCCCCAAATGTGCTCTAGTGACGTAAGACACATCCCTTGGTCTGTAGTCCTGCCCCAGAAACCTGCTGGATTATTTCCAATGCCTGCCCCAGAGAAACTGTACCTTTGGATTTAATAACACTGGAATACCTTTTTAAATTAAAAGCAAGCAAGACATTACAAGGCACAAACCTGGGCCTTGCTTCCACTTTTTTTCTCTGCTGTGTAACACAAAAGTCATTCCTGACTATAAGCTAGGAATTGGGAAGGTCTAAGAGAGTCAACTATTTTTCGTGACAATTTCAGAAAGTCTCTCAAGTTCATAAGCAAGCTTTGGTCATTTCAGAAAGCAGAACACAAGGCTGGTTTTGATCTGGCAACACACTGCATCTTACTGAAACTTTTCATTGCACTGCTCTGCAAAAGCACAGACTATCCTATTTAAGACACCAACCACTACTTCCAAGGTTTCTCACACGGCTGCAACTATCATGATCAGCCTGATTTGTTCTCATCCTGACAGCCTTAACTCACATCTGCTCATTTTAAAGTGCAAAACCCAGTGACAGAAAGTAGAACCAAACACTTTGCACACAAGAATAAACATTACTTACCAGATTCAATGCTAACTTCTCCTAACTTCAGATGAGCTTGAGCTGCGTGGAGCTGAGCTTCTTTTGTTTCTTGTCTACAGCAAGAAGAAAAAAGTTTTCAAATCCTAATCAGAGCATGCAATGTTCTCTAACTGGCTAGGCCACCATCCAATTTACACTGAGTTTCTGTGGCATATACCCAAATTAGAACTTCAGTCTTTACCTCTTGTAAATGACTTTTGCTAACTCCAGCATGTCCCAGGCTAACTCAAGATTGCCAATTTCATCCTCCTCACTTTCCTGTAAAGACCAGAATTGCATGACAGATAAGTGACTAGATCACATCAAACACCACCACTAAATTCCCAACCAGTGTTATCAAGGAATCAGTTCTGCCAGAGGTAAACATTTCACGACTAGAAGGAGGGAGAAAAAAAAAACAAAAAAAACACGACAACCATGCAGAAGATTATTGTATCAACCAAGACTTGGCTTGGAGTAAAGATGTTTCAAGGGAACATGAACTCACATTGTTTTGTGATATGCTTTAATTTTTTTTCCAGAAATAACAGGGCACCAAGCACAAGAGCAAGATCTTGGTTAAGGTTCTCTTTAGATTAATCAAATAAAGTTGACAGTCCAGTGTTTTTTAATGAGCCTTTGAGCTTTGTTAGAATAGTCTGAGAAAGGAACAGACAGTTATCTCAAAATGCTAAGTGCCAATCTACAACACTGCAGATTTTTCCAGATGTTTTGACTGTTACATCAATGTACATCTCAGGTTTGAGGAGCACCACATTTTTTAAACAATTCCTATCTTAATCACAGCTTACTGGACCATGAGACTTCAACATGTACAGTAAAACAACCGGCCAAGCAGAGAATTAACTGTTCCAAGTAACTTGTGACAGGCTGGAACAGCTCTCTCTGCCTGCCCCTGCACCGCCAGTCCATGTTAGTTCAGCACACCACAAGCATTTGTGTCAGAACAGCTGAACAACCCCAAGTTTAAAGACACAGCTTAGCAAGATGCTACAAAGCAGACTAGATGTAACACTGGCCATTCCTAAAAAATACTGGCTTTCAGATGTATTTTCCTACACAAAATTAAATTAAACACAAATGAGCTTTTAGAAGGACATCAACATCATATTTAGGCCTAATACTGCATCCTTCCATGAGCACTGGTGTCAGACCTCAGCAACCTCACCTTGTCTTCCACTGTCAATTCATTCTCCTTATCATCTTCAGCTTTATCGTTTTCTTTATCTTCCTCTTCAGATTCTTCTGTTTCTAGAAGGCAAGTAGTTGCATGAGGACACTTCTGGTTACTGTGCTTGCTCAACATGGAGTCAGGCAGAATATGTTATATCCAACCCTTATCCTTCCAGTGACAAGTTAGAAGTGTGATGTAAGAAGAGCAGATACATTAAAGTCTCAGCATCAGCAGCCATCTTGCTGAAACTGTTCAGCACTGCAGATTAAAGCAGTCTGTAAATTCAACTTCTTACTATCCACAACAGAAACTTACATAGAATTTAGTTCTCACTAATCTGTTGCCAGCTGTCACTGAAACCACAAGATCCTAAGCAGCTTTAGAGGCACTAGCCAGCTGCTGAACTTCATGCTATGGAAAATAAGTGTTTTCAGCAAGATAGCTGCCAAGCTGCACACAAATTAGTCTGTTTTTGAGTTCATGATCCTCGTGTCAGGCATTTAAGTATCAGTGTTAATGAACCTCTCCTTGTGTAGTGCTAAGCTGACTTTTGACACTGTGCAAGAGCATTGTATCATCTGTTCTACCAGCAGAAGGCATTTTGGAAAAACGTGCAGTGAAGGAATATGGCTAATAACTTCAGAGCACTGGCTGGTCTGCAGCATGAAGTCACGCAATTCCTGTATCACAGCCTCTGGCTAATTCCAGAACAGGAGCTTGACAGGAGGGGAACTGAGAGCCTGTGAACTCTCTAGTCTAACTCCCAGCACACACCCACCACTGAGAGGGCCAATCCTGCAGACATGAAGACATCTTCTTTAAAGGTAAAACAGAAGAGATGTCAGGATGCTAAGATTTAAGCAATGGGAGGAGTTTGGAATGACACAGCACCAGACCAGGATGTTCCAGAGGGTCCTCACACTCCCACACTTGGGGCAAAAAGCAGCAGTGTGTGTGCATAAGCAGCTTTTCAGCACTGAGGGTGAGGAGCAGTTTAACTACTCTTAAGTTTATTTTCAGTCATCTTCTCTCCACAGAAACACCTTTTAGGTCACTGCTCCACCACTGAGTGTTCACTGTGCTTAGCAGAACAAATCCTTCCAGTGTTCAGAATACTTTAGTCTGAATATCCACCACTCCTGAAGTAAGGCACTGCATGTGAAGATGAGTTACTGACAAGCAAAGTTGCAATTACCATTCATCAATTAACTTGTGCAACAGAAGGCACAGGCCCACTAAGTACTGCTGCAGCAAAGGGTGCAAGTCTTGCTGGGTGCAAGTCTTACTTCAACAGAGCCTTGGAAATAGCTATAATAAAGCAGGGAAGCAGAAGGGCAGAAGCTGGACAGCCAAAAGACTGTACTAGAGCAGCAATAAGCCTTCAGAAAATCAAGTCTAGATTTTCCAACTACATTCTCACTAGCAATGACCATCAGAGAAAAATTCAGAGTTCCTTTCCTGCATCAGAATTACATCTACTACTTGATGTGTTCAGCTGTTCTTGTTTTTTCACCACCATTTTAAAATAAAACACAGCTATAATCAGAGGCAGTTTGTGCTTCAAGATATGTGAAGGTTAGTGCAATACACCCAGATGCATGCAAGTGAACATCCATTCAGTATTCTCCACCAGCCTAGCCATTACTTACACATTTCACAGGGCTGTCAGTTTGCTTTCAAGTATAACTTGCTTTGCAGTTAGTTAAGCGTTAGTCTAGAGAAACTGAGACTATTCACTATTCCTTGAAACTTTACTTGTATGTAAAGTCCTTCAAGAGCCCCTTTACTGTGCCTTTTCCTTATTCTAAGGCAAACAGAAAATTCTGAATGGAACACTTTTACCCATTGTTACCCAAATTCATCAAGTCATTCACCCAAAAGTACTTTTCTCCTCTCAGTGTTACCTTCTCCCTCTTCCATCAGGTCATCGTTCTCTTCTTTTTCTACCTTAGCACCTTCACCCTCTTCCATCAGGTCATCTTTCTTTTCCTCTTTCTCTACCTTAGCAGCAATTTCAGTGTTTGCTTTCATGTCATTAGGTGGTTCTTTGCCCTCTGTGGGCACAGGTTCTTTTGAGGACTGTGTCTCTTTAGATTCACCTGGTTTCTCTTCTGTAACTGTCTCTACTAGTTCTTGTCTCTCTTTTGCCGCCTTCTGTTCAGTTGCCTCTGCATCCCCTTCTGCAGCTTCTTTCTGTTCCACATCAACTGCTGCCTGTGCTTCTGCTTTCTCTTCAGCCTCCTCTTCCACAGCTGTCTCTGTCTGCTGTTCTACAGCCTCTCCCTTCTCCACCGCTGGCTGTTTTGCTGTTGCTTCTGCTGCCTGCTCTCCAATCTCTCCCTTCTCTTCCACAGCCATTTCAGCCTCTTCCCCAGCTGCCTTTCCCTCCTTGTCTGACACTTCTGTCATTCTCTCCTCCTCAGCTGCCTTCTCTACCTTGTCCTCTACTGTCTTCTGCTCTTTTTCTACCTCCTTCTCTTCCACAGCTGCCTCTTCTTTCACAGGCACCTGCTTCTTCTCTTCTGAAGTTTCTTTTCCCACAGAAATCTCAGTCTTCCCTTCAGCCTCTTCAGGCTTTGCATCCTTGTCAGCAGCTGCTTCTTTGGGTTTTTCTTCTGTAATCTCTTTCATTTCAACATCCTTTTCTTTGATTTCCTTCTCAGATAGCACTGTAGACTCTTCCGTGGACTTTTTGGCCTCTTCCTTTTCCCCCATGGCGTTATAAACCTGTTCTCTCAACTCCTCCCTTGCTTCTTCTACATGATTGAGGAAGCATAAACATTTCTTCGAGTTTAGTGATAAAGACATTAATGGGCACTGACAACACCACCCTCAAGACCCTCCAGTGTGTTTGTTTGTTACCAAGTTGGATGACATTCCTAAAAGCTTCATTTTTCAAGTACAAGGAATTATGAGACAACCACATATTACTTGATCTAAGCAAGTCCCTGCCCCTTCCCCAGACTGCAGCATTGCAAGCGGCCGCTCAAGCAGTGTGCGGTTGTGCAGCGATTTTAGTCACAGCTAAGCAAGAGGTGCCAGTGCTTTAACAGTCTGGATGGACAGGAATTCCTGTATCCTCTCCAGCTGCAGGCAGTATACAATAGCTACTGTTCTTGGGACTTTGTACAGAGACTCTGACCTGTGGGACTACACACACTGTACTGCTACAAGGTTACAAAGCAGTTGGAGTCAGCGGTGAAGCTTAAGAAAGCAAGTTTGTATGCAGTGTTTCAGGACACAGACAGCTGGTGACCCTTTTACACATGCTTTCAGTGACCAGCTCCTTGCAGATGTTTTACAGGTTTTGCTCATCTTTAAGCAAGACTAAAAAAACCCAAACAAACATAAACAGAGCCCATTCATACTGCCAAGAGTTTCAATAGAATAATTCAGGCTACCCAAGATAACAATGGACTAAACTTGGATCATTTCAACAAGAAAACACAGCCTGGTGCCTCCATGGTAGGGCAGGCAGCTTTACATACCATCAGCAGCAGGCAATGCAGAGTCATCTTCTGCTTTTTCTCCTTCCTCTTCCACCTGCACCCCTTCTAAGGCATTTCCCAGCACACCATTTTCCATTCTAAAGGGAACAGGAGTTTGTTATGCCTTGGATCTTTTAATACCATCACCTGAACTGCACAAACTGCAATGTCATAGCCCATCCCACCCAGGGCAATCCTGACCAAAAAGGAGTGTCCTGTTACACCAGACACACTCTTCACCAAATAACAAACTGTCACCGTACCTTGCCAACTCCAGGAGAGATTTTCCATAATAAAAAAAAGCTTCCGCACACTCATCCGCTGTCTCACCGTACTTTTTACCCCTACAAAAATAATAAAAGAATTATTTGCCTGTGCCTGCTTTAGATTTGCATATGCGAACTTGAACATTAAATATTCGAGACAAAAGGATCACTTTCTTGGATAATTTCCCATTGCTTTACATAAATATTCAATGCTTCTCTCAGTTAAGATATGGCTCTAAGACACCCAACTGAGGAAATTATTCTGTAACCCAAAAAATACCATTCACAGAGTCTGACCAAGACTAGTGAACAATTTACTAGAGAAAACACCTGTATAATAAACTATTAAATCTCTTTCCCTTCTTAGGGAACTCTGCTGGTAATGCCTATTACAAAAGCCACCTAAACTGCACACCAACTACTGCACTGTCCAACTCTTGGGTGACTTTAAATAGTTTGTCCCCTCCTCAGTTGCGTTATAAATTATAAACACATTAGATAAAAATCCCAATTTTTCTTGCTTAATACATATCAGAACAGCCAAGCTGAAGCCCAAGCCCAGCAAAAAACACAGAGAACATTCTACTACTCACAACAAGCTTGCAGCTTCCTGGAATGCATTCACAGCGGCTGGAATATTTCCCATTACTAAGTGCTTCTGTCCCAAACCCAATAGTTTCCTTGATTCTCCATCCACATCCATACTGGAGGAAGAGGAAATAAATCAAATAAAGGATTCTGTTAGTTTTCACAGCAATTTCAGCTTTCAAAACCTAGTCTGCTCTATGGAATAGTGAGTTGCATATGTTCCAGTGGGTGGAACTACCATGGTAGGTGGGATTTGTTTGGTTTTGTTTGTGTAAACCTGTAACAACTGATAGCTCCAACAACCAAGGGAAGACAGGCAATTTAATCCAATCACTGCAGCAAGTATCAGAATCTCCTATGACAAAGGCTGCTAAAAAATATACTTTAGGAGTTGCACACCAACACACCACAGAGCACCAGTGTTTCAGACTGCAGTGCGACATCAAAAAAAAGAAGAAACTCAAGTTAAAACTTTTTATAGCAAAACACTGTGCATCTGAGAAGAACGACAGATGCAGGCATCAGTTTCAATTCAGTCCATCTCATACAGCTTCATTTCCACAAGGTCCAGCCTAATATCTCAAACTGGGACAAGAGGAGCTACCCACAGAGGAATACAATCTATCACATGCCAGCTGCATACTTGTGCCTCTCCTGCACTAATTAAAAGCCCAAAAACTTCAAGAAGCTGGTGTTTCTGTATGTATCAGTCCCTGAAAGGGCCTTGCTACAC
This sequence comes from Muscicapa striata striata, assembly GCA_030060385.1. Classification (NCBI taxonomy): domain Eukaryota; kingdom Metazoa; phylum Chordata; class Aves; order Passeriformes; family Muscicapidae; genus Muscicapa; species Muscicapa striata. The sequence goes on along the minus strand of JAREIS010000239.1, from coordinate 2,314,384 downwards.
TAGCTTTGTGCAAACCACTGTTTTTCAGCACCTACAGCATGCATGGGACTTAAACTCCAAGTCTAAGAACCGATCTGAAGGGTGGCCTTTGTGTTTCACTCAGTAACATCAGGATTTTGTGTTATTTGAAAAGTGACAGTTCCAACTCCCATCTCACCTGTCTGTCTTGTCTGTGGATGTGGAAGGAGCTGCCAGTTCCTCTTCCATCCTGCAAACAGAAAATCGAATGTTTTTTTAATTCACGTTTAGAACCGGCCACGCATTTCACGACATGAGCTGAGCCCTCGGGGGTGCGAAACCAGCGCCAGGAGCCTGGATTAGAGGTGCTCCTCTTCCCCGAGCGGGCTCAGGCCGCTGAGTTTGGTGTTTACGGCTCGAAAGGAGGCTGCGAGGAGCTCGGCGAGTCCCTGCCCGGCCGGTCCCGCGCAGACAATGGGGCCTTTCCCGCCTTCCGCCGGCCCCGCCCCCCGCCCTTGGCGCCAAATCCCGGCGGCGGCTCCTCATGGGCCACCGGTCACGTGACGCCCGCCCCTCCCCAGCCCGCCCCGCGGCGTCGGCTGCCCCCAACAAAGATGGCGGCGGCCGCGCAGCGGTCACGTGGTGGCTCCGCGCGAGCCGCGCGGGCCCAGCTGGCGCCGGAGGAGCGGGGCGGCGGCACGTACCACCGCCGGCGGGGGGGGGGGACGGGGGGGGACGGGGGAGGCAGGTACCACAAAAGGCGAGGGGGGAACGGGGGAGGCAGGTACCACAAACGGCGAGGAGGAAAGGGGGGAAGGGAGGGGGGTGCAGCTTCGCCAGCCCGACCAGCACCCCAAGCCCTCCTCCTAAGGAAATCCGGCCCACCGCCCCCCTTACCCCCCATTCCCGCCGGTACCCTGCGGCTCGAAGGCACCCCCTCTCCTCTCTCCGAGCCCCCCGTCCCCGACACGCACACCGTAACCGGGGCCAGCCTGCGCGGCCCTACCTAGTCTGGGAGGCCGGCGCGGGCTCAACGCAGGGGGGAGCGGCGATGGCCGAGGATTGCATAGAAGCTGCTGGAGAGAGGGGCGGCGGCAGAAGACTGCAGCCCCCTGCCCCTCCGGCTGGCTATATACCCCCGAGGACACGCCCCGGCCCGCCTGGCGGCGCGCGCGCGCGCCGCGGGGGGACTACCACTCCCGGCACGCTGTGCGCCCGTCCCACCGCGGGACGCCGGGGGCGCCGCCGCGCGGGGCACGCTGGGAAGTGTAGTGCCGGTGAGGGAGGCGGGGTCCCGCGGGGCATGCCGGGAGGTGCAGTCCCGCTCCCTCAGCCCAGCCTGGGGGCGCGGGAGGCTTTGGCACCCCGGCCTGGGCTCTGAATTCGCTCTCGGCCTCTTCCAGGCGAGCCAGCCCCGGGCTTCAGCCCAGCGCACGCAGATGCTCGGCTCTCATCAGGCACATGAACACACGAACAGGCAGGGCCGACATGGCCGCTGCCCTGTCACAACACAACCCGGCACCGAGACCTCCAGGCTCTGCTATTTCAAGGTAAAAGTTCTCCAGCTTCAACGCCGCTATGTCCCTCCCCGCAGGAACAGGGCGGGGAAGTGTAGGGTTCACAGAGCTACAGCATTAATTTGCTTTTCTTGGGAATTCCCTCACAGCCCACTTAGGTACTCTTGCTCAGAAAAGTAACTAGAGAAAATTAATTGGGGCCTTCAGATAAGAGGGGGGAAAAAAAAGGTCTCAAAGTCATAGAATGAAGAGGGAATTTATTTAAACAAGCAAACATGCAAGTGAGACAAGCAAGAAAAGCCACTGTCCTTGGCAGGATGACTGCAGGCTCCAGCATCCCTTCAAAGTACAATTGCTTGCCTAATAATTGGAACAAGAACCATATTCAAAGTCACTGTGTTTGATTAGAACAATTAAAGAAACCAAGAGGAATTTAATTTTCCTTAGGAGAAAATGTCCAGTCTAATAAAGGATCCTAAATGAGTTGCAACGGCTTCCTCCACTGAGGCAAATTCGTCAGGAATTAGGAAGCATTTTATGAAGGAACAGAAGTGCCTGAAGTTTTGCCTGCAGTTTACAAGGAGTGATAAATGGGTTTCACTTTTTTTTTTTTTTTTTTGCAGTTCAGCTGCACACTGTGAGGCCCAGGGCAGGAATTACCTGAGGCAGCTTTACGCTCAAAATTAATACATAGATCTGCTACAGGCCTATTGCAAATGAGTTTATCCAAATTAAAGTGTCTAATTCTTTAACTTTTGAACTATTTTATACACAAGACTATTTTTCTAATTTCTTGCTATTGCTATGAGAAAAAATTAATCCTATTTAACAGGTAGAGAGGACCAAAATAAAGCACTGATGTTTCTAAGGCCACAGCAAGTGCCACCACCAGAGCACAGGTAGGTACTAACACCTCATGCCCTTTGTGCTCAGATGACCAGCCAATTAATTAGGAGACTGAAACAAAAGAAAACTGCTTAGAGCTGGAGTTCCAGTCCAAGAGTGCATCAGCACTCAGCAAATTAGTCCCTGCCAGGGGAACACAGACACATGGCAAGTAGGAAAACAGGCACAAAAGGCACATAACCACCCCAAGTTACCAGCAGGACAGTGGTACAGCAGGAGACAGGAGCAGCTCTCCTAAGTATCAGCCAAAGATGTTTTTTGGCAGCAGCCAAAAATGCAACAGTAAAACATTGGGAGCTCTGAAAGGTCTTTGGTCTTAGTGTACAATTAAGAACTAATTTTGTGATCTTTCAGAATTTAAAATTGACATCTTTGGTAAAGAAACACTGGATAGCTTCACAGAAAAAGCAGGATGTTTTTCTGGAAGACTTGCTGAAAAGTTCTTGTGGCTTTTGTGATAGAATAAGAGCTGCTGTCAGAGCTGAAACCCAGCACTGTGACAAACAAGAGAGAGGATTGCCCTGAAGGCCTGCTCCAGGGTCTGTTTTTACTCTGCTCAAATCTACAGGCAAATTAAAATAAAAAGAAAATTGAGAACTCTAGGTCCCAAAAGTGCTATGAAATGGATAAAAGCACTGGGCATGGCTGCTTACTTGGGTTTTAATGAATGGTTTATGGACATAGTGCAATTGTAGCACATTTCACTTTTTTCCCTGTGTAAAAAAATACTAATAAAGATATCAAAGTTGATGGCCGAGCAATTCTTTAGTCTTAAAAACCTTTCATGCCTTCACCTTTTTTTCCCCTCATCATGGCAGTAACTGAAGTTTTCAAAACCGTTTCACAGTCGTGACCAAAGTAATTACCTAAAGTAATGCCCTAGTCTGATAACAATATGTTTGGAACTTGACTTAGACTCCATCAGTCTTCATCTAATCTCCAAAAGATCCGATGCCTCCAGGAGCCAGCTTGCAGTAGTTGTAAGAACTCAACAAACTTTGGCACAGAAGCTACAGGATCTCCAGGCAGGAGGTCGATTAGAAGTAGCACATAGTAGGAAAACCTACTTGGGAAGGAAGGTTTAAATTTGGACGGTGCTTTTGACAAATCGTGGTAACAATTACTTTGTGGAAGGGCACGCAGGATCATTACTTTAACACCTTATTAACCAGTAGTTAATAGGGGTCATTGAAGGGGTAGTGGGGGTGTCCAGCATCTCTGGCTACTAGCTTTCCATCCACCTGTGAAATAAACAAGACAGACTCAAGTCAGAAAGATAAAATCCATTCTTACTCTCAGTTTCAATTTCTCAGTAATTTAGATTTCTAAACCTTTGTATCCCAAACATCTGGGAGTACATTTTTCAGCTTAAACAAGAGCTCTTAATTTTCTTTCAAGAAAGCTAAGAGGACCTGGGGAGTAAAGACAGACATCTGTAGCCTAGAGCAAGAGTCTCTCAAGCTGCAGAGACTTGAAGAATTAGACTAAGGATAGTTTAAAGCCTTGTGCCGTGTAGCTGTTACTGAGTGACTGCTGTAACATGCACACTTCAAAACACTTTGTTGGAGCTGGAGCCTTTGTCCATGTTTCTATAATAGAAAATTGCTGGGCTGAATTGTAGAGATGGATAAGATGAAACACATTGAGAGGCTTGTTCAGAGTCATATACTGAGACATTAATAGTGTCACTGAACTCCTTTTAGGAACATTTCTACAGAAGACCAGCTTGTCCAGCTGTAAAATGGGGGCACTGAAACCAATATTCACAGCTAATCAGAGGCTCGGGCTGGCCCAAAACCAGACACAGCCATGCAGAAGTCTCAGTTCTTACATCCCACCTCGAAGCATTCAGATGGACAACTTGCATTTCTAGTTTCACCAGGTGCTTTGCAACACCCCCAGCTTCCGTGTAGCTGACGTCAAACCTCATCTGTAACATTTGGGGAAGTCTGGGTGCAGCACTGGCCCAGAGCACACACCTCTCCACATGTCAGGCAAGCATCATCCAGCCAAAACTTAAATTAAACAACTAATGCCTCAATAAAAGTTATATTAGAGAAACCCTTGATTTTTGTACATATATAAATGTGATGGTAGTGATCACTCAAAATGTTATTGCCAGAGGGAAATTACAGGGACTTCCAAACCAAGTATCCCCTAGCAAGTGCCCCATTAGCTTTGAATATAAAACCTGCACTTCAAAGCGACTGGAATTCATGTTTAAATGAAATGAGTCACCTGGGGGCACTGCAGAGCACAGAACAAAGATGTTATGGTGTAACATTTGACTAATGCTCAAATTAAAATAGACCTGAAATGAAGCTGTCAGCTGAAGGCAATCCTTAAAACAGGACAGAAGTGTCACAGTAGTTTCAGATTTCCTCAAATTGTCTTGAAAGCCAACAGCTTCCTCATGTTCCTAGAATTCATATTCTTCACTTTCCCCCCCGAGCTGTGTCCCCCTGCATATTTGTCCACACAGAACAGGCAAGCATTCTTGCTCACAGCAGGCCAAGACAGCAGCTGCCAGAAGCAATGTTTCACATCACTGATTCCAACCTACTCCAGGAATTTGAGAGAAGGAGGAGGGGATAAAATCAGCAATGAACACACCTGCAGGTAGACAGTAGCTAACTCTTAAAAGGAAATCATTATGTGCTTATTACATTCCTCCTCTCCTGGCCTGACAGTAATTTAAAGTTTCACTTAAGCATATTCCTTGGCCAACTATATGTCTCCAAAAATGTTTGGATTTCAGATTGGTGCAAGGTAACTTCCAAACTCTAGCCAGATAATGAACAGTTAAAAGTATAAAGCAAATAAAATTGTCTACATGCAATGTAATAGCCTCCCCTCAGCTTTAAACATACACGACAAGGAAGAGAGTGGCACAGTTTTAAGAACTTGTGGCTATAGATCAATGAAGTAAAGCCAAGAACTGTCTCATCAGTTATGATAGGAGCTCTTATGTCACTGCCATATCACAATTTGAAATCCAGACACTAAGTCGGATTGATAGTGGAGATAGGCATGAAAGGTTAGGCAGGAATTTTAATTCACAGTTGATGAAAATTCTTTCCAATAAGCCCAGAAGGGATGGGCAGGAGACAAAAGATTCCATTAGAGATCTTAGAGCTACAGAGCTGTGATTTAACTCTACTCATCTTGCTTCTTCCTGTCTTGTTATCTGACAATATGGCAATATCTTTGAAGCCCAGCTTTATCACATTCACCCTTTCTCAAGCTGGATGGGCTGCCACTTTGAACTGTTTTTCATCTCTCCTTTGTGAATCCCTGTGATCTGATCAGGTCTCCCAGGCAACAAAAAGCACATGAATTATCCCTGGCTCATTCAAGCCAGGTTATATTTTAATGTATTTTGCCATTTCATTAACAAAACAACTTTGTTTGCAGCATGAGTAACAAAGAACTTGAAAGAAATATATTGTCAGTGCTTGTCACTACCTCGGTCACACAGATCAGCAGCTAAGTTGCTTGTTTGGTATACAGACTCCTGGTCCATAAACACAGAGAGAATTTTGGCTGCAGGGATGTGAGGGTTGATATTTATATACACATACAGTTAAAAGGGTGGCCTTGAGGCTCATGTAAGAATGACAAACAGTGAAAGCTGTAACATATCTACTCTTGATGCAAGAGTATTTCCCCCACACATTCATAGCTTCTCTTTTCTAACTTGGGCTGGTCACTAATTTACTCTCAAATATTCAAAAAACCCACAATGATAAGTCCTGGAGAAAAGCTTTCCCAAGGAATATTACAGTAGCAGCCACTACTGAAGGATAATTTACAGGCCAAGCACAGAAGAGGCCAGGATATGCTTGACAGCTCCCAAATTTGCTGAGATTTCTTGTATCTGTACATGTGTACTGTATGGCAGAGAAGGAATCACTTCAGATTCATTATAGCAAAACTACAGCAACTTGTTACAGTTGCCATATCCTGGCCAGTGATGCACCAGGGAATGGCAGCAGCTTTCTGTTGTAAAGTCAGATGCAGGACAAGAAGAAATGAGAAACACTATAAAGACAGGAGACAACAAGGCACTGACTGTCTTTTCTGGAATGAAGGAAAAGGAACAAGTTTAGGGCCTTTAATGTAATAAAAGAAAGACTAAGAGGACTTCAACACTTGCAACACAGTGGCTTCTCTAAAAACAAACTGGCATCTGCTAGCACATGAGGTAAGAATTCGTGTGACACAGTAAATTACTGATGCTAAAAGATGCTGCACCTTATGGATTTGGGAAGAGAAACAGAACAGCCTAATCCAAACTCCTTACACTGGAGAAAGGTCATTACAACAGATTCTGAAAAAGGGGAAATGCAGCAGAGAGGAGGGAACAAATTCCTTGATGTGACTTCCACAATGGATGTGGAGGAGCAGCAGCACCCTGAGTCTTCACTGATTTTAGAGGTTTATGGTACAAAGTATACAGTGACAGCTGGCACAAGGAGTACTTCTGGAGGAATGCCATGGAGTTTAGCTTGCTTGAACTTGAGAAGAACAAATCAGCAGGAGTTTGGTGAGATTTGAAGATGGGACTCTGACTTAAAGACCCATAGGAATCAGTAACAAGGACTCAAGAGAGCCATCCATGTCCAAAACAGAGCACAAAAGTTTTCTATAAGCTGCCTTTTCTGTACCCAGCTTTTGAAAAATTCTTTCATCTTAGATACCCTAAGAAGATGCAGTGTTCTTATGAGTAAGTAGTCCTGAAGCAAACGCTAAAGAATCAAAACTGTAGAAATCCCAAGTGGTGGCAATATGGATGTAATGAAAACTATTAGAAATAAGGGAATTTTACCGTAATCATTGGCACGATGTAACGCCAGTTTTTATTCAGGCTTCCAATATGGCTCATCTCCTCTTCTTTGAGGCTGAAGTCAAACACCTGAGAACAAAAGCCAGAGGCTTTACTCAATAACCATAGGTTGCCATCAGTTTGTTTTCTGCTAATAAATATGAAATTGCAATTAAACTCATAACACCACAGCAAAGGCTTTAAGTCTGAGCTGTTCACACACCTGCCACCTCTGAGCTTACACTGGTACTGCATGGTGCTCTGCCACTAAGACAGAAAGCAGTGGGACTGTTTCTCACAGTAAATGATGCCTAACTGATAAACATTCTGTTCCCATGTAGATCTAAACCTCTGCGACTGCAGAATTTATGGGAATTTCGTGAGATTTCTAGCACACACTACATGCCAGAACTCAGATTAATTGGAGTAACAGTTACAAAAGCAACTCCTTACTTAAAAACAAGTATGTAACCAGCCAATCTTTATGTAAAAAGATCCAAGGAGCTGATTCAGAAACATCCCTCAAGATTATGTAAAGTTAGGGTTTTCAAATAATTTCTAAAGTGCCTACTGAGGAGAAGTGAACCACACTTAGTCTTTCCACATCACTAGAATGGCAGTTTGCTGGAGAAGTAGTCACCAGCCCTCACTTGCAGAATAGAGCAACTATTACTCAAATAAGAATCACTGAGCATAATTAGAAGACTTCCTATTTCAATAAATCAGTGTCTCAAAAAAATTTAAGTACAAATTTTTTCATTTAGACCACTACAAAATACATTCTTTACCTTCTGATAACAAGACTGTGCATGTGCACACTGCACACACTGAGTTGTTTAAAATACATCCTTTGTTTTCAGAAAGCATCTTTACCCTCCCTCTCCAGCATGTGCATACATTGATGAACAAGTATGAACCAAGTGCCTCAGCTTGCTGCTCTGCAAGTTGTAGGACAGTACAGCAATTACATGAAAAGGGCATTTCTGAAACTCCTCCATTTCAGCTTACCTGGAGATTCTGCTGAATGCGAGCAGGAGTGACACTCTTGGGAATGACAACCACTTTACGCTGCACTTGCCATCTGCAAGAGGAGGTGAGAGACTTCGGCTGTGCATGCAGTCCAAGAACAATAAGTATTTATTTTGGCTGAGTAATAATCTGTGGCAGCAAAGATGCCACTTCTGTGAAATAAAAATCTCCACAGGAGTGACACAGCCCTGTATTGTATTAGGACCTGGTGTGTCCAAGCTCAAGCAAGACAGTAACAACTGAATTCATCAGGGAGGGGAAGATGTTCATGCCTTGGAACAAGCACCCAGGTTTTAAGTGTTTTAAGCTGAAACCCCAAGAAATAGTCAGAAAAAACATACTTAGGCATTTCAACAAGTTCTAACCTGACAACCACTCAGAAACTAATGAAAACCCAGATCCCTGAAGTGCCTGTCTGTGGCTTGAGCACAAAATCTCGAACATGTTCAGCTCTGAGTCACCTGCTACTACCCAAGACTGTGGTAGTGACACTGATGGATACAAGCCAGTCAAGAAAAACGAGGATAGAAAGCAAATTTTAGTTTACAAGGTACTGATCACTTTCTGGGTGTCACTCAGTCACCTTGTTTCCTAATATCCAGTACCTGGTTATATGAAAACAGCAAATAGTTCTTCAGTACAAAGGAAGCAAGTCTTTTCCTCAGCCCCTCTTCCTGGGAGCCCACCTGAGTGCAGCAGCAAGCACTAAAGGCTTCAAGGAACTGGCCACATGCAAATTCAGCGGGCAGCACTCATGTGGTATACTGCTGCCTTTATTGTCCTACTGCTATTTCCCAGCAGAAAAGGTAGTTCATATGGACTGATGCCATGTCTGGGACACTATCTCAGACATGCATCCAGGCCCTGAATGGACCCTTCTGATCTAGTCTACCTGCCCTAAGGCAGGACCAACTCCACCAGCTTTGTAGAACAAGCACCAAGTGGGGCTTGCCTTTGGCACTCCCTGTGATTTTAACCTCTCCCTAACACACTACAAATGGATTCCTTCTAGCTTGCATGTTTTGCTTGACTGAAGGCTGAGTCCCAAACACCACCTCTCTCACAATTATTCTGTACCTGAGGATGATCTGTGCAGGTGACTTGCTGTATTTTTCTGCAATTGTTTTGACTCCAGGTTCTTCTAGCAGCACAGGCTCATCTGGGTGTTTCCACATGCGATCCGGAGAGCCAAGGGGACTGTAGGCAGTGACCACCAGTCCTCGTTTCTGGCAGTGAGCAATCAGCTCGTTCTGAGCTAGGTAAGGATGGCACTCCACCTATGAAGATGACCCACAGTGAGTGGCTACAGAACAGATATCCACATACAATGAAGCAAACAGGAAATCAAGCACAAAAGAATCAAACATATCACAGAAGTTCATTGCAGATTCCAGAAAACCTTATGAGGATAAGGTTTAAATTAACATTAATAACTCGAGTCACTACCAGGAGAAAGAAGTGTCTGGTAGGCTAAGCTTATAGGAAACAAAGAACAGATCACCTAAGCTTGGTGCTGGACTTTCCATTAATACCAAACAGATCATCCAACAAGCACGGAACTTCCATGCAGTAGGGATTCAAGTTACTCCCTCACAATCTTTCCTTTTTACAGACTAAATTGTTCTTCACATGCAAGATGAACTATTCCACAGACGTGTTCATCTAAGCAGGTATAAATGTCCACAGAACATGGATGGAGGCCTCCTTTCCGATCTGCTGGGAAAGACAGCCTCTGTGTGCCTGCTCCTGCAGAGCTGGCTATATTCTTCCCTGCAAATAAGAAGCTGCACCTCTCGTTCTAAAGACATGACAGTGGTTTGCAAATTCCTCACTCTTACGGACAAATAAGAAAGGTATTTGTCTACTTTATCCACCTTACCTGGAGCACAGCTGGCTTCACAGTAGCCACACTTAGTATATCATCGATCTGACGACTGTTGAAGTTTGATAGCCCAATGGCTTTCACAAGACCTTTCTCCACCAGTTTCTCCATAGCCTTCCAGGTATCCTTGTAGTCAATGTAGTCATAACGCATGGTGTTATCGGGATTCTTTGGGAAGAGATTGTCCCCTCGTCTACAGCAAAGGTGAAGTGTAAGCACATACACCAAATTATTTGTTAATTCTTCAGTTAAAGAAACCTTTCTCAAAGTAGTCTTGAAAGTTTCTACATAGTCTGAAGGACAGAGTACAAACTAAATTAATCTGTTCAATTCCATTTCATGACTTAAGCTATAAGCAGTTATTACACAAGACAGTCTTTCCTATGTAAAGTTGTTACACAGTACTTTGAAGTACTAACCTATATAGCAGTGACTACACAGAACTGATAAATCACTGTACACACAGCAGCAGCTCTTTGCACACTTAGATCCCAATAAAACTGTTGATTTGGGGAGCAGCAACTCAGAGGGTGGCTTGGAGTTCCTACCAAAGGGATCTGGGTTTAAAATCTATCTAGGAAAAACTGTATTCAAAGGACACTGGCCTTCCCACTCCCTCTAGATTCTGTAGCTGTCACTACTTAATACAAGCACAGATTCTCCCAGAAGTCTTAACATGTACCTGTTGTTATAGGTAAGGTGTGTTTCCTTCCAATTAGTCATACCAACACATTTAAAAAAACAAACAAACAAAAAACCCCAAAACAAACAAACAAACAAAACCCCCCCCCAAAAAAAAAAAAAAAAAAAAAAGAAAAAAAAACCCAAAAAAACCCTACCCAAACAGACAAAAACTACCCAGCTCTGCCAGGTGACACCTCCACAGCAAAAGGGCTATGACTGTTCTCTGAGCAGTCCATGCTGGGAAGGGTACCAGCAATCCCTCTGGAAGAGCACTGCTCTGTAATCACCACAGGACTCTGCTTGCTCAGCACTGAGACTCTTACACTGCTCTAGCTAAGCAGTGAATGGTGTGAGAAAAGAGACAAAGGGAGATGCTTCTTCATGTCACTGATCAATCTAGAACCAAAAATAACTCTGAAAACCTTATGAGCTCCCAAGTGAGAAGAGCAGCCTCATATGTCAAGAGTACTGTATTAAATGAGAGTAATTTTCAAGACCTAAAGGCACTGTGATTTTCATCTGGAAGTCTGTTTTGATTTCTCAATAAATAACATTCCTTGGCTTAGCGTCCCAATGCAAGAGGCATCATAAATTAAGCATGCATTAAAACAGCTAAGTAGAAATAATGGAAAATTGCAGAATATATTGTTTCCAATGAGAAAATAAATGAAACTGCTTTATTAGACTGTCAATTTTGTCAACAGTGTCACAATATAATCTAAATTTAAATATTAGTAGTATCTAAGCATTATTATTTGTGTTATGTGTCATTATCAAAGCAATGTTTGATGGGGTGGTTTTTTCAAACAAATGAAAAGCAAACCTGTTGCACAACAGGGGGAATTTTTAACAGCTCTTCCTCCAGACCAGTTCTAGTTAAAAACACTTCCTCATTCTGTTATGCTGAGGAATATATTTCTAATTTGAGCATCTTTCATCTTATCATTAGTGTATGACATTTGTAAAATTCAGTTCATATGACTAGAAGGAGAAAAAACATTCTCACATTTGCAGAACAGAGGCCTCTTAAACTGAGAAGGCTTGAGTGAAGATTCCATGTAAACATCTGGCAAGGAGATTAATTCCTCCTGTCTTTTTGATGATTATGTGGAAACAACTACTTCCACATCTACAAGGAAATAGAATATGGAACTGTGCTTCTCATGGGATTGTAAGATAAGTGCATTTAGCACTTAAATGGAAAACTTTCTTGCCTCTTATTTCCTCAAATCATAGAATTACTGCAATTTGTGTCATAAGAAATCAATTCACTTCCACCTCATACAGATACCACCATGATACTGCATGTGCTTGTCCTCCCCAATACAGTAAATAACTACAAGTGAAAAGTGTTGTCTTTGTGAAGCACTTATTTCCCATTTTACAGATCAGTACAACTAAGGCACAAAGCAGTTCTGGTATTTCCTCAAGGTTACCAGGTAGGCCAATAGCAGAACCAACAACAGCTGCTACACTTCTCCAATGCCTAGATGAAGACACTGGACTGTTTTAAACTTTAAACACCAAAAAACACCTTGCAGGCAGCATAAACAGGAAGAAATTCACAGCTCAGAAAGAACATCCTCAGGATATAACATGAGCCACTTATGTAAAACTGGTGTTTCTGCATTCTGTGCCCTTTGCATCTAGAACTTACTCAAAGGCATGAGGCCAGTGCATGAGGTACAGGTCCAGGTAATCCAGTTTCATATCTCCAAGTGTTTTCTTCAGTGCTGGCTCTACATCTTCTGGGTGGTGCTTGGTATTCCAAAGTTTTGATGTTACAAACAGGTCCTCCCTTTTAATAACCTTCAAGAAAGGAAGGAGAGCGTAATATATTGGAGCAAGTTCAGAAAGAGAATTGCAACAATTCTCCAATTAGTTTTAAAACAAAGAAAACAACTGAAGTTTTGTGGTTTGTTATGTTGTGTTTTTAAAAAAGGTAACACATGGAACCTACAAATTAAACCTTCCAAAAATATACTGGATGGAGAAGAGCCAGAGAAATACACATAGTGGCAAGTCTTAAAGTATATCAAATACTTTAGCAATTAGAAGTTTTGAAAAACACAAAAATTCCTTTCCATATATGCACTCTTCCAAAACTCCCAGTTCAAGGGTTAAAGCCATTACTAAGTGTGATGTGGCCAAAAGAAAGATTGCTCAGCTTATTCATATGTAAATTTTGAAATGTCCATTTTAATATTCACATATTCCAGGCTCAACCAGCTAACTTACTTTACTTATCACATGCTACAGACCAAGATTGCTTCTTGTGGAAAGAGGTGGGAAAATTATCAGAAGATTCCCCAAACCTCTGCATTTGAGTTTCTAGGCTGTGGAAGGAACACACTAAGAACTGAGAGCCCTGTACCCTGCGTTGGAAGGGTAAGAACAGAAATAAAACAATGGAGAACTGGTTAACTAGAAAGTATAAAATAGAAAAAGATCACACTGGGAAACAGAAGCACAGAATTTTAAAATAATTTTGATTCAAATTCTAGTTCTATGTTAGCTAGCTAATATGAAATGAACAAAATGCTTTCCTTTGTCTAGGAGGAAGGAATCCCTGGGGCAAGCCTCTCTCAAGCACATCACATAACAAAGAGACTGCCCTAAAGCCAAGGCAAGAGCAGCAGGAAAGCAAGAACATGAAAACTTCCTTTGCATGGGCTGTAAGGCTGTACAGGTTACCCTTCTGGCCCCTTTAGGGAATACATTTAAGATTCCACCTCAGCTCATACATATGAATGCCTGTCACATCACATTATCCTTAAGCCTCAAATTCTCAGGTGCAGAATCTGGAGTCATTTATTAACCTTTCACATGCAATCACTGTTTTAAAAAAAGATTAAAATTCACCACATTTTCTCACTCATATTTTGTCTATAACCAAAAAACCTACAGTTGATATTTTATCAATAACCAAAAAACTGAATTTGCTGTGGCTATCCCCCATAGCATGCTAGCCTGGAAAGTCAGGGTAACTTGTCATATAAAATATGACAAATATTTTACATTATAACTACTGATTCTGGGAACCCCAAAGTATCTAAACTGGGATACTTAGCGTACTTTCCTGTAGTTCCCATTCAAATATCCCAGACAATCTTTACTCCCCACGACAACCAGGAGGATTCTAAGAGGACAGAAAGTTCTCTTTCATGCCTTCTTCTCCTGATAAATAACAAACAGCTGGGGCAGCCCAGCAGGAAAAGCCACAAAAGGGGCTTAGAGGGGACAGCTGTAAGTGTTGGCACAGCACAGTCAGCAGGGCAGTTCCTGTGTTTTTACCTTGTTGGGCCCCACACATTCCTGGAAGGCCTCCCCGATCTCGGCTTCGTTGCTGTAGGCGGCTGCGCAGTCGATGTGGCGATAGCCCACGCTGAGCGCGTGTTTCACTGCCTCCTTCACCTGCAACACAAACATGGCACATGCAGTCACTGAAAAGGGATGTGGCACTGGGGGAAAGTTAAAAAATGCTAAGAGACTTAGTGAGGAATACCCCCAAAAACCACAGACCTGCATAAGGTCATGCGATTCAAACAGGAAGATCTGGAGTCTCTGTGGCACAGTCCTTAGGGAGGGAAGAGCAAACTGCTGGCAGACACTCCAAGAGGAACAAGAAAATAGATGGTGCACACAGGGCCAGCATGCAAGAATGCACCAGAGAGAACAAATCCCCACTCTTCACTATAGTTGTTACACTTTTCTTAAATAGAAAATGGGCTATGAGAAGCAGTTTTCAAATAAGTCATGGCTTAGGAAGACAACTTTTCTGACCAAAGTGACAAATCAACATCAGTCAAACCTTGAATATATTTCCTCTTGCCCAGTAAAGAAAGAGACTGGCTTCTAATTCCAGAATCACCAGAATTTGGTTCAGCCACTCATACTTAATTACCAAGACAATGCTCTTTTATGGAACACTTTTCTTTCTTGTCTCATCATTGCACAACAGTGAAAGTCATACTCCTGGGATACCCCTGATGATGTTCACAACTTTACATTTTGCTTTCAACATTGCTGACAATGAAGATGTTGCCAACAGCAACACATCCCTTGCTCCATATTGCCACACAAAAGCCAGAATGATTTTTTGAAACCAAGGCACTTTACATCAAATCTGTATCTGCTTTTAAAAGCTCTAATGAAGCACAAGCACCCAATGTTTTCACATGTGGGCCTCAGATATGGAGCAAGTCTAGAAACCAGAAGGAAACACAGTATGGCATCTTTGTGAGGACTCATAAGGAGCTTTTGAATAAAGATTTTCTATAAATGATTGTGCAAGAATGAAGAATTACTACAGTTGCCAGTGTAATCATCATCTCCTGTTAGGCTGATGACCATTTAGTAAAATCTGTTTCATTTAACTTCCTGTGGACAGTTAGCACACATTCTCTCTCACATCTGTCCTTCTGAAGCACTACAGAAAGAATAATACACCTGATCTGCACAGGGATTTCTATACATTGCACCTCACTGACTTGTCTCTTAAGACTGTAAATTACTCTGTGTATAAGGCTTGATGCAATAGGGCCATAAATGTTAAGTGAGATCACACCTCTCTTGTCATGAGATTAAAAAATATGTCCACAAAGGCTAGAGGGAAACAGATTTCTTTCAATTTAATCGAAGTACCAGCATTTTCAAATTTAAAGCTGACAAAATTAGTAATACCAAGCAAAGACATGTACAGTCCTGCTTTCAGATGCTACAAAAAGGCAACGGGGAATCAAATGTGAGATCTCTCTCATACTGGTAGATTTAATTTGTTTTTCTTGTCAAGAAGAGCAGTAAAAGCAGACACAGGGTATTCTGACTACATTCTTTGGCATTTTGAAAGGAAAACTGGAGTTTTCCTCTCCAGTTTCCCTTAGCCAGGATGACAAAGCACTTCTATTACAGCAGTGAACTCTTCCTTTCTCTAGCAGGATGGCACTTACAGTCCTTGTTTCACATGACAAAGACATTTCTCAGGCCACTACAAAATCAAGGGCAGGGTAATTCTGAAATCACTTGAGACATAGTAAAGGCTTTTAAGACTCAGTATCTATTCTCCAAAAAGGTGAGATTCATGGTGAGGGCCAGAAAAATAGCAATGTCCTATATCTGGAACCTCCTATTTCCTGTATCAGATTAGTACTTTTTTAAACAAACAGGCACAAAGTTTACCATAAATGAAAGTAGGCACCACTCACAGAAAAACAGAGATAAAGCATTCCAAACATGTCTCTGCAATCAACAAGAGGCTGTATTGTTTTATCAGCATGTTTTGAGAAATTTCTAGCACTGAAGAACTGGGACTTATAATTTAAATAAGGTTTGGATCTGAGGAAAAACATCTGTATTTGGGTAAGCTACTCCCAGCCTACTAAGACATTCCAATGTGAGATGAGAGCTCCTGTTCCACACAAAAGGCAAACAATCAAGAGCAAATGTGGGGGTGAAAAAAAAAAACCAAAAACAAAAAACATTTTTGGAGGGGAAAAATAGGAACATATAGATGTAAGTTTTTAAAAGCTTTTAAACTTACTTTTTAACAAGAAGTTTTGTATTTTCAAGATTAACTTCAGACGGGTATAGGGAGGTAGGGGATTCATATGCCTGTGGGTATTTGTTGCTGTGAAGTAAAAATAGCCAAATGACCCTTCAAACTTTTCATCTATTCTTTAGTTTAGCATGTCAATATTGCTATGACAGGAGCAATTAGTGAGTTTACTTTGCATTAGGCAAGTTGAGTCACACAGTTCAAGTGTGACTCATCAATCCATCCCTACAGAAAAAGCTAGGTCTTACTAAAAGTAGGTCTGAATGGATCTTGAGACATCTTCCAGGCTACCCTCAAGACCCACAGCTGGGCAGAATAAATCCAGACCACTCCTACACACATTTGTCATAGCCCTTCTTGTGACAGGCAGTCTGTTCTAATGCTTTGAAATCTTTGCTCAAAGTCTTTAAGATGATTCATAAAGATTGCCCTGATGCCACATCCTATTCCTCCCAGACATGAAATCCACAGCTTGCCCTTTGTGAGGGCTTTTTGCACATTTGCAAAGTGCCAGCACAGCTCCTCTCAAACCTCTCTTGACCACATAACTGTAGGTGCTTCCCCCGCTCATCACAACTCACCTTTCCCAAACCTCACATCACTGTTGCTGCTGCCTCATCAGCTGTTTTGTGCCTTTCTTCAAACGGTTTGCCCCAAAACAGACACAGGTATTGCAGTTGGAGCCTCACTCTCCTTCCCTTTATAGCCAAGTCCAAGGAACTACTGTCCCATTTAAACATCCCAGTAAGGGACTTGGCCTTGCCACCCATCCACCCTCTTTTGAGGATGGACAAACATAATATCAGTGGCAGATTCAGAAACACAATCTGCAAGTTCCCATTAATTATAATACCCATTACTAGATTTCCAGTTCTTCAATTTGCCTCTCAAAAGGTTATAAAACTAACAAGCCATCTTTACGCTTCCAGACAACACAGAGTTCAAGTGACCCAGGAGCCTCTCGTGCACAGCCCCGAGCCATTATAATGAGATTTCCACTCTTAACAGTTCAATACTACTGGGAAAGAAAAGGCTCTGACCAGCCTCCACTGCCTCCTGCAAAGTTGACAAATTTTAGCAGTTCTTTTGCAGACAGGTAGTAGGAAAAAAACAGATAATCAGTGCACGTGATGTTCAGATGCACTATGACCAGAACCCAAGTGTTGTTATATCAAATTTCTAAATATTGCACTAAAATTTGCTGAAAAGGAACTCACACCACCGGATAAATAATGCCAATTTAAAAGGTGGTGTTCCCTAAAAGAAAGGGGTTTGCCTCTTATCCTTCAAATGTTGAATTTAAGTCCCTTCCTTAACAGCAGTGAATTTTTCTGTGCCCATAACCAGGATTCTCTATATTGTCTAACAAACTTCAGGAACTAAACATTCTCCCCCAAAAGCTACAATCCTGTCGCAAGACACCCTGCCTGACTGGTTTTCTGAGCTTTTCCAAGGTTTTACACAGAAATACAAGCCCTGTGTCTCCCTGTCCCACAGAACCAGCCTCTGCAGGTTAGGCTACTCATCAGGTGGGATCAATGCTCCAGGTTGAAAGCATGGCTCTTGAGAGAAGAGAACAAAGCATTAAAGGATCACAGATAATTCAGCTGCAATATCAAAAAGCCATGGTACTGATATTCTTGATGCTCCTGTCTGAATGGATTTCTCTTTGAACTCATTCATGCTGCCAGTTCATAAACTTCTGTACTGTGCTCCCTTCCATTCAACAGCCCTCAACAGCCAACAGGAGTATTCAACAGCATACTCCTATGGAAACATGCAAAACAAATTTCCCTTCCAGCATTTGATCATGTAAAACATAAAACATCCTATTATTTTGTATAGTGTCAGTCCTGTAAAAGCCTATAGTCTTTCAACATGGTATTAGATTCAATGATTTTCCTCTTATTAATATCTAGGAAACTGAGGCTGCAATGACACCTTTGTACTGGACTGCTACGATCTGTCTACAAGGTCAAGGCTTGCTTACAATCAGGAACAGTAACAGCAGTAATAAAGAAATTACTCAAGCTTGGCAAGGGAAAGAATTACACTCTGCAAAATATTTACCCAAAATAATTTAAAAGCCATCCATTTCCACACTTGTTTCTAATGCAGCTCTTAAACAAAAGAGCTTTTGATAAATAGCCTTTACTTGGGAAACAGCTACATCAAATTTAATCAATGCTAATTCTTCTGCTTCTCTGGGTTTTTCACCCCTAGTTTTTAATTCATAATAGCAGTTATTATCCCTGAACCATGATGTCTTTTTAAGGGTAAATCATCTGGACACTGCCAAATTGCTGCTATGCCCCTGAATTTTCAAAAGTGATAAGCAGAAATTAATTTATTCCATATGAATAGCAACAACTTCTGTAACTCTGGCCCTTTTCACTGCACTTCCCAGATTTTGCCTTCAACACATTCTACAAGGAAGTCTTTGAAGACAGCAGATATTCCAAAGAAGTGAGTCCAAATGACTTCCAAGGAAACCCAGAGAAGAGGGCTGAATCCTGTGTGTGGGGTTCAGCTGCCAGCAGCACTGCTGATTATGGCAAAATCCAACTGAATTAGGTTTAAATTATGCACTAACAGGATCTGTCCCAGTTCCTTTCTAAGGCCACAAGTTTCTCAGTACAATTAGTTCACAGAATAAACAACACATTCATATTTTGTTTGTTTAATTTCAGACATTTGCTTTAGACAAAGCACATTTAACTGTTTTGAGTGCACAGAAATTCACCCATTAAGTTTATGCATGTTAACAATCTTAATTCAGCTGTCATTTGATGTTTTAAGTGGCAAAGCTGCACATTAACTCTTCCTCATTTAAGAGGTTGACTGAGCTCTCACACCAACTCAGTTTCCACATTAGTACAACTTCTATTCCCAACAGATCCCTTGTCCTGACAGTTGTTTGGACAGGAAAACCCATAGTAAAATGGCTCTGAATAGATTTAATTTTCATAGCTTGTTTCCCACCTTTTCCTCTAGCTGGAATGAGATAATAGCACTCCTTGAGAAGAATTTTAACCTTCCCTCTCAGTGATGAGCACAATGTTAACCAACCTACTCAAAAAAACATCATAAAGCTCACACAAGAGTAGCAGCGAGACATCCATTTACTGCACAGATGTGCAGTGGTGTGCATAATTCAGAGAAGCTCTGGATGCCCCATCCCTGGAAATGTTCAAGGCCAGGGTGGATTGACCTCCGAGCAATCTGGTCAATCTGGAAGGGTGTCTCTACCCACAGCAGGGAATTGGAACTAGATAGTCTTTAAAGTCTCTTCAAAGCTAAACCATTCTGTGATTCCACAATGCTCTGAATACCAGCTAGGAATTCCACCAAGCAGTGGACATTACCTTTCAGAGGAAGTACATACAATTTCTTCCCCCCCAAAAAGTATATTTTAACTAAATGAAAGAGATACAAATAGACAGACAAAGGGGAGAAGTATTACAATAGCAGGCACACCATGGAGCACACAAACATTCCCACAGACTGTTTGTAGTAACACACAGAATTGTTTCCAAGTGTGGTGTCTGCCAATTCACTGCATTCAGGAGCAGAGTGAATGTCTAATGATACATGAGCTATCTTATTCTAAAAGCAGGCTGACCCAAGCAAGTTCTTTGTTTTCCTGCTAACCACTGGCTGGCTGCTGAAACAGGACTTATTACAAGAACAACTTGAGTTTCTGCCTCCAAAAATAATGCTTTCTGCTGAGTCATCAGTCTAAGGCAGAGGGGTGTCTGGTCAGACCAGCAGCCTGAGGACTTGCCAGTGGAAGAGTCCAGTACCATATTATAAAAACACCATTCACTGGTCTTTTTCTGGGTTTATGTCCCAGAGCACCACTGCCCAAGGCCAGGGTTAACAAGTCTGAAAATCTGCTGTCTTTGTGCCTTAAGGCCTTAGTCATGCAAATACACACACACATACATTCAGCTTCAGTGGACTCAAGGCTAGAACAACTCCAGCAAAGGATCCAGGCCTCAGATCTGGGACCTTCAAAAGAAGTACACAAGCACACATACTAGATGAGAGCACAATATCCTATTGTTCCCTGCTTACTTGGCCACGGTCACTTTTCCAAGTTCCCAGTCCCACGAGAGGCATCTTCTGCCCAGTGTGGAGCATAACAAAGTCGCATGTTGCAGGCATCTTTGCCTAGAGAGTAAAAAGAACAAACAGTTTTGCAGCAATTCTTTAAGTTGCAACAATTTGCTTTTTCTGCTCACAATGGCAAAGCTTTTTCATCAACAAAGGAAGGACTTACAGCTGTCCCAACATCCTCACAATCTATGTTTCTGCTCAACCAGTTGAAAATAAACTGCATTCAGGATGAGCTCTAAAGCTGGCTAGCTGATTTCAGTTACTTCCCAAGCTCTGCTGCATCCAAAATCATTAATGTTATTTGTTTAAAAAAAGACAACAAAAATAACGAAGAGTGGGAGAATGCAATGTTAGTTGAATATCTGACTATGTAGGAACAATGGATGTTTTCAGAGTTCAGCATCCATATTGCACACTATCCCAAAATAGGTCTGCCTCCTCAGTGTTGCCATTTTCCTCACATAATTAGGTCCCAGCTGATGGATGTGTTCACACAGAGTTTATGCTTTCAATTTCTTGCTTAGCTTCTCAAGCCAAACTTTTGTAGATTTAATAGCAGACACCAAACAGCACAGTTGTTTTTCAGAGAGATATACAAGAGCAGTTGAAGTGATCCTGACCTGAAGGCCATTGTACACCAAGGAGCTGGGAATCTCTGTAACAGTTAAGCTGAGTAGGTCCAGGCTCACCTTGTGCTGCACTTCACACCCAGCCTTGGGCTGTGGGATGCACAAGCTCAGCAGCAACCTGGAACAGGAGTCTGCAGGTAGCTCACACTTCATACTTGCAGTTATGCTACCTATGTGTCCTTGCATTTATCTAAAAAACAGGAAGTTCTCCTGCAAGCATCCTCTCTGTCTGACAGTAGAAGTGATGAATAGCGGTGTTTTCTTGTAAAAGAATCCCCAGCAGTTCAAATGACCAAATCAGGGTAATCTTTGCTATGGACAGGGTCTGCACACTGTGCTGTGTGAAATCTGCTCAATGCTGCACAAGCTGGGCCTCCCAGAATCTGAAAAGATGCACAATTATCAACACCATCCTCTTTTTTTAAAGGGTTAGCGCTAAAAAACACCATTTGAGATGATACCTTAGAGTCTAAATGCCTTTCTTATCAAAGCTGTAATGGGCCAGCACCTCCTGGTGCAAAACAATCATTACACTGAACTAACAGCCTTGGACTTGCACTGAGCTAAGTCCAGCTACTGGTGCTGAAGACAACCACTGGTGAATCAAACTGCAGATGTATATCTGCTTTATTGGGGTAGGAGGTCAGAGAAGGCAGAATGACAGTATTCTCTTTTACTCTGAGTTTGCACAGCCATTTTGTAGCCAGGTACATGCAAGTGGTGCTGTTTACCTAAATTTAGTTGCCTAAATAAAGACATCTTCTTGCATCATACAACACAACTAAAAACTTAAGGCTTTTTGATTCACTTTGGCCTATAATACAAATCAGAAACCAACTGTATGCTTTACATAACCATGTTGTGCAATCATCTTAAAGGTAAGAGTTCAGCCCAAGAGACAAGGTACACATTTAATCAATAACTAGCATCAGCACATTTTTAAGAACCATCTTGCTTCATGTAACATTGCATATTAACACTGCAGAGAAATTTGAACAATAGCTTCTGGAAGAATGGAACACATCAGAATTACACACACTGGAAAAAAAAAAAAGTTAATACTTTCCACTCAGATTTTTCCCTAAAATAGGAGACTAAGAAGGATTTATGATGCTAGCCATAATTATTCCATTCATTAAAAAAATAGAAGGGCAGAGATAAAAACAAACATAAAAGCAAACTAGTTCTGTACAAGTAAGATATGGTTATGGTTTAACATCACCAGTCTACTACCATATTCACGCAAAGAAATTCAAGCTCAGAGAAATTCAGGGACAGTCTGGAAGGATGCATCAATAACCAGAGTAACGCAAACTACCCCAGTTCATCAACCCACAGCGACAACTCATTTTTAACCTAAAGCAAGGAGTCTTCCAGCAGTAAAACAACCATAGCTGTGCATGCCATTAATATATATATAGATAGGCAAATAGGTACATATTAGCAATACTTAAGTAGCTGCAACAGCTTCTACCGCAGAGACCAGGGGTAACCCCTCCGCGTTTTGGCCGAGTGCGCCCACCTGCCCCTTATCGGGGCGGCGCAGGGCGGGCCCGCCCGGCGCGGGGGGCGGCGGAGGGGAGATAAGGCGGCTCCGGAGCACTCCCGTACTCACCGCCGGTACCCACCGCTGCTGCTGCCGCCGATGTTATTGTTATTGCTGCTGCCGCTGCTGAGCTTGTTGCAGCTCCTGCCGTTCCTACCGCCACTGCCCGGCCCTTCCGCTTCCGCCGGGAGCGCGCCCTGGGCCTGGGGCAGCGCGGGTGCCCCTGACGGTTCAAACGCGAAAGTCCAGCATGGGGATCAGCGCGGCTGAGCTGCCCTCACGGCTCTGTCCCCGGCAGCGCTCGGAGCCCAGCCCAGCCCTGCCTCGGCAGGGCTCCCCGGCACGGACCCGCTCCCCTTAACCCATCGGGCCCCCTCATCCCCGCCGATCTCTGTGCCTTCCCGGCCCGGTTCCCGTCGGGAAGCTCAGGCAGCCCAGCCCAGCCCAGCCCGGCCCGGCCCGGCCCAGCCCAGCCTTCACCGCCTCGCCGGGCGGTAAAGTGATAAATGCCATGGGCTGCACCACACGGGGGAAGCGGCGAAAGACGAGCCCGGCCCATAAATTCGACAAGAAGCGTTTGCATCTCCCCTACTACTGTTTGTCGTGGCCTCCTGAAGCTATTTCTGCTTGTAGGAAGACCAAATATACCCAGTTTTATTTGCAGCCCTAAATAACAGGAATACAGGGAAAGTGAAATGCTGATTGTGCTCGTTTTGCTTCAGCTTTTGCACTTTAAGGTGCATAAAGAAGTGGCACTTTCCGAGAAGGCTGGGCCTCCTCTCCTCGCAGATGGTCAGGAATTCATTTCCTTGCTTGCTCAGGACTGCAGGGAGATTAAGGCAGGCTCATTCAGCTGAGTGCTTTCCCTGCTGGGCAGGGACAGCCCTGTTCCTGGTAAGTCAAAGCCTTCCGCTGGAGCAGACTTTGGCCTGTAACCAGAATCAACGGTGCACCCAATCTTAAACACAACTAAAAACAGATAATCGGGTTTGACTTTTAGTCCAGGCTTCCATCTTTACAAGCAGTTTATAAACATTCAGATCTTAGAGTAAGATTAGATCAGAAATAAGGCAATAGATACCTCTCGTGGGGCTTTGAAGAGCCTGTTACTTATTTCCAGAAAGATAAATCTGCTGCGGATTCTGTCTTTGCTGTTCTGACTTGAACTCGAGCTCAGGAGGCTTAAAGGCACAAAGGTCAATTAATCTCTTAGGCGTGCATGTGAACAGATTTTTCTGTTGCACAGCCTTTTTAGACAAAATAAAGGAAAATGAAAGAAAAATGCAAGGACAAGACAACAATTATAAGTAACAGGAAGCAGGAAATGGAAGAACACAGGGGGAGGAATCACTGCTGAGTTTGATTTATTTTTATGAAGACCCTGCCAATCACAAATCCATTTGAAAATCCATGATCTTCAAGCAGAAGAAGATGCTTGAATTATATAAATCTCATGTATGAAAACCTTAATGAACTTCAGCTTCCAGTAATATAATAGGGAATAAAAGAGAAAAGGTAAGGAAGACTGAAACATTTTGTCATCAAAAGGCAGTGGTTATCCAAACACACAGTAATAGCTTGCTAATTGAAAAATTAAAAAAAAATATGCAGAGAAGAGGTAATGTAAGAAGTACAGCCTTCACTTTATTCAAACAAGGAAAGCTAATATGTACATTTTATATTTAATGGCATGCAGTTGTTTTCATTAAAATGATTGTGCACCAGCTGCTTGTGCATAAATGCTCCATGCAACTTGTCAGTTGTTGACTTGTCAGCTGACTTTCTGCACACATTAAATTAAATTGCCCCTACATGGCCAGGACTCGACTCTGTGCCTCTGGTAGTACCAGGTGCATGTAGGAGGTTTGGTATATTCAGGACTCAGTGGGCTTTTGGCATATGCAGTGATGAATTCCACAGGGAATGTGAGGAGGTGTCCCAAGGTGGGGCTTTTGAGGACATGCAGGGGCTACCTCTGCTGTGTGCTCCAGTGTTGCCAAATCCATTACTAGTCCAATTAATTTGGAAATCTTTGATACTCTTACACAAAACCATTCTCAAATGCATGGAAACCCAAATGTGTGGTAATGTTCTGAAACAGGTCCAGTTTCTTTGCCTATGTTTTTCATATCAGGGGTGCATTCCCAACCAAGATACATGGGAGATACTGTGATGAAAATGATGGATGTGAAAGTTAGCTTGGCTTCCAGTTTGGGTGGTTCCAGAGCTCTGGCACTGCAGGGCCTGCCAGCTCCTCTCTGTTGGTAGATGAAATATTTATTGTGTCCCTGTCTTTGTGGATGGGTGCAGAGAGGCCTGCACTGGGCTCTGATGCTCCATGCTAATCAGGTACAAGCTGATCCTGTCTGGCAGCTATTTCAGTGGAACACAACACCACAGTTACACTGCTGTGAGGAGAAGTGAGGTGGGGAGAGAACTCTGTCCTTCCAGTACCTGCGGGAGTAGACATGCCCTTTCTTTCCTGAAAAACATAATTGTTTTAATCTAAATAACATCTTATATCTAAAGGTTGAGAAAGGCTACAAAACCCCAGGTGCTCACTGAACAAGGAGTGGCCCTGACAATTTATTATTCTAAAACTTAAAAAAACTGATGTCTGGAAAGACAAGCTCAGAAATTAATCAAAACTAATGAGGCCACAGACATATGAATGGAAAGGCAGTGCTTACAGCACAATCCTGGAACAACCTGCAGACCATACTGGGTATATTGGGCATCTGAAAGTATGAGAAATAAGCATAGCTATCATTAAAGGAGTCAGAAACCATGAGAAAGTCATTATTGCTTTATCCATTGGTAAACATGCTGGAGTTGCAGTGGGACTACATTGTTCTGGACGTTTTGATTAGTACTGTCTGACTTTTCAGGAGTAAATCTGTTGACAGGTTCATTGGCCTGAGGGGATGGGGAGGTACATATGTGTCTCAATATATAGACCTCAATTCTCATGACAATGCTGATGTTAAGAAAGTAGCAAAGTTCTTCCTGTAAAAGATAAAGCATGCTATAGAATAGAAATAGATAAATTAGTTGCATGAAAATGAGTGCAGATTTTTTCCTGAGCACATATATACATGTTATTTGCTTTCATTATTTAAGGATTAATTTCATCTGAAATTAGTCATCTCTCGGCGAACCACCACGTGAGTATGGTCACCCAGCAACACTACACAGTGATCTTGATTATAAACGTTTAAAGTTTTTTAATCCTTTGTGGTTTTCTCCCATTACAATTTATAATCAAGTTTTAACAGGTATAAGAAATACAACTGTAAACTGCAAAACAGATGAGTAAAAATCAGTTGGTGAACACATGTATCACTTTCAACAGAAGCAATCATTTTTGTCCTTGATATGGCTTAATGACTTTTAGTATTCATTATTTAATAAAGCTTTCACATTTAAATTCAGAATTTGATCCTTAAAAAGTACAACACTGCTTGTTCACGGTTGAATTCAAAGACAATGCTTATGAGGAATCGCTGAGGTTAAACATCCCTCAGAGTTTGCACCGTGCTTCGTTTTTTTAAATTTTATTTTATAAATCTCGTTTTATTTTTATGTGATATTTTGTTACTGTCTTGGGTGGGTTTTTTTGTTCGTTTTCCCCTCCCCCTCTGCGCAGATGCGCCCTTGAGCGAGGCGCGCAGGGCGAGCCCTTTCTCCCCGCTCCCCAAGGATCGCGCTGTTGTGGCTGCCGCCTGCACCCCCGTGTTCAGTTCTCCCTGGGTTTGGTTTGGGCGTTTTTTTGGCGGGCAGAGCGGGCAGATAAGTCCTTCCAACGCTCCGGCCTTTATCAGCGCAGCGCGGGGAGGAGCCGCGGGCCGGGCCCGCGGGTGGAGCGCCCCTTCCCCCGAGCCGGGCGGCATCTGTCTCCGAGCCTTAAAAACCCCAAACCCGAGCGCTGGATGCGGCCCGGGGACATGCAGGGGGCGGGTTCCCTTCTCCCAGAGCTGTGTAGCGTTGGCCTGGGCGGGGGAAAGGCTCGGAGGTCGGCTCGGAGCGCCTTGGGCGCCAGGCGTGCCGCGGTCCGTGCGCGGTGCCCGCGGTTCGGGATCGCGGGGGAGCCGCGGCTGCGGTGGCCTGACCGCGTTTCTGTGACAGTCTGGAGCTGGCAGAGTGGGAGGCCGATGGTGTGTTTAGAAACGGCCTTTCGCTTTCGTTCAAGGCACCCTAAAGGTATGAAATAACTCGTTCAAGAGAGCAGGCCTGGCTTATAATTGCAGTTTGAAGGTAGTTGAGGCCGTCTGCGGCTATGAGCAACAAAGATACTCTGGCCGGATTCGAGTGTATGTGATTTATGGTGCTCATTCTACTTTCCTTCAGAGTGAAAGGAAGTAACAATGATTCTGTGGTCCGCTCTTCTGCGGGTTAGGAAATGTTGTGGCTAAAAACCCGAGCAGAACACGCGCTTACCCCGCACGGAAAAGCAGAAGGGTTGGCAGGTCACAGTGGGTGCTCTGAGGAAAGCACTTGGCTCTTGCCATGTGAGGAAACCAAGGTCTCCTGCAAGTATTAAAAGATTTTAATGTTACCAGAGAAAGGGGTAATAACTCGCAGTTCAGGAAGGGAAAGTATTAAAGAGCAATCTGACCTTGAATACCTAGTGAAATACTCCAGAGGATTGCTTATGGAACAAATATAGAAGGACTAACATAGTACTGAGCAAAAGGATGACCTTGAGCTTGGATAGCAGAAAATAATGTAATTCAGTGATAAAAGTGTGGGGTCATGTACTCCAGGCTGAGCAGCTCCTTGCTTATAAGATGAAACTCGCTATTTGGAGGCATCTCAAATAAGTACTGTGCAGGCTGTTCCCCTGTCTCTCTTGCACATTTGCACTTTGAGAATCATAGCTGCATTTGTGGGTACAGGATTCTCGATGTCCTCCTGCCAGGCTGCTTCACTTTGCATCCTACAAATGATCTCTAGTCCTGGCCACCACATTCTTTCCCAGTCTGCTGCAGTTAAAGACTAAAAACCCTTGGAGGAACATAGGGATAAGGAGCTTTGTTGCACATTTAGAAATGCTGAATGTGTGGGCACTTCTCAAAATGAAAACTGAGAGGTGGATCATTACTGGGGTGTGCAAGAGAAACTTTCAAAAGCCAAACCATTTGTAAAAAGGCAAGGTGTGGGTTCAAAGCTAAATGTTTGGCTTGTGGGCTAGTTCTCCAGGAAAAAAGTGGCTGGCAAGGGGGAAGGAGCCAAGAAATGAGGAGCTCTCAACCTTTTTAGAACGGACTTGGTGCCCTGCAGGCACAGCTTGGAACAATCCTTGGCTCTTGGCTTTCCTTAGCAACATGAGACTCATGCTAACCTTTAAGGTGTTTTTTATCTCTGAGGCAGCCAGTGCTGCAGTGTAGAATTAAGTGAAATAACTTCTGAGAATATTTTGTGATTTGCAGAAATTAGGTTTATAGGGTTGCCTGTTTGAAAGATTATGCTCTGGAAGTCTAGAGTGTTATACTGCATTCCCAGACTGAGGAAAAAATACTGCACAGGGTGTATTACAGATGACAAACTTTTGGGGCAGACAGCCAGAAGTAGCGTTCTCTTGTCCTTGTGTACCCTTTTATTCTTTTTCAATAGGCTTAAAGGGGAAACAACCTGGCTGTACTGATTTAGACTCTGTGAAATTGTAAATTAATATAGAATGTGATTTCCATGTATACTACAAGTCTTTCTGGTTGCAAATAAAGAAGGGTTGAATTGTTCAAAAGGTTAAAGTGCAGTTATGCAGAGCAATGTTCCCTGGGGATTAACATAAGTTATTTTCTTTCAGAATCAACAGGAAGATCAAGTTTGAGGTCTTAAATACCCTTGTAAAATCGAACAAGGTTCTTCTTCTCATTGAAAGCTCTAAAAAACAGACTTTCTACTCCTCAACCATGTGGAATGGGATGGTTTTCTGAGTGCTGTTAAAGCTCTAGGCTAGTCCTTTCCCAGACCGAGCTGTTACTGGTTAGATAACCATTACTGTATCTTCAGGAGGCCGTTAGCCATACATTTTGAAGTGCTGACAGTCTCTATAGTGGCTTAGCTATCCAGGTGTCAAAACTCATTTAACATTTAAGCCTTGTTGCAAGACCAAGTGCTGATAAACTGGTGTTTAATCTAGATTGATAAGATGCTTTGAATAAATCCTTACTTCCAGGTGCAAATGTATTGCCATCTAAACTGTATTGGTGTTGACTCCTGTCTAGGTTAAATCAAGATGTCTTCAGGAAAGGCTTTCATTGGAAAACCAGCTCCTGACTTTACTGCCACGGCTGTAATGCCAGATGGACAGTTCAAAGACATCAAACTCTCTGACTACAAAGGTAATTCCACATGCTTCTCTAATTACACAGATAGTCTGGCCATAGGAAGGACTGGAGGGTATCTGAAGATACATCTTGGATTGGTTTTGAAATGGTAGTGACCATTTGGCAGTGAAGATCAGAACTTGTGCAGTGGTTGCTGGAGTATATTTAGAAGGCTGTCAGCAGTGTGACTGTGTGTCCCAGGTGTGATAACTGTTACCAGTGAGCACAAAACTCCTCTAAACTGTTACCTTGCATCAGGCTCATTGCCCTGTATCATACTGAGACTGGTGTAACTTTTTGTGGAACAGCAACATCTTGTGTCTCATCTTTGTCAATGGAAAGTAAATTCTTTTATCTAACCAGCAAAATCCCTTTCTCTAAAATGTTGGCAATACATTTGTTTTGCCAAAAAAAGCTTCATTAAAAACAAAGGGAAAGCCTAAAGTAATCAAGTACTCATGTTGATGGTTTTAGAAGTACATTTCTAATGATTCTGCTTGAGGGTGATGAGTGGATATAGACTACTCACCTACAGTTAAAATGTCTCCTTGGCTGGTGTCGTTTCAGATCTGTGGCTTTTTTCTGTTAGGGGTCAGCCATGGAGTCTTCTGGTATAGCATACCTAGAGCTGTACTTGGGACAAGCCTATGGGAGTAGACCCAGGAGACAAGCATTCCCTGTTAAATTTGACAGTTTGGGTTTGGGGACTTCAGTTAGGCAGGGTTTTAAGGTTGTTGTTTAGGGTTTTTTCTGTGTTTTGGTGAGGTTGGTTTGTTTGCTTTTTCTTAAAAATCTAACAGATTAACTGCTTGTACTGCTCTTCTAGGAAAATATGTTGTGTTCTTCTTCTACCCCCTGGACTTCACTTTTGTTTGCCCAACTGAAATCATTGCCTACAGTGACAGAGCTGATGAATTCAAGAAAATCAACTGTGAAGTAATTGGAGCTTCTGTTGACTCTCACTTCTGTCACCTTGCCTGGTAAGAATCAGTATTTTAACCCAAGAGACTGTTCTGCCTGGCCTCAGTTCTTGCAGGAACAGAGTCCTGAGTGTATTCAAAGGCACTTGGTATTGGTAGTGCCAGGTGCTTCTGAACAGAACTGAGCATACTGGGCATCAGTTCTTTCATTGCTGCATAGCAGATTGAGTATGATATTGCAGAAGGGATCAGCTTCTGTTGTACCTTGAGCCTCATCCTGAACCCCCCATATTTTTAATGTGTAAACTTTTCTTCTTTTAGGATCAACACTCCTAAGAAACAGGGAGGTTTGGGCACTATGAAAATCCCCTTGGTTTCTGACACAAAACGTGCCATTGCCAAAGAGTATGGAGTGCTGAAGGAGGATGAAGGTATTGCATACAGGTAATGTGCCAGAGGTAAACGAGCTCATAAACTTATGTTGCAATGCATGGACATGTCAGGTGAGCACAGAGCTTGTGTACACTTGAGCACCTGCAGCCAGCTAAAGCTGTTGGCTGTTCTAGGTGTGAACTGCAGTCTGGCAGACACCCCTACAAGGGCAGATGCTCCCTGCTTCTCTGTGGTGCTTAGGCTTCCTGTGCTTTTAAGTTAAATTCTGCTCCCCTTTGCCTGCTGCTCAGTGCAGGAGTCTCATGAAGGTGAGCTGCTAACTTTGGTAATGCAAGACCTACATAGTTACAAAAGTGAGTACAGGTATTTAGTCTGGTATCAATGTGCAGATTAATTAAACCCCAAGTTTTTAGTCTGCTGTTCATAAAAGTTGCCAAGGGAGATGAACTTCTGTTAGCTCTTAACGTGATGTTGGAGGACTGATGAGCTGTTGCTTGTGTTTTTGAGCACAGTGAGTAGTGAGATTTTTTTAATGTGAGAATGTCTCTCCTTGAATTTTTTTTTCCTTGGATTTCTCATCCTTTTTTTTTCCCTACTAGTATTTTCCTTAAATAGGAAGCATTTCTCACCTGTGTCAGTGCTTTGACTTGCCTCCTGCTGCTTCTAGTTCCTGTTGGGCTTTGAGCTGCTACTCTTTGACTGCTGTGCACGCACCAAGGTGTTAGATTCTAGGAAGAGGTCACAGTAAATGGCACAAACAGTGCTATAATCAAATAGTGAACCTGAGTTTTTGAAACTCACATCAGTTTAATCAGCCTTTCAAAAGCTGTGCTTAACTTCAGGGCTGGTTTTTATTTGTTTTTAGGGGTCTGTTCATAATTGATGATAAGGGGATCTTGAGGCAGATTACAATCAATGATCTTCCTGTTGGCCGTTCTGTTGATGAAACCCTCAGACTTGTCCAGGCCTTCCAGTTTACAGATAAACATGGGGAAGGTAAGAGTGCTTTTCAATTTAATGTTTTCTCTAAAGAACAGGATTAACTAGGCAGGTTAAATCAAGGATTACTGTATGTATCAATCTGTGCACAGCAGGTAATTGTGACTGTTGAAATGCAGCTGGTTCTGTAAATCTGTTTGTTGCAGGACACCATAATGCTTTGTCTTATTCCAGTTATTTGTCCATTGAGTAATTGTTCATGTTGAGATTTCACTTAAATTAATTTGGTGATGGATGTCTTATCCAGCATACAGAAATTGTCTCTTTCAATTAGACACAGAAAATACTTGAGACAGAAATTAAGAACATGTAGTAACTTAGCCTGCAAGGTAAGCTTGGTTTAGATTCTGCTCTCAGATTTGGTAGATTGAGACCATCAGTACTAATGTAGTGTTGTATGCAGACAAACTGTTAGACATACTGCTTAAATTCCTAGAAAGTCTGCTGATCTTTCTGTCAATATATAGTGAGAGTAAAATGGATGAGAGTCTCTGTCCCCATAGTTCAGGGGGAATAAGGTGTTTGATACTGGCAGCTTTTCTGCAGGAATGAAAGAAAAAAAAAGAGGCACTCTAGATAAAAAGTTAAAACCAAGTTATGGAAACTCAAAATTGCTATGCGAGTGTTAGTAGTCTTCAGTTGTCATTAATTAATGACATGTGTTGCTGCTGGTCATACTTAATGTGCTTCAGAAGTGGTAAATCAGTGGCAAGTTTTATTAAAATAAGCTGCTCTCGTGACTGTGGCATATAAACATATGTCATGTGATGAGACATCCCAAACATTTGATGATGGAGTGGTCACATGTCATGCAAATGAAGCCTTTGGGGATTTGCTGTGCCTTTGAGTAGTCAAAACCTGGCAAAAGGTTTTCCTTTAGAACTTCAGGACTGCAGTCACATCTAAATCAGGACAGACTAGAATATGATGTGTAGCAAAGCTCAGAAACTGAGCTTACTGTGGCTAAAATTGCCAGTCCTGAGTGGAGCAAGCTTTCCATGGCAGTAAAAAGGAACACTGTTCAAAAAAATGCTGCTCAAGGAGCTGCTGAAAGTTTGAGACCATGCACTTCTGCATTATGGTGGCTTTTTGATAGCCATGTAGGGGAAGCAGTGGCAGTTGAACGATTTTTCCCCTGCCCTGTTCAACTGGAGAGCTGCACCAGGGTGGATTAAAGATAAGGGGAATACAGACTTGGCTGGATCTGAGGAGATAAGTGTAGTGTGGTCTTAGGACCCTTGTGACCTGGCTGCTGGAGTTGGTGTTACCTTTGCTGTCAAACTTCCCAGAAGCTTTTAAGTGGGGCTGGGAGAGGTGCTTGTTTAAAGGACTCACTGTTGCCTGGCCAGACACCTGGTTCCTTGGGTGTTACTGCCCAGTAAACAAACAGAAGCAAGCAAAACAGAGCATAAAGTGACACTGAATGCACTGTCTGTATGTTGCAAAGATCTGTACATGTTCTGAGTTGCTACTTTGCTTTAATGTTGCGTAAAACATGTTCTGCAGCAGCAGCTGTAAGACTTAAACATTCTTATCATTTCAGTGTGCCCAGCTGGCTGGAAGCCTGGGAGTGACACAATCAAGCCTGATGTTCAGAAAAGTAAAGAGTATTTCGCCAAGCAGAAATAAACATTCAGCCTGAGTGGAAACTAGTATGCCTTACATAAAGAGCAAGTATCAGTTACTGAACTTAATGATTAAGTCATTGCATCTGAGTCAAGGGATCATGTTATAGTTGTAAACAGTAACTTTTTTACTTGAAGGAAAGTTTGTCCTGTTGACAGTACCTTCATAGCAAATCCTAACGATCAGTATCTGTACATCAAGCCCTGTTCACCTTAGTGACAATGCCATGTCTGTGGTTAGCCATGTGTTACATAGAGCAGTGGTATCCTTTTGTAACTCTATTAAACTTGTGAAAAGAGCACACTGTCTACTGTTCTTTTATGTAGTCATCAGGAGACCTGGGAGCAGTGCAGACTGCACTTCTGAAAGCTTTCTGTAGACATCTTGAGTCCTATACTCAAGAGGCCTTTTACTGCAGCTCCATTGGAATGGAGAGAGAAAAAGACTTGGTTTTCATGTTGAGGTAATAAAGTACTCCTCACACTCTTCATGACTTGGCTGCTAGATGGAGGATCAGGATGTTGGGCTTAAGCTCTGAGCACTGTAGTATTGCTTGGAGCATGTGACTGACACAGGTGGGGCATCTCCTCATGCACCATGTCAACTTAGTCATTCTGGCATCTACTTTAGTCAAAACTGACTGTTCATGTCATTCTTGGCAGTCCAACATTGAGTTTGAATGCTGTCTCAATGGGAGTGGAATACTGGGCTTTCTGGAAAGCAGACTTCCTTGGATACAGCATTCATCCACAGTCTTTCCCACAACATGTCATGGGGGTGATAATAAGCCAGTTAGCATTAGCTTGTAGTCATATGATTTAGATCAAAAGAGTGGCATTATAAAATCTGGTACTCAGGTGTGCTCAGCCTTGTCTTTAGTCTTTGTATTTCTGATTATGTAAAACTCAGAGCACATGACTTGCCTTAAGTTACACGAAAGCTGTCTCTGCTGTGTTGCTTTGTAGTTCAGGGTGGCTCGAGATGGGGCTGAATTTCAAAGCTGAGGACTTGGGTAAAGAGCTCTTGCCTAACAATGTAAGGGAGTTAGAGCCCTGTGATTTTCATGTAAAGATTAAACTCTTACTGGACCTTGTAACCATCTGCAGCTCAAGTTATAAACAAGTTCTGTCTTGTGGAAAGTCAGCAACACCAAAGAGGAGGCCCAGAGCTACTTCTGTCACTCAAAAGTGAAAGTTGTATGCCTTGAGTAGTAAACTTGATTTGTACAGCTGCAAAAAGTATGTGGCAGGAGCCTTGGTACCAAATACTTCAATATCAATTAAAGTAGCTATGTGAAGATATGTGAAAGTAATGTTTAGCTGGATCACTTCTGCTTAATTTTTAAAAAAATCCAAAGTCTCAAGATAACAAATGAGGCCAGCTTCCCAGGAAGGCATTGATGAGTAACAGGAGCATTTATATGATTTGAAGTAAAATGAATATAAATCAGCATGGCTGAGTAAGAAGTTACCAAACTTTCTTTTCTAGTGAGTGAAAAGGAGTAAAGTTAGGGCTAAGCTAATGTAAAACTTAGCTCAGTTGTTCTATTAGCCTTGAAATATAAAATTATTACAGCAGTTACTTGGAGGGCACTGTGTCTCCAAGTGCCACATCTACATAGGTTTTTTTTAATAGTTCCTGGATAATAATTGCACCACTTCCCTGAACACCTTGTTTCAATGCCCAACCACCCTCTCGGTGAAGAAATTTTTGCTAGTATCTAATCCAAACTCATCCTGGTGCAAATTGAGGCCATTCCCTCTCATCTCATTGCTCATTAGTTGGGAGAAGAGGCTGAACCCACCTCACTACAGCCCCCTTTTAGGTAGATGTACAGAGGGATTTTGCAGCTACTCGATCACCTACCCCTGGACACAGAGGATAAAGGGGTTCTCTGGTGTTCTGCTCCTGAACCTCCCTCCAAAAAGGGGATCTGTGTGCCCATCCCAGGCCCTGGGAGGGAAGGTGAGGGTTTGAGGGTGGTTCCAACCCCAGCAGTTGCTGTGTCCTGCTGTGCCTGCTGTCAGGAGGAGAGGCTAGAGCTGCCCTGCAGCACATCTGGGCATAGGAGTGTCCTGTAGAAACATCCCTTGTGTCCGTTTCTTCATCCTACTCCTCTGGTGTGAGGAGTTTCCTTCATGTGCTATAATTTCCTGTGTCCTGCCCACCTTGAGTTCCCCCACACTGAGAGGCTACAAACTGTACCTGCTTAAGCATCATAGTCACAGGTGAGTGATGATACTGTGGAAACTGGAAACAGCTAAGAAACGAAATCCCTGTGGATTAGGAACTGTATTACATGCATGCATCAAATGATTGACAGGGGGAATCTGTGCAATTAAACAATATTTTTTATTCTTCAGCCACACAAGTGATTCCCAGGAAGGTCTGCTATGCTGTCATTTTAATATTTATATTGCTTACATTTCCAAGAGCATAACACACAAAAAATGGGTAACAAAACTTCAAACCAAGAAGAGTCTAAGTTTATTTCTTTGTTTAAACTCTGTATTGATTCAGAAGTAGCTTGGAATCTCCAGTAAGAGTTCTAGGACTTACACCACACTCCTTTCATCATGACATTTTAGACTGGTGTAGCTTTTATGATTTTCAAATAACTAGAATTTAGTTTTTTATTTTAATCGTTCATTGAGGAGAGTTTTTTCATGTATCAACATGCAGATTGTATTTTCATTACAGCTATGAACTGCTTTTGCTTTCACAATCAACATCTTTCCCAGTGAGGTAAAAATCTCAAGCAATGCTTGAGTTTGATAGGATGGGGAGCTGCCTAGTGGGATTTTCCCTGAAGATGTAAATCAGAAAGGATAGCTGTGATACTTGCTGGGGTTTTTTTTAATGTGTGTGTGACTGCATGTCTATTTTCCTAGTTTGAGTGCTTATTATAAATATAACCTCTATTCATACATTTGTTTAGAATACCTTAGAATAGTCAGGTAAAGAGACATTGAAATGTATCTTACTTTGTCTCTATCCTTGATCTCTTAATTTGTAGATGATTGCTGTGATTCCTGGGGATTTATGTAACAATTCCTCAGCTGGACAGGGGAGAGAAAATAGAGTAGAAGGTTCATGAGTCAAGGTAAGGACAGGGAGAGATCACTCACCAGTTACTGTTCCAGGCAAAACAGGCTTGGGAAATTGGCTTAATTTATTACAAATCAAATCAGGGTAGGATAATGAGAAATAATGAGGCTGCAGGGGAATCTGTGCTCTGGAGCACCTCCTCCTTGAGGAGCTTCTCACAGAAGCGACCCGTTAACCCCCCTACCAAACTTAGCCACACAAACCCAATACACACACATGGTGCTCTCTCATATTATCTAGAATTTAAAAAAAAAAAATTCCCTCATGTTTGTGATAGATATTTGTAATTCAATTTTGAGATAATAGCATTTGTGTAGGAGCAACAGGATTTTTTTTGGTATGTACAATACAAAGCTGTGCATCAGACATAAGTCCTATACATTGTATATATACACAATGTTTATCCTGGCATACATAGGATGTGATGTTCGATATTCAACATACAGAACCTAACCTTTACTAGATTTTGTACAACTTCTGAGTTAGTTATTTCAAAATTAACAACTGCACATTTATATTTAGATGCTTAGAAGAAAAAAAAATGCTTCTTAATGTTTAAAGAATTATCACTTTGTTACAAAGCAAGCTACTCAGTAGTTTTGAAAAACAGTATAAAGTTACTAATACTCCAGCCTTTTTATCTGGTCTTTGTTGAATATGTTATTGGATTGTCCAACAAATCAATACAGTTCAAAGAACAAAAGTAAGCATTTTGTATTTCACAGGTATTGCAAAATGATGCACTTTGGTTTGGAAAGTATGTTTGCAAAAGTCCCATGAAAGCAGCTTTTAGTAATGTTACACATCAAAGTGACAGTTATGTAAAGATTATGTTAGAATACTCAGGTTTATTGTATTAATAGTCTGAAAAATGTTTTAGTAGTCTGAAATGTATTACATAACAATCTGCAAATATGTATAGAGGACTTAAACCAGAAATGTCTTGTTTCTGATTTGCAAAGGGTGAAATGGGGGAAGTGCAGAGTAGTGGAATGCAGCACACTTGGACAATTAATTCAGAAAGTGTTAGAGCTGTTACTGTCTCCCTTTTTAAAAATACAATTTAATGGTATGAACAAAAAGAACACTGAATTAGGAAATCAAATGGGTTTTGCTCACGAATATAGTATCTCTATTTTTAATCCTTGGAAAGAAAAAACAGGAGTTTGCCTTTAATGTACAGTCAAACAACTCTGCATACCAAGAGCTCTGTGCTGCACAGCCTTGGGTGGCTGCAGGAGAACAGGCTGTGAGCTGTTTGCAGTGTTCCTCAACAAGAGCTGAGCCTGTGGGAAGCAATTCTCACCACACCTAGTGATAAAAGGTTTGGACTTCAATGTGATATTTGGCTCTTTCACCTGAAACTTAAATCACTGCACACATTATGGGGACACGTGTCTGAATTTAAAATGCTTCTGTGCTAGAAACCATTTGAGCACAGATACGTCACTAAATATGTGTGAAGTCATGAATGGTGCACTGTCCTCTGACACCAAGTCCAGTAGGTTTATGTTCCATATTCCACAACAACAGATTTTTGAAGTATCTGCACTGATGAATGAAACCAATATCCTTTGTCTAGAAAGGAAAAAAGTCTTCAATCCACACTTAATAAAACATCATAGCCTAGAATTTATGTATTTTATCAAATTCACTTTTCACAACAATAAGGCAGTTTTTTACATTTTGGAAGACTGAAGCAACAGTGAATGATTCAGGAACACTAGTCTGAACAATACTGGAAAAAAGGTTATGACATGAAATTAAAACCTAAGGCTAATTCCTTTAAAAGGAATAAGAGGGTTTATACATTTGCAGAAAATGCAATGATTCTGAATATATTTAAGAAACACAGAAAAATCCCTCCATTCCTTCTGTAATCCACTTAAAGGAATTTTCCTGTCCCATGATTTATTCTACATGAGGAAAAAAGGCCCAAGCAACTTCGTGTAAATGTGTTCGATTTTCAGAAACTTTTCAACGTGTTTCGGGGAAAACATATGCAAATATTAAAAGTAAAATTGCTTTCTCAAGCATCAACAAAGATAATATGAGAATTATAGATGTAATATTAATGAATTATAGTACCCATTTCAAATATTTGTATGCATATATAATCATATTTTGCAGATTTTGGTGTATTACTGGAGAAATTTTAAACATTCCACTAAAATATCTTGCTGTTTATTTTATGACAAAATATTTAATTCTTTCAAGTTTCCCATTGTATTTCCTAAGGAATGTGGACATCTTTTTCAGTCACAGAGGGAAAAGAAAAGCTCATTTGTGTTCCTTGGTGCTGTTTCCTCCTTGAAAACCTAGAAGGGAAGTGCTCTGTTCTGTTTTCTGAAGGAAATGTGATGGATGATGTGTCACAGGATATATGATAGCACAGGAAGCCAGCATAACAGCAAGAACCCTCTAATGAATGCATTTGTCTATTTTAGTAGATGAATCTGTGAAAGTTCAGGTTGCAGAGGTGCAGCTGTTTCTCTGCTGCAGTGAGCAGCAAAACCACTTCCCTCAGAGGAAGAGTTTTGAACTGCTGCTCCTTAAGTCAGTATTCAAAGCTAATTTATTAAATACACTTTTTGCATGAGGCTTAACAAAGAGTGCTGATAACCCCACTGGCACTGACCAGTAGCTGCCACTATCTTATTTTTCAAAATACATCAGTCTTAATCAGAAGGTTTTTGATTCAATTTCAATTCAAGTCAATGTGCATTTTCAGAAATATAACCCATGTCAAATAGTAGCTACACCAACAGTAATTTTGGTTACAAATGAATAAAAGACCATGAATATTATACTGAATGAGTAAAATTATGCTTCTGATCCAGAGGAGGGCAATCTAGCCCTAAAAAAACCAACCCAATACAAAAACATGGCAAAAACCCAACCCAAAACTTTAGCAGTACTTTAAAACCCCCATCAAAGCAACAAACCAGAAGAGTTCACTGTTCTAAGGTTGGCTATTTTTGTCTGACACACCAACACTGACTTGTACAGCAAAACACCTTTAGTTTTCTGTAGTTTAGAGAAAACCAGCATTGTTACAAGCCACTCTTTTTATGGCAGAAGGAAATAAGACAATATCAGAAATTAAGTTTGCCACACTCTTCTTCACACCACAAAGAAACTTTAGTGCTTGTTATTGCACCACTGAGATGTAACTGATTCAAACTGACACCAAAAATCCCCAGCAGTGTTTTCTGAGGTGTTTTTCTGAGCAACAGCCCTAATGGCTGATGGTCACCAGGTTTGACTGTGCTTTGTTTTAATTGGTATTGTCTGTCAAATCTTTAATTGTTATAAAAATCTCATTTTTAGGTTAATGAAGTAAAAATAGGGAAAACATAAGGATAGTAAGAATGGTAAATGCATGAAACAAACTTCTTAATTATCCATAAACTATTTTATTAGCTTGAAATGTACTGAATACCTTGTTGCTAAGACTGAATTTAAATGTAAGTAGCTTTTAATTTCTTTTGTTTTTCCTGTTCAGCTCTTGAGTACTCACTCTACTGGTTATACTGAGGAAAAGTGTATTTAATAATGTTAAAAAATTAAGATTTAGAGAAAACTTGTCTAAAAATGTAAAATGTGATACTTGAACTAGTAAATCTATCCAAGTATTTGCAGTTACTTGTTTGACATTTGCAAGGGCTGAAACTAAGAATGCCTTCACAGTGCCTCAGGGTCCAAGGATGATCCATTCCTCACCATGTCTGGTCTTGTCCCAAGAGATGAGATAAGTCAAACAGGTTCTCAAACTTCAATTTTATAAGACAAAGGCCATTATACTCCAACCAGCAAGGGGAGAAAACTACTCACTGCAGCTGAAGATCTCAGTGAGCTGGCTAAGAGAAATCAAAGTCACTCCAAAATCACTGTATTAGGAATGGATATTGCTAAATATTTGTACTCTGTTGTGCCTGACACAACTGTGTTCCCAGAAGCACAAGGAACAGATCTGTGACTTAGTGTTCACTAAAAGGTTTTAACCAGTAAAAATTCCAGTATTTACAGGTCTTACTTCATTGCTACTGAGGGAAAGTCCCTCAGTTATGTCTCACTGGACATCTGGAACTTTTGTTACTGTTAACAATGGAGGAAGAAATGAAAAGTGCACTGTCATGGTGCTTGCTGTTAATGCTCTTGCTAAAATGACCTGGGCAAGATAAACCTTTGCTAGATTTACTCATAATGTGCTGTAGGTTTTCTTTTTGTATCCCAGTGGGCCTGTGATAATAGTTTAACAACTTCTGCTACTATAACCAATTTTTTTCCTTAGCTTTCAGATACTGGAGTGTGTGTGTCTTAGGTAGTTCACTCTTTTCAGGATATTAAAAACACCATGATTCATTCTTGCCTGAACACCCTGAGTTCTCCACAAGTTAAGAACTGCATTGTTTAAATAAAAATACTCAGTACTGAGGTTTACTTACAACTTTGTATATTTATAACCAACATACCGTTTGAAGAGAAATAAATTACAGAAATTGAAATGCAGTGGCCATGGTAATCTGTTTAATAAATTAAGGCAAAATATTAAATATTTGTAATAAATCAATACCAAAAAATCAGAAAATTTTTACTTTAAATTGTAATGTAACAAGATCGATTTGATTCAAATCTATATTTATCCTTCTAAGGCAATCAATCAGCATTTTGTCTTTGCTACTAGTATGAGCTATTAGCTCAAATCCCTGTTAAATTACAGTTCAGTTGAAAAGTTCTGAAACAGCAAACAAATTAGAACCAGAAGTAACTCTGTAACAAAAGAACAGATTTTAAACTAATTTCATTCTTCACCTTAAATTAAACATCACAATACCTCTATCACATTCTAAGTCAGAGATGAACAAAGCATGGAAAGCAACAAAGACTTTTTTAAATAGCAAATACAGTGAACAAACCCAGTGATCACACGTGGAAAGCAAACTTGTTATCCTGAATTTGGATTATAATGAGTTAGTGTACAGATTATGAGCAACTGTATGAAGCAGAGAACAATGGTGAGGGCAACCTTCGTGGTGGAGTCTCCAAAAGGTTTGAAGAATCCCAACAGAAAAAAAAAAGGCTCAGTTCTGCAAAGTGAGTATTTCTTCATCATCATGTTGATACCATCAAAAGGAAAAAAGTGCCTGTCCATTTGCAGCATTGCACTGCAGTCTAGTAAAACAACTCTCACAAAATATTATTTTAATGTATTATATTATTTTAATGAGATCTGAGCCTCAAATTGCTCAAAGATAAATTAATTCCTGGTTTCCAGGTGCATTGTAGCTTCTGAACAAATATAAAAGGACAAAGTTATGCAAAAAATGTTATGTTTCTGTCTGAACATGTTTTATCCAGCAATGTAAGTAACGTGATTGTCATTAATCTTTTCTTTTCTTTTGTGCTTGTTTGCCTGTGCATGTGACAAGGCTTTGTGCCATGGCTTTTACGTGTGTGCAGGTTTACATCTTCCCCACACAGAAAGCTCACCAGGAAACTGTGGCAGGAACTCTGGGGGCTTGTGCTGTGTGCTGGCACTGAAAAATACTTTTAAACATTAATGTGGTCTACCTCAGAAAAAGCCACAAAAATTGTCTTTTTCAGTCAGTTATCTTAAAATCTCCACTCATATGGACATTACTCAGCATCTTTCCAAATATTCCAGTCAGCTGCTCTATAAATGGATAAATGCTTAAATGTGACTTAGGCAAGACTATAAAGATTGGACATCTGTCTGGGAGAGTCATGACACAGGATAATAAAATCCTGGCTGCATCTAAGAAAGTACCTGCCCCAAGTTTAGACAAAATCAAACTAACAATGACTGAGTTCTTTTTTACACTTAAAAAGAATAAAACCAAGAACATTCAGAAAGAAAATTCTTGAGAACAAAAATGATTTCTCTAATGAGCAGCAAAAAAATTTAAAGTTGCCAGGATATCTAAACTACTCCCAACCAAAGGCTAATTGGCACCTTACTAGACTCTCCAAAGGACACCCCAGATCAGCAGCAGCACAGGACAGAGAGCTCCCACCTCCCCCAGACCGTGCAGCAGTGCCCCTCCCTGGGAAGCTGATCTCTGCATTGAGGCTGCCATCTCTGTATTAGCATAACCATCCTCCTCCCCGGGAACAGCCGGTGCTCATGAGTTACCCTTTGCTGCCCTCTGCCCTCCACCGAGCCGGTTTCTCAGTGAAATGTGATTCTCTGCGCTTCCCGTGAGAGCCCCAGCAGCCGGAATCTCTCGGCTGGAGGAGTGGCAAAATAGGCTTTTTGCTCCTCCGAGTACCTTTCCTTCACTTCAATGATGTCCCTGTAGCGGCCGTCCTGCCAGTGGAAGTTGAACTGCTCCAGCAGCTCAATCCTTTTCTCCTCCGTGCTCACACAGTCAACAGGAGTGGGCTGTTCCAGAAGTGGCACCTGAATGTCTGGGAACAGCAGGAGAGCCCTGATAGCAAACCAGCCACCATACTTGGGATGGATACAAACGCCAAAGATCTTCTGGAAGAAAAAATAAAAAATATCTAGGCTGTCTCACTTTGTGTCTAAGCAAGGTTATTCAAAGCATCAGGTGCTTCTCACTCTCCCAACCTTCCCTTTGAGTGCTGTATAGAGCAGAAGGGAAAACTTCCCTGCACTTGTGGCTCAAAGCACTGCATTTCATTCCCATTGTCTCGTGCCCACACACACCTCCCTGGAATGTGGGGAGAGGTTCCTTCCTGAAAATCTATTACAGAAATTAACCACAGAGCATTTTTCTCCCAGTTTGTAATGCTCTAAACAACAGGTTTTCCTTTACACTGCCATTTATTTTTCTAAGTAGGTTTAACAGATCAAGATATTTCTCTCCATGCACATCTCCCTACTACCTCAAAGGATCTTGGAAGCTTCCAATTCCCACCTGAAACACTTTATGAACCTGTATGTGCTCTGGACTTCGTAGTTTCCTGCAAGATGAGCTGGTGACTAATGAGCAAACAATCATTGTACAATTCAGTGGTTGCAGTTCAGTGGTTCTTCCCAAACTGTTTTCTGCCTCACCTTTTTCCCCCATGGATCAAGCTTCACATCCTTCCTTTGGTAGTAATATGCAGCTCCAGCAACGTGGGC
Organism: Muscicapa striata striata; assembly: GCA_030060385.1. NCBI lineage: Eukaryota > Metazoa > Chordata > Aves > Passeriformes > Muscicapidae > Muscicapa > Muscicapa striata. The sequence continues at coordinate 2,271,246 of JAREIS010000239.1, read as the reverse complement.
AGCTGTCTGTGCCAGGAACTTGGGCTTTCGGCTCGGCAGCATCTCGTAATCAAACATGACATCCACCCTCTGGTCAGGGAATTTCTGGGAAAATTTGAAAACATCAGCCCAGGCTCATGGAAAAAGCTCTGAGCCTGCAGGCACATGAGAAGCCTGCAGACTCCCACATCCTGCTGCTGAATTCCATCAGCAGGTTTGAGGCTGTGGGCGTTCAGCCTGTGCCTGTAGAGCTCCCTCACAGCTGCATGATAAAATCCAGAGGCAGAACATGCAAGTAAAGCATCCAAAGCCTGCTGATGCTCCCACCTTCATGAATAATGCTTCACCCTTCCAAAGAGCAGGGCAGGAGCCGGCAGGGCTTTGTCTGCTGCTCATCCCACCTGGTTATGTGCCACAACACTAAGAGGAATTTCAACATTTCGGCTTCTTACCTCCTTCACACGTGATATATGATGGGAAACACACTGATCCACAGGATCCCTGATGATTTTTAATCGTTCTTTATTCACAAAAGGCTTAAGGGCTTTGTCAAACATAGAAGGTGTGCTGAGCACCACGAAGGCCAGTGTATCATCTGGGTAGGGGAGGTGGAAGGCTGGCTGGAGAACAGCATTGTACCACCCAACCTCAGCAAAGAAACACAAATTTCCATTAGAACACAGACACCAGCTAACTGACATGTAGAATGTAAAACAGTGGAAATAACTGCAGCCCCCTTCATTTGCAATCCAGATGGGCAACCTGCCCAGGGCCTTCCTTTCAAACCAAGTTGTTTTGCACACCAGGATTCACAGTTTGGGGGAAGCTGTGCTGTGAGCTGTGAGATAAGAATCACACACAGCATTCAGCTCCAGTCTGCCCTTTATCCAGCTCTGCTCAGAAACCTAGAGGGAAGTATGAGCAATCAGCTTTGCCAATGCAAATCAGATGGTTTGGTTCAGATAAAGCTTTTACAGTTTTTTTTTCCTCTCTTATCTCAGGCCAGAAAGAAACTGGTGCTTCTGTTTTGTGTGACAAGTTGCATGTTTTACTTTTTCTGCAGGAAACACTTGCGTGGAATGAAGGATTTGATGCTCTTGGCAGTGCCAAACCCCCTGCTAAAAACATTACCAGTAGCACACGGATTATGACACAGCCACATTTGAATATTTCATTCCAGGGCTGGAGATGTTATAACACAGTCCAGAAATGAGAGATCAAGCCAGGGCAGCAGGAAGCATGACCAGGAGGACAGGGCTCAGACCTGCAACTGGCAAGTGCAGGAGGAAATGACCCAAACCCCCTGCACCCTACTCCTAATGCCCTGCACAGTAACATCAGTCTTTTCATAGGTTATGATAACTCCCTCTCTCCCAGGGTGCCACAAAGGCCAGCTCTAACAGTTAGAGAGATGCTGAGTAATAGAACATTAAGTTTGAAAATAAAACTTACTGCTTATTCTAAATAATCAGTGAAATTACTCTGACAGTGACTCTGCAGCTGGCAGTGGCAGCCAGCCTGCCCATCTGGAAACAAAGAACAAAACCTAGATTCACTATAAAGATTACATTCTTACATGAACCTCTAAGGTTAATCAGTTTTGTGGCTCTTAACGTGTTGAATTGAGATGTTACAAGGAATTAGAGAGATGTGAATTTAAGCTTTGCTGGTTTTCCAGTGAAAGGCAGTCAGTGCACTAGGGTTGCCTGTGTCAGAATGAAATCTGGAGAGAGCTAGTGGGCTAAAAGGTTTCCCCTCTGGTAGCTACAGTCTTTTCATCTGGGTTCTGCCCTGAATTCTGCTGATGTGTTTTAGGCAAGCAGCATTAAGTTCTCCAAATTCTGGAGGCACTTCTCTTATTAATTCCTTCACCACCTCATTTTTATGCAAACGAGATCATAGCAGGAAATAAGAATGTTTCAGGTGACACTCCCCAGATATATGTATATTTCAGATGTATATTTCAGATACAACACTCCCCAAGGGAAGGGCACGTTTATTGCAGATTGATTTGTGTTTGCTGTTGCAGATTGATTTATATCAGATTGCCCTGGGGCGGGCAAGGAAGGGGAGCGCCTGCATCTACAGCTGAAGAGGGGACAGTGGCAGAGGCTGCAGGGGGGCCCTTCCATGGGCAGAACAGCGGGCACAGGCCGTTTAGGAGCGGATGAGGTGGTCAGCACTTCCACAGACAGGTGCTCCCACACTTAGATTAAAATTTAAACTTGCCTAGAGGACTTTGCCGCCTGCTGGGGCAGATGTGTCATTACGTAATCCCCGACCCCGCCGGTCAGGGCCCGCACCAAGGGCCGGCGCAGCCGCTGCCGCTGCGGTCACCTCGCCCCGCGCTCCCGGGCGGGCCGGCCGGACCCCGCGCTGCGCTCCGACCCGCGGCGGCTCCGCGGGGGCGCTCCCGGCCCCGCTCGGCCGAGGGGCGCCCCGAGCTCCCGGGGCACCGACCCCCGGCATCCCCGTCCCCTGCGCAGCCCCGGGACCCGCTCCCGCTCTGCGCTCCCGCAGCTCCGCGGGCAGTGACGTCGCTCCTATGACGTCACGGTGACGCCATTACCTTGAAGGCGTGCGCCTCGAGGCCGAGCGGGACCAGCGCGCTGCGGAGCCGCTCCGCCACGCGCCGCTCCATGGCGGCGGCGGCGCGCGGGGCACCACGGGAGCGGTAGTTCCGTCCTAGTGGGACCCCCGCACGCAGAGTTTCCTTACATCTTCTAGTACCCCAAGAGTTTCTTCTTATTGTATCCATGCCTTCTGTATTGGGAGAGCAGATGGATTCCCATCAGTCATGTTTAGAATTATGCTTTGTTCTTTCCAGATCTCTCTCTATTTCCAGCATGTACAAATGAACCAGACCACTATGTTCTTTCTTGGACTAAACTGTGAGTAATCCTCGTACAAAATCTGTTTCTGCCCATCCACTCATATCATTGAATATCCCAGTCTGTGAATTGACTAAAACAGGAGAAAGAGCTCCAGCAGGAGCAGATCCATAAGCTATGAAGTAGTGCAAGTAAAGGCAGTGGAACCAAAACACAGGTAACTGCAGGAGATCTCTTCCACAGATCACTTCTTGTCTAGGTTTCTGAAGTCGTGTTGAAGAAACAACAGGCTGAGTGTAGCCTGGCACACTCATGCTCCATGTCCCTGCTCAACAATGGAGCAAAAAGAACTGGATATGAGGCAGAGAGGGTTTTGTATCTTTCATACTTGAAATAAGAAGTTTTTGCCTATGTTGGTATATGTCCAGCTCTCTTCTTTTTCTCAGCTGTTCTAAAATTTTTCTGAAGGGTTTAATGCTGTGCTGGATCAGAGGTTGCCTCTGGAAAACACTGGATGTGATTGCCCCTCTCTCTCAGGCACTAGATCTGCTGAGCAGCCACAAAGCTCAGTCTAACAGAGCACAGTCTTACAGTTTGCACAAACTCAGGATGGAAGCGTGGAGCACACGCCAGAGGCTGGGCCACATCAGGTGGAGGGGGTCCCCTTCAGGGAATTTGGGGGTGCCCAGGTCCACGTAGCCACATTCTGCAGGAGCAAGTGCAGCTCCTGTGCTGGAAGGGAATCAGCTGCAGGAATGTGTCACAGGAGGGTGCTGCTGGCTGGCGGCTGCTCAGAGCTCTGCAGGACAGCTCTTGTTGTGGCAGTTGCTTCCACAGGTGCTGGATTGGCAAGCTCAGAGATGCTGGGGACTGATCTCTCAACCTGCTGTTCTCTTTCACCAACTGTTCTTTGTATCTGCCTGCACAGTTCATTTCCATGTGTGGCACCAGCTTTACTGATGGAGAAGGTAGCAGATTTGCCAGCTTTGTGAGGTGGGGTCTTCCATTCCAATTGTGACCTGGCAAAGCTTGAGGCAGGTATGACTTCAGTGTCTGCCCTCTCCTGGAGCTGATCTCTGGCTAAGTGCAGAGAGGGTGTTCAGTCATTCTGAGGCAGCTCATGAAGGGGGTGACCCCAAGGGAAGGGGTGACAGCACTGGGCCTGCCAGAGTTCATTTGGACAATGCTCTCAGATTTTTGGGTGATTTTTGGGGTTGTCCTATGCAGAGCCAGGAGTCAGATTCAATGATCCTTGTGGATCCCTTCCAACACAGGATATTCTATGATTCTAAATGGCAGCCTCTGTTACTGAGACGTTTGTATCCTGAGGGTTGGCGTCATTGCTCATTCAACGTGGTTGTGGAGAATGGGTACCTGCTGTTCCCTTCACAGCTGTCCTTGGAGCTGTTCCCTGAGCCACCTCTTCTGCCTTGTTTAATCAGGAGTGTTGGTGTCTCCTACTCTGTCAGGGCAGTCTTCTTGTTGCTGTTTGGACAATACTTTACTCGGATTTTACTGCACTGACTGAAATAATTGGTGCATTTCAGAAGAGGCGCTCATTTGAAATGCCTAAGCTGTAATTCCTTTCCAAATCCCCCATCCCTTACATTCCTTTCTCCCCAAGCTCAGCTGGTGGGAACTGGCTTTGTTTGTGCCTCAAACCTCCACTAACTTGGCCCTTGCTCTCCCCCACCCCTACCAAGGGCTCTGACCTGCTCCCTGGAGAGAAATGAGTGACATCTCAGCTTCCTTGTTGAAGATCCTTAGATCTTTTTGGCTCTGTTTCATTGTACCCTCTGTCCAACCCAGCTGCCCTCGGACAGCTGCCAGATGTCTGAACTGTCACAGGTCTGGCTGAGAATTCATGTCACTGTTTCCAGCATTCTCTCCCCTGACAGCTTTGTAGCTTTGTACAGCTACAGTAAAACAGCATCCAGAGAATACGTGTTAACTTCCCTGGGGGAAGGCAGCAATATGTCTGTGAGGTGTCTGTGCCCCAGGTACGGCTTTGTGGTTTTTTTCTATTACTAGGAAAAACACAGCACTCTCATTCATCCCCCTCAGGCTAATGCTGATATCACGTGGGATACAGTGTGGTTTGGTGTCATCATGAAGCATCTATACGAAAAGAATCATTAGTTCTCATTGTTCTCCACAACAGTAAATGACAATGATACAATGTTGTACTGATTGTAACAGAAGGGATTTTCCTTCTGCTTTCCATCCACAGCTCTTGAAACCTTTTTCTGACCCTGGTAAAGAACAATTGTTCTGCATTAGGTAGGAACCTAATGTGAGAGAGAGAGACACACAAATGTTTGAAAGGTCAGGGCAATTTGTAACTGAAATGGAGTTAAAGGACATCTTAATTCCTTGTCTGTTTTTCTGATCTTTCTAGCTCTTGACCACAAGCATATAAATGTCAGTTTTTATTAGTGGGGAAGTATTGGTGGACACTGAGTCTGGAGGTTAATGTAGATTCATTATTAGGTTTTCTTTGATAAAAAATATTGTATCAACTTGGTGAGATATTTTCAATAATGGAACTCCGTTGCACTTTTCCTGTAATTAAATATTGATTCCCTATTTCTTTCTAAAGCCTAATGCCTTCCCTTATTATGCCACTCTCCCATCTGTTAAGCTCTGATTTCATGAGATGTTGTCTGTGCTGTCAACATCAGCTTAAAATGTTCCAATCTCTCTGCATTTTCCTGCCCTGGCCTCACAGTACATTGCCTCCCAAATTTCTGCTGCTGCAGTCGTTGGTGTGGTGTAAATCCGATCAGGGAGCCGAGCTGGTTCTAACAAGTGTGTCATTGTTTGGGCTTTTTTGTTGGGTTTTTTTCTTTTTTTTTTTTTTTTTTTTTCCTGAAGTGGTGTAGTTCACAGTGCTGCTGCAGGAAAAAATTGTGCTGGCACAACTGAAAGAACAATGTGATCAGGGCTAGGTGGGGAAGCAGAGGTTCTGCTGCCAGACAATTCATCTCTGAAAACACAACTGAATTGCTCAGCAGAGCTGCCTTCTGCTGCATGAGGCATGACTGTTGGAAACCCCATCAAAGTGGTGCCCATCCCATCCTCACCCCCAGTAACTGTTCCAGCAGGCATTGCTGGAGTAAGGGACTGTCAGTGTTATCCTTCAATCAGATCTACAGTCTCTGATCTGAAAGATCAAGTGAAAAGTCTCTTCTGGAAGGAAGTAACATCCATGGTACCTGCAGGGAATGATTTCACACTTACTCCAATGTTGCTAACAATCTGGGATATGATTTTCCAGCCTCTGGTTTACAGATCTCGTGAGGTCAGTTGTCTTGTTGTCCCTTTCGAACACAAACTGACCCCTGTATGGGAAGGGTTTGGCACTGTAGCCATGGCTTGGAGCAGAAATGAGGTGGCTGATTCTTTGTGGTTTAAACCTGAATGATGTGGAGCTGGCTGGAGCTGTCAGTGCCACAGACAGGTGAAGTCCAGTGCCTGGACATTTTTGCCAATATATTTCCTGCCTGTCATGGAATCTGTTTTCTGCTGCCTTGTTCCACTGCTTGTACCCATGTAAAAATAAGAAAATGCTATTAAATCAGAATAACAGCATTTTCTCCATGGGTACCAGAAGGTAGACAGAGGGTACTTAGACTCAGCAAGTCTATCCTTTGAACTTACGGCCTAATCTGCTGTTTTTAAAATTTCTTTTAGAGAGAAGCAAAAAGCTGCTGAGAGAGGCAGAGTGGTTTTCTCAAACTTTCCCACCCCAGACACTTCAGCTCCGACGAGCTTTCCAGTGCTATGGAGATCGAGGTGCCTGAAGGTAAGTGTGGCTGGATCCTGCACCCTCAGGATCTTAGGAACCTGGAAGGGTTTTCTGTTGTGATGTGGAAGACAAAGACCTACTGTCCAGGGCATTCCAGAGGTCATACAGATGCTCTTGCTGGGCCCAGTTTTACTGGTAGGGCTGAGTACTTGGTGCCTAAAGGCAGGAAGACAGTACAGTTTGGAGTAGTGGCCTAGCACTTGGGCCAGATCTAAAACTTAGTTCTGAGAGCAGTATTGCTATGCCAGGACAGAGGTAACATGTGTGTGCCTGTCTGTTCTTTCATCCTCCCTCCTCATGTAATGTCAGGGTAACGAAAAGCTGCATGTGAGGGCCAATTATGATACTTATCACTTCCTCTGACAATGCCAAGATACCATTTCTTAATGTGGCTCCATTTTTGTTTTGGTGCTGACACACAGCCAATGAGAAGGTGAAAATTGCTCACTTCAAGGAGGTTTGCCTCTCAGCCTCTTCATCCTTTTGGATTTATGCCTTGCTTTTAGGATATAAAACCCTCTTGTGTTTGCATTAACACTTAGCATTAAAGGAAATCAGGAACAAAGGGCTAATGTTCCTTTAAAATAAAAAAAATTGTGCCCTACTTTAGTAAGATGCTTAAGATTCTCATGAATGGAGGCTTTAAGGCATATTAAACTTCCCTGTGTGCTGTTTTTCTAATTTACTAATCCTGCTGATTCAGATTTTACTAGCAAACTTGCTACAATTAACTGCTTTGTAGATGCAGTTGTAACATGTCAGGTTACTGTTAGGGCAATGCCTGAAGAGACTGCATGTCCCATCAAAGGGTTAAGCTTTTCTCTAACATTTATTCTGAGGCACATGCCAGGTGGGGACTCTTTAAGAGCTTTACTGATCAAATGTTCAAGCAGGCCGTCTCATTTAATAATAAGCAGATAGTTACCTGTTGCTGTACTATTGTAGCAAATATTTGTACATATTAGCATCAGAAGCCCTGCAGGGGTTGTTATGGCAGGGGCACCCAGTAGTTGTGTTGGCAGCTTGCTGGTGGAAGACACTTGGAACCATGGGTAGCTGTTTTTATTCGAGCTTACATAGCTTGTGAGGATGCTTGTTGGTATTTCTGTTTCTGTGGGAGATAAATGAGGATGTTTTTAACAGGGTTTGAGATGATTGCAGACCACAGTGAACCAGCAGTGCTGGAGGGGATAGAAATAGACATTCTGTTGTTCTCAGGTCTGGCAAATGGGGTAAGAAGGCTGGGGAAGGATAATTCTTTGGTCTTTTGGTGTAGATTGTACCTCCAGGCTGTGTTTCGAGCTGGCGGAAAGCAGTGCTGGAGAAGTGGCTAGAAATAGCTGGAGTGATGATCTCAGCAATGACCTGCCTGGGCTAGAGCTGCATGACCTCTACTGTTAACTAAAAGGCACTCTTTACTGCCTGGAACAACTAAAAAATGGAAAAGGTTTTGGCTTTCCTGGGAGGGCAAACTCTTCTTGACTTGTTTGTTCCCTGCATTTTCCACAAGTGGAAGATGTGAGGTGTGGGGCTGACCCAAGGGGACAACTGCAGGAAGGGAAACAACCATTTTGATAAATTATTCACAGACTGCCCAGTCTCACACTCTGCCAGAGTCCTGAGCTCCTGTTTGCTGTCTCACGCCCCCTTGTTCAGACCTGCCCCTTCTACCCTTTCAACACCATGCTGCATGTTCTGTCTTTCTCTGCAGGAGACAGACACTGGTGCAGGACCTGATTTGTGATTTGTCAATCAGCTTTGGCAGCTTCCAGCTGGCTTGCAGAGGGAGAGATGCTGTGGTGCTTGGCTGCAGTGGGAGTGTTCCTCCATGGTCAGAGAATTCCGAGCTGCAGTCCTCTGCTTCAGTCCTCTCCCATGGGATGGGATGTATGATCCCATCCTCTGAGCTCTCACTTGGTGGACCAGAACAAATTGAGAGAATCTGGTGTGTTTTCTCTATGAATGCCTTCAAATGTTTACTTTTTCTCACAGTTATACTGTAAGTTTTGAGTTATGCTGGTGTGCTTACACTGTTGGCTATCTAAAGCTCTGCGATGCAGAGCTGAGCTTGGATTGTTCCTTTTAGGGAGACTATGCACAGGAAGAACAGAACAGATATAGAATGACCATAGATTTACCCTGTCATGACCCAATATGGAGCAGCTGACTTGACAAGTGCTGGTAAATTGCTTCCTCTTGTGTGGCACAAAACAGGTGGAGAAATCTTGTTATTTGAATAGAAAATTCCATGACGCTCATAAAGGGGAGGTTGCTGGCTTGTTTTATGAGAATAGAGTGCCACAGTGGCAGAAAAGGGCCCTGTGAAATTTCCTTATGTGGTTTGAATTTTTTTATTCCATTTCCCTCTGAGATAATTTTATAATTGCTGTCTGTTGAAGGAGAAGGGAGGAGGTGAATGAATGACACCAACTTAGACTGTGTAAAATAAAGGGAGCTCTTTTCCCAGTGCTTCTCAGAGCCCTTTGTGAAAACAGATTCTATTTCTGCTAAACAGCCACAAATAGTTTTGTCCACAATTGCCTTCCACCTAAAAATATTGAGATCCTTTTGAAAAAGTGGGCAAAATTTCTCATCCTGCCCCTAAGATTATCAGAAGGGAAGTTGAAGCAATGATCATGTTAGCTGTGTTTATTTGCTTGTGTGATTCGAAGGCATAGCCAGGACTAGTGCAAAGGAACACTTCACTAATTTTGCAGTTGTCCCTAGTAAAACTCCTCTCAGTCAGAATCAAATGAGTGTCTAAATCTGGCTGAAAGTCATCTAGCTGAATCTTGTTTTGTTCCAAGCAGAACCTGTAATTCAGCATCAAGATTCAGCATAAAAGCAAATTTTAAAGAAAATACTGAACAGGGCTGACTGATCATCCTCTTCCTACTGGCCCTAAGAAAGACCAGTGAAAGGAAACCCTCTAATGCTTGTGAGAGTCATCCTGTGGCAACTGATGTGTTCTTCTGAAAAAGAGAGAGGATTAAAACAGGGGAGGAGAGAAGTTACCCTGCGGGAGATTGTCAACAGATGTTCCATGGTAGTTCAAAGAGAGCTAGCAAAAGGCTTCTGCTGCAGGGATATATTAATTCTGGGCAGTTCATCACAGGGAGACCTGTTTTATGACTGGGAGGATACCTCTGGTAACTTATTTAGCTCTTTATTTGAACTGCAGGTGGGGTATCTGGTCTACCTGTAAACATAGAGGGAGCTGAGCAGTAGGAACAAACATGTACTTGTTTTCTTGCAGCTGTGACCACTGTCAGTCTGATCAAGATCAAACTGGTTTTGTGGTTCAGGGGGTTATTTGACTGATGGGTCATTGAACAGAAAAAATATTACAGAGGAACTGAGCCTAACCATTGTTAAACTGCTGGGGCATGTGAAGCAGACTTGTGTTGAGTATGTCTTTCAAGCACACTTATTGGACAGGAAGTGGGAACAAGCACAAGGAAGATTGTGCAGGCTGTCAAGCAGATGAATAAATCGATCCCTCTGTATTTAAAATGCACAAGATTACCAAGCTATCTGTGCTTCCTTCATGTGGTAGTTAATGATTTCTTATAAAATCTTGCCAATGCTGCAGAATCAACTATGGTGGGGGATCTAGTTCACAAGCTGTCTATCACCAGGTGCAATGAGAAGGTCCTCTTCTGGGAGCTTCTAAGTGCTTTATCTTCTGACATTGTTTTGAAGTTGTGCTCTGGATGAAAGATTTTTTTTTCAGATCTGTGAGGAAACATGACCCTGTGAAGAAAAGTCTTCATTCAAATGTGTTTGGGTGGGGAAGTTTGAAGCCCATTAATATGTTACAAAGTTCTGGGAGATTTAAACAAACCAAACCACAAACAGTTTTGGGAAACTGCTGGGAGACTTTTAATATTTGCAGTCATGGTCTTCCAGCTTTGCTTATCATTTCAGTATGTATCAGTAGGAGTGAAAATTTGGCTGGTTTATGTCACTGTCCGAGGGTCTCTTTAGGCGTGAGACCTCCTCGGATGGACATGCAGGTGGTTTGGGATTCGGGGTTTTCCTGAGGCCACTGGAGAAAAACTGCTCGAGACGATCTTCTGTTGTTTTTCATGGCTGTTTATTATATCTTATCTACAAAGTGTGCAGACAGGCTGACAGAGGTGCCTCAGCAAGGCAACCATGAGCAAATGCTTGCCTGGGAGAGGCAGGACCTATCTTTTATACTCTAAATCTACGTCTTCAATATTTACAACCTTATTACACTGTCCAGTTTTGTCCCCATCCAATCTGTGGCTGCCAGCACACCATCCAACATGGATGGCACAGAGAAGAAAGAGGAAGGGGCACACCACGCCCCAAATCCTCCATGCTGGCCACATGGTCCTTATCATAAGCAATCAAAAAACCTACTTATTCTACATTTTAACAGTCTAATTTATACTCTACTTATTTTTGTGACCTGTAATTCTTCCTGCAATGTTGGCAGATTTTCCCAAGGGGTTAAATTCAGCCCCTGAGACACCTGGGTCTCATTCTGGGGTCTCTGAGAGGCCTGCCAGGGGAGTTTTTCCATCCCCAGAGGAGTCAGGGGGGTGCCCTGGACTCCCGCAGTTTTATGGACAGTAAGTGCATAATTTCTGTTTTCTTTGTGGGGTATGGAAAAGAGTATTGGAAATAAGATTCCTGTCTCACTTCTGCTATGCAGTGAAGCAGAGGTAGCAAGTACGTGAACATCATGGGCAGAGGCTCAGGAGGTACACTTAGAAAAGCCGTCCCCTTTCCCCCATGACAAATCCACATTTATACTGATTTGATGTAGTTATAGAAAATTAAGTATAAATAATGCTGAGGTGTGCAGCCTTCTGTTTCCTTCACAGGTGTCTGGGAAATGACAGTAGGCATTTCTGTTCTCCCCTGGGTATAAGAAGAACACTGGCTAGTAAAATCTTCCAGGTTCTGTATCATTTCATAGCCTTCATTACTGAAAATTTACTGCTTTGCCTCCCTGGCTTGAGGCTTCTATACTCCTGCTCCCTGGATCAGTGGAATACCCTTTTCATTCTCCTTTAAGTGGTAGCAAGCACAGGAGACTATTATCCATGGGAAATCCTTATGGGATGATTAGTCTTACAAGACCCACAGTGCCTTGTCCACTCCAGCGCTCCTCGTGGCAGTTTCTCTATGGCCTTATTTACAGACTTACAGTGTTAGATGATGTTTAAATACAGCATCTAAAGCTAAAATAGCTAAAACACGGACACTGAGACATGAAAGACAACTGAGTGGGCAGAAAAATGGCATGAGGCACAGGTAGCCCTGCTCATGACACAGCATCTCTAGGACTGTCACTTTTCAGCTTCTCAAATCCCCTTCTCTTCAAAACATGAGTCTAGAGAGAGGAGTGAAGGGCAGAGAAGGCAAATGGGTCTCAAATTCTGGTTTCCTTTTACCTGTGTTTCTTTCCTTTCTATTTAACTTTAAACCCAAGTGATCCAGCTGATTCTTGGTCCTTTGCTAATTAGTAAAGTAATCACGCCTTAGCCTAAGAGGCATTAAAACTAAACCACATCAGAGGCAACAGCTATGTTCAAGGAGAAATGCAGAAGTTGGCAACTGTTGGTTTGTGGTTCTGTCAATTCTCTTTGCTGCACAGGAAAGGTGAAGCCTCCACAACAGGCTCATGGTCCATCTCCAAACTTGGCCACCTCAGAGGTTGAATAATCTGGCTGGAAGGTCAGCACTCGGCTGGGCAAAGGCACAAAGCTTCGTGTGTCCCAGGGGTGGCTGCCTGTACAAGCCTGCCCTGCTCCTGCCTCTCCAGCTAACACAGCCCTGCTCTGAGCTACCTCTCCAAGGCAGTTTGTTCTGCAGAGAATGAATCAGCTCTAAGTGGGTTTGGTGGTAAAAAGGCAGAACAGAGAACACTCCAATATAAACCACCAGAATAATGCTGACTTTAGACCTGAGATGACTGGCTTAGTTGTGGCATGTTTGTTCTGTTTTGTATGGTTGTGTGTTGGGACAGGACTGAAATCTCTGCAGGGTTTAGAGTTCACCCTCATGTCTTCAGATTACTCAGCAAACACTTTGCTAGGCTACAAAGTCTTTGTTTGCTCTCCCCTTGCTCTAGATCTTCCAAGGATTTGCTTTTCTAGATTTGCTGTGGGAACTCTTTAGAAAACAGCATAAGCCAAATTACCAAGTAGTTTCACTCACCACATTTTGCTTTTGCAATAGAAGATCTTTAATACAAGCAATCTGTGACATGAGATGACTGATTTTGCCAAAGTATTTTAACAGCTAGGAGAGACACTTAGCTCAGGAGAGACTCTTACCAGATCTGTAGCAGAAGCTGGGATTTTGAGCACTTAACCTGCCTGCAGGTCTAAGCTCTGAAGGGAAGAGTTCAAACCAGTTATAAAGCTAAACAAAAATAAATATGTGCCTTTCAATTTGCTTTGTATGCTGTACTATAGAAGATGACAGATGATGCTGCTTAGGTTTGGATTAGGCTGGCTTTCAGGATATTTCTGTAAATAAGGTTTGGTGTTACAGTTGACATCATAAGGATATCTTCAATCAGAGGCAAAGGAAGGGAGTCTAAAGGTGTAGATTAGATTATTTGGTCTAGTGTGGTTTTCTAAGACAGATTTCATCTGATTTAACTGTACACAAATTAATCTCAGTCGACCCAGACCAGGAATGACCCTGACAAGATGGAACACAGGGAGGGGGTGGTGTCCTTCTGAACAGTCAGAGCTATGGTTCATAGCTGTCTGGAATTTTCTACTTAGCAGCTCTGTGAGTCTTTATGCCCCAAACTGCTGCTGTTTATCTATCACAGAATTCATTCTGATCTATAAAAGCTTTTCAGTAAGATGTTTGCAATGAAAATAATGACTGAGACACTTTTGGCATTTGTAACTTTATTGCAGAAAAAAAAATTCCACTATCAACATATTTTACAAACAAAGTTGCACTTTGGTGATGGGCAAGTTTTCTTCCTCACCCCTTTCGCCTGGACAGTGATGCATGGGAAACCAGAACAACCAGCCCCTGCCCTTTTGATTGTGTGCAGACACTTCCCAGATATGCCAGCCTGCACCAGTTCCAGCCAGGATGGAGTTCTATTTTCCACCACTAACTTGCCAACTTTGTGCCGAAAACCAGTAGCACCCTGCCCTCCGGCAGGGGAAACAAGTCTGTAGCTAGGGAGATCGCTCTGTGCAGACAATGCTTGATACAAAATCTTTGGAGTTGTGACAATTGCTCTTTAGTTCTCATGCAATCATAGGAGAGAACCAACCCTCTTCTCTATTTTACTGGGCATCAATACACAGATGGAAGGCCAAAGCCAACAGCTGAAGCACAACTGCACTGCAGCCATTTGTCAGCCACTCTGGAAGCAGCAACACAGGGAGGAGGAACTGCCTTACCCAGTTTATCTATTTGACTCAGATTGGTTCTGCTCCACCTTTGGGCTTTCCAGGTAACTTGAGCTCAGCTGATGGGGAAATTCCCCTTTCCCTGCTACAACAACCAATAACAGCACTGGGAAATAAAGGTACTTTTGCAGGTGAAGCCTGGTATCTGTCCTTTGTAGGGTTCAGTGATGTTGCTACTAAAAGGAGAGGAGAAACTGAGGCTTGTAAGAGCAATGTGGCAGATAAACTCTAGCCCTTGCTGTATCCTGAGGGAACAACTGGCTTAGTCAAAAATCAAACACTCTAGAGAAGGCATGTGTTTCCATTTACCTGCAGTTAAATGTGAGTTAGAAAACAGGAGCAGGTGTAATTACATGAAGACTGTCATGTCACACACACTCTGGTCTTTCTGAGGAAAGGACACCAAAGGATACTCTGATTCATACTCAGAGGCTCTGATCTATGAGTTTCCTCGAGAGGCCTAAAGAGCCTTGGATGCAGTGTACAGCAGTGATATTTTGAGGCAAAAGTGCAGAACCTAATCAGCAGAACACCAAGAAAGGGAAAGGGAGGAAGGCACCTACATCCAGGATCTGTCCTCATGACAAGACATCATCTGGCTCATAAGACCAACATCAAAAAGTAGAGGAACTTTGACCTTGCATAGCACAGGAGGGAGAGCAAAGTACCAGTTTTGTACAACAACTTCCAGCAACCAGATGCTAGAAGCAAAATGAGAGGTACCTGAGGAAAGGCTTGTGTTAGCCCAGGCAAGGAAATGGACTAAAGCATTTACTGAGCCTGGGAAAGGAATTTACACATATGCCAAAAGCATCAAGTGTAGGAGACACGGTTTCCTAATTTTGGTGAGACCAAATTAGTGTGTCTAATTGGCAATAGACTGAGTCCTATCAAGCTTGATTAAGCTAACATTATGTTCATTTTCCTCCCAGCAACTTCAAAGCAGTATCAAGTAGCAGGGGCACTTCTCCAGTGGCCACAAAACTGTTTTCCTTGGTTAAAGAGAAAAGGTATGCATCTAGGAAGGAAGCAGAGTAGTCTTTTATCCTCCTGGTAGGTGTTTCAGGATGGGTAATGCTAATCCTGGGACTAAAGCTGAAACAGGAACAAAAAAAGTGCAAGAAAACCCCCAAAACAAACAACCTTAAAAATACAGAACAAGAGGGAACCCAAGAGAACTGTTTTCCACATCCTTGGCGTCCTCAGAAAACAGCAGTTTTCCTTTGCTGGCACTGTGCTGACACCACCACTGTTAAGAGCCCTAAACTGGATCACTTGCCCACCCCCTTTGAAGGCAGCAGCCACCAAGATGAACAGAAGAAATCCATGGAGAACACCATGGCAAAGGTTATCTTGGCTAATTGGTTGCCACACTAAAAGGAGACACCTCTTTAGGGCATTGTTTTGAGGAGAGCCTGGAGAAAAGGGTCAGACTTGGGTTCTGATTTGCAGCATAGAAACTTCAACACTGAACTATTTAAAACATCTAAAACCAAAACCATCTGAAGAGGATCTTTCAGTTGTGTGCAAATCACAGCCCCTCATTTCTCAGCAGATCGTCTGGGACCAAGTCCTCAAGGCCTTTTCCTCTGGGCAGTGGACAGCTTGGTTGCCTAGTAGCTGTAGAGGGAGAGAGGGGTGTCCTCCATCATGTCATCCTAGAAGCAGAGAAGAGGGTGCTTTAATGAGCTGTCTGCACGATGGCATCGTGGTCCCAGCCTGGGAGACTGCTGTGCAGACAGCACAGCTTTCTCAGCCACACCATCACACTGTGGCCATCTGCCCAGCCATCCACCTAAATGCTGTCACTGTGCAGTTCCTGGATCTTTGAACTGTCAGTCTCCCTCCTGCTGCAGCATTTGGAGAGGTGTGTGCAGGAAGTGCCTGCCTGCTGAAGGGATGTGGAAAACTGGCTCTTGACAACTCCACTCAGCTTGAAACAGCGTCAGCTTGCTTGCTAGCTGCAGTACTCCTCTATCCCAGAAAGTTGAGGGAGTTATTTGCACCTTCCCCAGAGCTAGTCCAGCTTCTGGAACCCTCATATATTTTTATATTCTCAAAGAGTCAAACAAAGACAGACAAACAGACAACCTCCCTGGAACAGAGCATAAAATCTGCTTTGTCATAGTTACAAAGCAAATATATCAGAAAACACGAGGAGAGTTTAGGAAGGCGTCATTTCAGGACAAGCCTGGATGGAGCTCTCCTTCCTCTCTCTAACCTCTCAGCATTCCCCTGCAGAGTGAGGGGAAGGCAGAGAGCTTCTTTAGCCTTGAGACTTGCTGTCTTGATTCAAACCTTGGATGGAAGGAGAGGGACCTAAGGAGGAACAGGAGTGTGTGATCAGCATTGGTGCTGCTGCAAATTCCCAAAGCATTGCTAACATAGTAGAAGGAGAACTGCAAAGCAGTCAGTGGCAAGCCAGCCCACGTCAGGCCGGGCTGAAGGCACGACTCACCATGGGCAGGTCCTGCAGGCGCCGGAATTCCATGCGGTTGTTGTGCTGGCGGTATCGCAAGAAGCCCACCAGGCCCAGGATGCCCACCATGACAATGAAGACGGAGATCACAGTGATTACCAAGGGATCAGCCCTCGTTTTGCCAGCCAAACTGGGTAGCTCTGCAAGCAGACCAAGGGAATGAGGCCAAAGGAGAGCCTTCAAGGGTTGGAGCAGCAAAGCTTTGTCTTTTCTGATTCTACTCACTACAACCAAGAGGCAATTTGAGGTAGCTCCAGCCCCTTGCCATGTTTTGTGAGAACAATTACAGGATCTATTAGGCTGGAAAAGACCTCTGCAATTATCAGTCCAACCTATGACCTAACACCACCTTGTCAACTGGACCAGGCATTGAGTGCAACATCCAGTCTTTCCTTAAAGACCTCCGGGGATGGTGACCCTACCACCTCCCTGGGCAGCCCATTAAAAGCAGAGCATTTACCTGAATTGTCAGCATCACCAACATCCACCACAGAAGCCTTCTCGTGCCTGGGCTCCAATGACTGTGCCAGTGTGGGTGTGCTGGTGGGGATGGCAGCTGTGCTGACAGGCGTGGAGCTGGTCACGAGGGGTGTCCCTGTCACAATACTGGAGGCAGCAGCAAAGGATGTGCTCCATACAGTGGAGATGGGAGCAGAGGAAGTTCTGGGCTCCACAGTGCTCTCCTCTGTGGCACCCACAGGGCTCGTTCCTGGCTTGGTTTCAGACCTTGCTGCTGTAGACCCCAGGGTCTGCCCATCAAAAAGCCCTGACTGAGAGCTGTTAGTTGTTGCTGCAAAATAGAAACAAGCAGTTATTTTAAAAAATCCAGTGCAAGCACACTGTTCTGTGGGACTGTACAAGATGGAAGCAAGACTGTAAGAAGGACTGCTGGGACTGTAGGAATAGCAGCTTATTGTCCATCCTTTGGAAAACAAGCAGAACCTTTAGTGCATGCACAGCTGAGCCACACTGTAACCCACAGTGCTCAGAAAGTCCTCTCGGTTTTCATATGTGGCAATCTGCAATGTCAGCCAACCTCAGCTGGCCCACAAAGCCTGTCCTTGGGGACAAAGGACAGGCCGACAAGCTTAAACAACTCTACACACAGCTGGGGATCACCCCAGAACAAGACACTGGGAAAGGCCTCTCATCCCTCCTTACAGGGAGCACAAAGGAGGCTGCCCAGGGACTGGGTAACAGCATCCCCTGAGGCTGTGTCAGTGTGTCACAGAACAGCAGGACACAAGCCAGGGAAAACAATGAGTTGTGCATGAACACCATGCAAATCAGTGATCAATCAGTATCTGCCTTGCATTAGGGGTGTGTGACAGCTTGGCAGGCCTCAAGGCAGGCAAAACTGGGATTGCAGACCCTATAGCCAGTCCCCATGCTGCCCAGAGGGATCTGAAGGTAGGGTAGGGTTTCCCGTGGTTGCCCAGGGATGGATGAGCTGTAACTTGTGCTTGCCCATCTCCATGTTTTGTGTTAAAGGAGGGTGTGCTTCTCCAGGGAGGCTCCCATTAAGCCCCCAGCCCTGATGCCAGAAAGGCACAGCTGGGCAGTGCTGCTAAGGCATGTTGTTTCAGATTAGATGTATGAAGGATGTCCCTGCATACAGTCAGTGTCCTCATCAGAAAGCAGCCAGCACAATTAATACCAAAATTAATGAGGTTTGCAAAGAGGATGCTGAACTAACATCTCTGCAATTAAGTTGCACTGAACTGGCTCTGCTTAGTGTCTCATTCCCTTATTCTCTCTCTCTCCAGTTACCAGGAGAGTGCTCAGACATTTCCAGGTTGTGCATGCTTGAGGCAGGACTTTGTGCACAGGCAGTAAAGGCAAAACCTCACCTGGCACAGTGTTCAGAGGAGGTGTGGGGGTTGCACTGCTGGCATCATCCACTTCTTCAGTTGTGCTGAAAGGCTCTGTGGCTTCATGGCTGGGCTGGTTTTCTTCCAGAGTGCTGGCAGTCAAGGTAGGGGAGGGGATTTCAGTGCTGCTGTTGACTGACAAGCTCATGTTGTCATGCTCAGGATGTGTGACTGTGATGTCCCCAGGACTGGCAGTGGTAGAAGCCTGCAGTCTCTCTGCCTTGGAGCCTGCCGTGGGGGTGGTGGGGATGAAGGCATCATTCACCTCTGTAGCGTGGGCCCCAGTGGCACTGAGTGTTGCAGCAGTCAAGTTTTTCTCCAGGCTTGTCTGAGGAATGGCAGCAGTGACTGGACTGAAGTCAGAGGCTTCCTTTGGCTGCTGCGAGGTTAGCGCTAAGCTAGGAAAAGGCGGTGGTGACACCAAGGCCTCTCCTGTATTCTGAGCCTCTCCTATGGAACAGAGAAGTTTGTCAGAGATCCCATAGTGAGAGGAGAAACAGAGGGGAAGGAAAGAAAGGGAACTTCTTTATCCCTAAATTCCAATTCTAGCACAGGTTCACACTTGGGAAAGGGATTCAAACAGCTCCTCTGTCCTCCTGGTTTTTGAGGCAGGGACCTGTTACAGGGAACTTTTCCTTTACCCTCCTCTCCCTCAAGTCCTGTGCTGTTGTTCTCTAGGGTCGGCAACACCAATCCCTCAATCCTCGAGCAACTCTTAAACTTTTTTAGAGGATTTGGGTTTGTTAAAAGCATCACCTGAGACCTGATTCTGTAGGAAATTTAGATAAGTTTTCTTTGGTTCATTGAGAAAGAGTCAAAAGTGGTGCTGAAAAAACACAAATGAGTAAAGTGTGGAAGAAGACTCTAGATCCCTTGGCCCAATGAAGTGGAGAAAAGTGATATTTAAAAACACTGTGGATGGCAAAGGTAAAGCATATGTTGTGAGTCACCTTAGTAGTAGTGTGGGATTCTGCTGGAGGGAAAGGTGAAATGGGTAGCAAGGGTACTACAGCTAACAGGGCTGGGATGTGCTTTGGGAGCCACCTTCGTGAGCTATTTATGAACACATCACCACTGTGAAGTGCAACTGTTGTCATAGAAATGGGGAGCTACTTAGTCTCCCACTACAGCGAAAAGGGGCAGCTTCCCTGAAGGGAAACTGCAGCAAGCAAGGAACCCCCCAGATCCACAGCCTCTAGACAGTGTGGCAGCATATGGGAGGAGGAAAACCACAAGGCTCTTACCCTGCCTGTTCATAAACACAGATCCTGTGAGGGTTTTTTCAGGGTATAAACAGGAAGAAAACAGAGAAATGTAGCCACATCAGGATAGACTCTTCCATTTAAAAACATCTCATAGTCAATATTTTGACAATTTCTGTTAAAGCTTATATCCACGCCACAGAGGACTGCTGAGCTAATTACAGAAAAAAAAAATAAAGATACTGAAGCAAATCCATCATCATGCCCCTTCTCTCCACAGTGAAAAAGCATCCAAAGCAGATGTCATCAGCAAGAGACATTCCTCCGCCAGCTACGCAGCCCATTCTTATACTCTTTTGGGGAAATTTCAGTAGTTTTTAAAAGCTCTTCAGAACAGATAGAGTTATCAGAGCTCTTCTCCAGCTACAGCACTTAACAGGCCCTAAAAAAAGACACAATACATTGCTCTCTCAAGACCTTTGCAGTACCCTGACCAGCTGGAGAATTCAAAACCCTGGAGCAGCCTGATGGAGCTGTGCTTCCCCAGCCTGGGGCCCCAGTCCCAGGAGAGCTCCCGCAGGGATGCACAACCCTGCTCAGCACATTCAGAGAACAAGCTCTCACAGGGAACCCCAGCTGGGGCAACTTAAACATGAAAACCAAAGGCCTGATCCCTTTGGCCTCGCCTGGATCCAGATGTCCATTGGCCGGCAAATAAAGTGAGCTGCTCTGCCATGGAGCTCAGGCATAGGATACACCAATAGCACCTGGAAGGAAAAGAGCTGAATGCTGGGTTTCCTGGGACCAGGCACTAAAAGGCACAGGTTTTCATGAGACAATTTCCAGCCATAAACACAGCACTGCTATTCAGCACCGGGTGGGATCCCACCAGCTCCAGATGCTTGCTCAGTAAACACCCATCTACCTGCTCCTACACAGCCAGAGACATTGAGCAGTGCTGTCACTGTGAGGTAAACAGGAAAGGTGGTGGCCAGGTTCCTGGCCGGTGACAAGCCTGGCTATGTGCTGCTCTGAATAGCTGGCCTGAGCCATGCAGAGGAAAGGTTTGTGGAGAGCTGTCTGGCACAAAGGCTTGAGCAATTCTGAAACCATCATGCCAGTTTCTGACTAGAAAAGTGATTTGCAAGATGGGTGCTACACACCAGGACACCTCCCCACATGCCAGGAACTGGCATCCCTGCCACGAGGTGCTGTGGGACAGGAGGGCTTGTGGGGACCAGCAGCTCCCCGCACCCCGCTGCACGCACAGCTTCCTGCTGTCTGCAAGAGGCAGCTACTGCGACTGGCATTTCCCTAAGCCCTTCTCTCCAAGAAGCCACTCAGCTTCTTCCCACAAAATTATCTGGTGTCCATCACTGCAAAATAAAATGGTTCCCGAGTGGATGGGCCGCTCTGGCTCTGATGTAACACAGCACTGTGATGTGTAAAACCTGGTTTGTAGAGAATTGCAGAAGAGATTTTAAATTGGCAGGTGAGGAACAAGGGACTTTGAGTATGCAAGTGTTGATGGCACCTCAATTAGCAAGTCATGCAGCCCAGCACATCACTGCACACACCCAGCTCAGGAAACAAAGGAGAGCCTGAAAAAAAAGGAGAGCCTAATCCAGACTAACACAAAGATTCAAGACATTAAGAGATGATGGTGGGAAGACAGAGAAGGCAAGAGCCTGAAAATGGCCAAGGAAACAAAGGACTGAGTAAATCCTGATCACCCGGGGACAGGCAGACAAAAGATTCCCATCACCCATCTGTCAGCTCCTAAGGGCTAAGGGCACATCCAAAGCCAGCACACAGTAACCAAGCAAAGCACCTGGGGAAATCCCTCAGAGGAGCAACTTGTTCCTTGTGAGCTGACGAGGTACAAGCGCTGAGATTTACTTCAGTTTTAGTTTAAAATAAAAACACTCCTCTAAACGGCCTCGCTGCAATGCAACAGCTTGCTTTGCCAGTTTTATCATCCATCCAAAAGGGCAACCTATGGCCACCCTATGGCCACGCAAACGAAACCCGGGGCAAACCCTGCGGGACAGAGGGGAGAGCAGAGCACTTCTGCAGTTGCCTGTGCTGGGGAGACCCGACAAACCCCGCACGGGCTGGGATCCTCGAGGGTCCAGCTCCCGGTGTGCTCTGGAGCTTGGTACCCAACAGGTCTGAAAATCCCCAGCTCCAGCGCATTTGTTGCTGCCCCAGTCACTGGGTGCTGATGGGTTTAGCTGTTTATCGGTTACCTAGAGAGACGCAGGTCACAGCTCGTTCCTCTGGCATCTTCCTGGAGAAGCTCTGCTTCCTGCACCACATGCCAGGAAAGCCAAGGCTGTATTGCCTAAGGCATCGCCCTCACCAGCTCCAGGAGACAAGAGGGAACCGTGTCCTTCTTGTTTCAAATGCAAATGAAAAAGTGAGAATGCTTCACCTTTTCTGTGATTCCCCAAGACCTGATAGTTGCAGCGCCCCAGGACAGCTGGTAAAGGTGCACTCAGCCTTGGATCCATAACAAAGCAGCTATGACTGTTCCAGGATCGCTAAGCAGGACCTCTGACCATAAGAATATCTCTGTTTCCCTGATAGGGGACCAAGGCGAGCTTGTTTTGGTTACACTGAGGTGCCTGCTGAAGCAGAGCTGGTCCCCTGGCTATGCTAACCCTCCAGGCTCAGCCTGTGCGGGGTGAGAACGAGATCCCAGACCACATCAGGGCAGGGATGGTGGATTTGGAGCAGCAGCTCCCATCAGACTGTGCTGACTGCAGTGACCTCTGTCTGGGAAACAAGAGGGGCAAAGGAAGACAGTGGTCCCAGGGGAGGAGGGATGCAGCCAACCGAGAAGCAGCCCCTTCCTTGGACAAGGGTGGGAAACACTCCCAGCTCCTTGAGGGAAGGGAGGGCTCTGAACATCAGCCCACAGCTTCAACCCCTCTCCAGCACTGTCTGACAACACTGAGGGAACCTCCATGTACCAACCCAAGCTCCCACCAGCTCCAGAACAGACATGGTAAAATTATGCTGTAACAGAGAGTGAAGGAAGCCAGCTCTGCAGGAAACGGGGCCATTCCTGCCTTGTGCTCCCTGCCCAAGATTCAGGGCTGGGGCCAAGCAAGGGGCTGAGGAAGGTTTGCAAAAGCAGCACAGTCACTGCTGTGCTCTGTCACACAGAGTGGGGACCATAGTCTCCATCCTCTGCCACAGCAGCCACCGCCTATTTGCTTCTCAGAATAAAACAGTGACATAGAGCAGGGCCTCAGCTGGACAAGCCCCTCAACAAGCTGTTGCCGCAACCCTCCTGCTGCTCTCAACAGCATCATCTGCACCCTCCTTTCTGTCTGACAGAAACAGTAGCCTGAGCTCCCCAAAGGTCAACACTAACCCAGCTCCAATCCATAGACCTGAACATTTTTTAAAATCCCTCTTAGCATGAGATGAAGGTGAGGAAGTGCATGGTAGGCCAGCTCCTGGGGATGAGGGAGAGCAGGGTGCAGGGTGCAGCCATGCAGCCACCACTGAAAAGGTGCACAGAGTCCCAAGTGAGAGCTAAGCACAAAGATGAGAAGGATTCACCCAGGATTTCAGAAAAAGTGCCCATGGGAGCAGGACTCCCTGGTGTGGATGTATCCTCCTGCATAGGTTGTCATTTGTCTGAGGACGGCACCTCACATAAATCAGCTTCCTACAGAATGCATGTCAAACCACTGCTCTGATTCATTGAAAAGGCACCCAAACCCTCTTACAGTGCTATTTTGGTGTACTAAATGAATTCAATTTCCATTTAAGTGTAACAGCTCCACTTGCAAACAACCTAGTAAAATGGAAAAATACAATATTTAAAAAGTAACAGCATAAACTTTAACCTGTATGTATCAAAGCAGTTATATCTTATTGCTTAGCAAACTACTTCATTAAGGGTATAAATTATCTTTTGTTGCCAGTTATTACATTTTATGGTTACCAACCAACAGGTAATTAGACAATCTCTTCAAGGGAAAAAAGCTTGAGTATAAATGCAAATAAAACCATATAGTGGGATTTAAAACCAAGGCTATCCATTTCATTTAAAAGCAGAACTGGAATAGCTCCTGATTAGATACTAGCTGAATCTGATCACTTTTCCTGGAATAAAAACAAAAACAAACAAACAAAAAAAACCCCAAACAAGTGGCAGAAGAGATTTGTGGAGCCCTTCAGGAAGGTGCCAGATGCACCCAGGGATGCTGTGGAGCAAACACCCTCATTGTGATGAAGCAAGCTCAGAGACAGGATCTGGTACAAGGGGCAACTGCTTTGTAAACTTAGCTCCCTTGGATACCTTACTCAGTTGGATACCTTGCAGGACCTCGATGGAAGCAGGATACCAGAGGGCTGATTTGCCACAGGCTCCAGTGCTCTCCCTGCCAAGGTTGATGCCCAGACCGTCCCCATTCCCATCCTGGCTGAGAGAGGCTCTGTTCCAAGGAGCCCAGGTGGGAGGTATAGGCATGGATCCGACCTTGTAGCCTGCTTGGGGACCACAGTGAAGTTCTTCATGGCAGCAGTTTAATTCACTGCACCTCTCATGGCATCTGCAGGCATCAAAACTGGGGGTGCTGAGCACCCAGTTCAGCCCTGGAGAGCTGCCAGGCATGCTGCAAAGCAAGGGCTGAGGTAAGGGACAGGAATAGAAACCAGGTCTCCTGACTGAGAAGGCAGGTGGCCACGAGCAGAGCACGAGACGGGGGCAGATTAGATATGGGGTGCTGAGCGATATGGTGTGGCACTGGGGAGACAGACAGCCCAGCACCCAGCCTGCCCAGGCAGGCAGGAAGATGCCTCCTCAGGGCATCTGTGGATAATGGGCCACGAGCTTGAACCACGAGGAAACAAAAATGGGAGGCAGTGCCACCACCTCGACAGATGGCACTGCGCTGGGGACCAGGACAACCAGCCAACGGTGGCATGGCAGAGCAGAGCAAGAGTTACAGGAACAGGGATGAGCAGCTCTGGCAACAGCACCATAAATACCAAGCACAGGTACTTCAGTACTGGGAAAACCCATAAAGCAGTACAGACCTGCCCAGAGCACAAAATAGTGGGGCAGCAACAGCCCAATCACTACAGCACCCCAGGGTATCACCCTTTGCCTGGTCCTGCCATGTGAGACCTTCCTCACCCAGCCAGGGGAGAGAAATGCAAAAAATTTCTTTCTTAGAGGTTTGCAGGAAGATCTACCACTGATCCCCTATGTACAGGTGAGGGGGCTTATCCTAAATTTTTGTGGCAGGGAAAAAGGGAGAGCAGGCTGCCTTGCTCAGCTACCACTGAGTAAGCCAGTTATTTTCCACGGGCCATATACAGTCATGGAGCACCTTACTTGACAGGAAGGTGCCTGGGAAACTCTCATGCTGTCTTGTTTTGTTCTTCAGGAGGGGACTGAGCTGTGGTGAAGACTCCTTTGCACAGAAGCTGCTGGGCACACCCATGGCATGCATGGCCTGGGAAGCGTGCCCTTCTCTGGGGTTGTGTAACCCCAGTAATACTGCAACAGCAGGGAGCTCTGGCATCAGACGGTCTGGCCCTGCTTATCTCAGGAGTCACAGCTGCAGTGGAGGAAGCATTCACATCATTAGGAGAAATTAATAAGCCAGTTGCCTTAATAGCAGCCCAATGTCAGCAGGGAGTCTACTCTCCAGAGCAGTGTGGCATGAACTGGGGGAGGTTTGGATATCAGGATGCCTGTCCAGCCTGAGCCCCCAGCAGGTCCTTCCAGCTCTGTAACTGCTGGTTCCATGGGCTGTGAGGCTTGGAGGATGCATCCTACCCTGCCCTGAGCAGCCCTACAGGGCTCAGGATGTGACCCCAGACCTCAGTCGCACTGAACCCTATGAAAGATGCCCCAGACAGCATTATGGGGATGATCATAAACATATGGAAAACCCTGCAACAAGAACTGTGTCTGCCCACCCAGAGGGTCATGGCGGAAAGGAAGGATGGACAGGAGCTTTTGTGCTTTAGATTGACCCTGCTCCCCTTTGTCTGGAGGGATGGGACCAAGGGAGCTGAAAGAGGTCAGTGCTTTGCCCCTGCCCAACAGGTCAAGCCTTCTTGGAAGGGCAGCAGGGAGACAAGGCCCACCTGTCCCTGGGGATGAGGGAAAAGCATGTGTACAAATCAAAGAGTGATGGTATGACATGAAAAGGTTGGGCTGGGAGTGTAGCTGGAGGAAACACCCAGAGGAGAGGACCTAGCTGTGGCTCAGTTCTGGGTGCAGCACAGCTGGAGCTGTCCTGGCAGGGTGTGGCCAAGTCCATCCACCTGTCCTTGCCCTGGGCAAACAAAGGGAAAAAAATCACGGAAAATCAGCAGTGGGACCCTGAAGCAGACACTACCCGCCTGTGTGCATGGCCCCAGTGGTGCCGACAGACGGGGCTTTATGTTCTCCTGCTGCTCCCAGCCCTGCACTGCTCTCAGTGCTTGCAAGGCAGCTCTGCACGGGAGGGAGAGGCAGAAAAATGCTCAGACCAAAATTACTTGGGGTTTTATTCGTAAGGAGGTACTGGAGGAAGTGGATTTCCGCAGGCAGTGAAGAAAGGCTGCATTGAGAGGCTGGGGTGGGCAGAGCACAGGAGCCGCAGCAGCAAAGGCAATCTGTGCTGAGAGCAGTGCACAGAGCAGCTCATGGAGCTAAGACAAGCCCAGTTTTGGATAAATTTGTCTAGGGACTGCTGACTTCAGGGTTAATCTCTGGGTGAACTGTTCCTTTCCCCTACTACTGTTCTGCTGAGATTTTCTGGTATTTCATTACAGATTGTGCTTGCTGTGGGGCATTTTATTATTGGTGGCATCTCTTCCATCTATTTTCTATTTTCACAAAACATCTGCTTTTCCAATCACAGTTGGGATTAGGTAGCAAATTCAAAAGCTATGATGGCAAGAGCCAGGTCAGCTGCATAGGTACCATTTCCTGAGATTGTGAAGAATCTTGGATTGGGACACTATGCAACAAAGGTCCCAGAAAAAAAACAAACCTCAGTGCAATCTTAATTTCTGGTACATTCTGGCAGTTTGAGTCTCAGACTTTGCAGTAAGAAGGTTCTTATGAGCCAGCTGGGGCAAGAGGCTCCCTAGGGTTTCCCAGTGTGCCCAAAGTGTGAGACACGGGGCCAGAATATAGCCGCCGGCAGCTCAGAGCTCCTCCTCCTTTCAGCGGTGGAAATCTTGAGTCCTTCATTTGCCAGTGGCTGGTCACCTCCCCACACCCCATCACAGCACAGCCACTCTCATGTGGGGAGGGCAGCTTTACCCACATAAAGGGCGCTGGTTTGGGACTGCTCCCAGTGCTCAGCCTCAAATCCAGTTATACCACATCCGGCACCCAAAACCTCATCCTGAATGCGACTCTCACTGCTGGGGCTCAGCCCCGCAGGCATCTATTACTGGGTTTTCCCACCCCCTGGTCTCTACTGCTGCCATCACGATGCTGGGATCTGACCAGGGTCTGGTCAAGGGTTTTTCTCAGCCACAAAGAAGAAGAAGAAACATGTTTTGCTTCCTGTGCTCCGGGCAAGTCCCTAAATGCCACAGAGCCTTTGTCACTGCCAGGGTCACCGGGAAGGTGACAGCCCCCCGACTCGGGGCACACTCCAGCCACGCGGCAAAGCTCGGAGCTGTCGGTGGACGGGGCTGTCAGCGCCACGCTGCAGACTGCGTCTGCCCACGTGGGGATGTGTTCATCACAGAGCAGAGCCGAAATACGGCCCGGGAGAGTGCCTGGGGCCGGGGTCTGGCTCCTGCTCCGTCCCGAATAGCTCCATCCGTCCTGCCTCGCTCCTCGCAGGCACAGGGCCCTCCCTCGTCCCGCCGTGCTGCGGGAGGCGGCGGAGTTCGGGCTTTGTCCGGGGTTCCCTCGGGGGGAAGCTCAGCAGCGGCTCGTAGGCACCCACGAGCTGCCGGGCGGGAGGAAGGAGGCTCGCAGGGTTGGATGCCGGAGGGCGAGCGCCTCCAGGATCGTTGCTCCCCTCCCCGCACATCCCCGCGGGATCCCGCCGGGCGGGAGGTGAGCGCGGGTGGCTCCAACGGCGGGAGCAGCGCTGCCGGCAGCTGCCTTGTATGGGCAAGGCCGGGACCGGCGGCCGCGCTGCTGCCCGGAGTGCGGGGCTCACCCGGGACCCCCCCGAGCATCCTCGGGCCACCTAACCTGCGCGTCCGCCGGGGCGACGGCGCCCGGCGCCGAGGGCATTTCATCCGTGTTCGGGGGGGCAGGCCGGGGCGCTGCTCCCCAGAGGGGGAGCCCTAGAGGGGTCTCTCCAGACCCTTCTCCCGCAGCCCCACCAGCGGGCGGAGGAGCCCGTGTGCCGGCGCTGCCCCGACGGCTGTCCCGGCGCTGCGCTCCCCGCCGCGGCGAGAGCGGCGGGATCCCTCTGTCACCCCCGCCCCGGCACCCCTCGGCGGCCGCCCCGGTACCTGGCAGGACGCAGAGCAGGCAACACGCGGCGGCGAGGTGGAGCAGGGCGCGCCGCGTCCCCTCCATGCTGGGCCGATCCGCGCTGGCTGCGCCGGCGGCACCGGGGCGGTGCCGGGGCGGGCCGGCGGCCGGGGCGGGGCGGGCGGCACGTGGTCCGGCCCCGGCCCCGGAGGAGCTGGGAGGGGGCAGCTGCCGGCCCCCACCCTGCCGGCTGGGTACCCCACATCTCCGTGTCGGACATCGCACTCTCGGTCCAGTCCCGATTCGGTCCGCGGCACCCTCGGTTCGGTTCGCACCGCCCCCAGCATCACTAGCTGGTCCCCGGCACTGTGGGTTCGGCAGGACACCCTTGGTACAGTCCGACACCGGCCTCGGCACCCTTAGAGCGGTCACTCCTGGTTCGGACAGGACACCCCCCAGTCCCGTCTTTCTCTGTTCTGAGAATCCTTAGCCCAGGTTTGCACCACCTCATCACCCCACAGACAGATTCAAGTGACCCCAGACCAGGATCTCACCACCTCCTAATCTGCTCTTGGGCCTGACACCCCCATTTCTGTCCCATGCAGGGATGGGAATAGCAGATGAGCCCAACGTGGGGCATCATCTTGGGGCCTCTGGACAGTTTCAGGGTACCTGGCTCTGTGGGCACAGCCAGGTGCAGAAGTGCTCCAAGCACTCCTGGATAACTGTCTTGGCCAGGGTTTAGGGTTCATGGCTCAATGTGCCATGGCTGGTTTCTCGGCATCCTGCAGCCCCTGGGACATGCCCTGGCTTCACATCCCTTCCAGCCTCCTGGGGGCTGGCCTGCCTCATCTAGGCACTATGCAGGCTAAGCCATCCTTCAGGAAGTCTGACTGCTCTCTTCTGGCAAGCATTTCTGAAGAAGAGGGCCCCATGTCATGGTGTGGTTTGTGCTGATCCTCTTTCAGGCTGCTTTAGCAGAGGTGAGTCTGTAGGCTCCCTTCACCACCAGATACCCATCCCATGCCTGCAGCACCATGGGACAGAGGAGGAAAGTAGAAATGGGTATTAACCCAAGAGATTTTGCATTTATTTTTCAATATGGGGCTGCTTGGTAGCTCCTGCTCTCAGTTCTGAGGTAGGACAGAGTCGATCTGATACAGAACTGATCATGCCTTTCACTGGCTTTGTAAGAAAAAGTAAAATTCAACCTTATCCCCTCAGGGGAAATGTGTTTCTAGCTGTTTGCTACTTACTGCTAAGAAAATTAGCTGTACATTTTTCTGGCAGAGGTAATTGTGCTTGTACAAATGTCCAAGTTCTAAGGGGAATTATTTTATGCATATTTACAGCTACTTAGTTGATTATAGGAGTCTTCTACTACCCACAGAGGTTGCTGGGCTACCCAACAGACCAAAGCCTCCTTTGCTCCAGACAGGTTTGGTCTCTCAGTGCTGCACTGTGCATCACCCGGGCCAGGAGCCACGTCTCACCAGTGAGGGACCAGGGCATCGCCCCAGGCATGAGCTCCAGGGGACATCGGCACTGCTGGCTGTGCCCACAGCTCATGAGCACATCCAACCCCTCTATGCTCCGGCCTCTCCCTGGAGACGCCAAAACCATATCCATCTCAGCTGGCTTACAGAGGGTGGCTCGCAGTCGTCAAGGCTACCGGTCCCTTTGCTTTAATTAAGCACATAGATTCTGCGCGGGGTATTTTCAACAGCCGGGGGACAAGGAGGAAGGGGGGCTGGCGGTCCCCGGAGGGGTTGGTGAGCAGCACCATAAATCTGGGCAGATGAGCCCCCCTGCAGGTCACTGCTATTACTTAGCTGATCTCCGCACTCCTTAGGATTATTATTAACACACTAATGAGGTACTTTTGGCTCTCCATAGCAAGGAAGGAGCAATTGAGAACAAGAAAAGGGACTGCATCTGTGTGACAATGCCTTTAAGATGATACTGCCGACGTCCCACCCTGGAGAAGGGAGCAAAAACAAGGGAACTTTAACATCTCACTGGTACACAGCCATTTCTCATTGAATAAGCAAAACCATTACCCTTAGACAGCAGGCAGCAGCCCTCCATGTCTGTGTAGGTTCTTAGTTTGTTCTTGAGTAAGACTGAAAACACCCTTGCAAGCCCTAGCAGGGCAGGTCTGGGTAGCATCGAGAGTTGGACTTAGAATAACTTTTGAAAGAAAGTTTTGTGCTCAAAAACCACAACATCAACTTCTGCCGCTGTCCCACCTCCCTCTAGCTGTGGCTCTATTCAGCTCCCATTCTTTTTCCCTGGCTGCTGGCCAAGTCATGGAGCAGACCAGAGATTATAATGTTGGTTATAGTAATTTAATAGGAAGAAGCAGATCACAGAAAATTAGTGAATAGAACATAGTGGCAGCAAAAGAGCTGAGGGGAAGTAAGGGCACAGACAGGCGGGAGGGAAGGGCTGGCCCTGGGAAAGACAACAAAATTCAGTCCTTGGGCTGTGCCCCACAGCACAGGGTATGACACAGGCTGAGTGTCCCCCAAGGGAGCAGAGCTTTGGCCTTGCTGCCATCACAACCTGCAGCCCCACACAATCTGAAGAGTGATCATCCATTTCACCATCTCAGGGGTGAGTGATTGCAGCAGTGGGCCTCCTGAACAGGGGGATGGCTCTGGGCATGTGGGTGGTTCACCTGGGCTCTGGGCTCATGTAAATCATGCCATTTCTTGTGCTTTGGCCTCTCTCTCCTCTGGCCTTTGCCAGGGACACTAGGAGCACAGCTGGTGCACATCTCAGCCTGGCTTTGCAGAGCCCAGCAGATCCCAGCCTGTCCCCTGTCCCCTTGGTTTTTCATGAGGATGGGGCATGATTAGGGTGGTCTTGGGCTAGACAGGCCCAGGTATCATCCCAAAATAGCTGCTTTCATCCTCCAGAAGATCTTCGGTGCAGAATGAGGAGAGGGCTTGCTCTCAAAAGGAGACAACTTGGCACTTGCAGGGATTTTCAATTCTCAAGGAAGCTGGAAGTCAACTGACTGGAGCAGAAGAGCTAATCATTGAATGAGTCATTCCCCCTCCCAAAGTTGAAACATTAAACCAGTCTTTTTTATGAAAGGCAAATTAAATCCCACAAGTCAGAGCCAAGAAAAGAGAATTTATCAAAGAGCAGAAGATGCCACTGGGACTTACAGGCAGATAGAGGGAGCATTTGCTCAGCAGCCCGGGATATTACATCTCCTGTGTCTCTCCTCCAATGTGAAGAGCACTGCCATTCATCTATTTTTAATAACAATGACGCAGGCAGTGAACCTGACTTCAAGGCTGGAATATCATCTTCTTCCCTCTGCATATCTGTCCTGACTCATCTTCCGTTCCAAGAGCTCTCCACAGCTTGGTAGCTCAGCAAAGGAAGAAAGAAAGAGCAAAACTGGAAAAAAAAAAAAAAAAAAAGTGGATCAGACAGCAAAGCATCAGAGTTAGATAATCATTCTTGGCAAGGAGCAATAAACACTGTGACTTCACTGGCTCAGGGAGCCAGGGGAAATTAAGGATCTGGGAAACCTAAATGTATCTGGGGACAGGCAGATCAGAGAGAGGGATCTCTCAGAGAGCTGAGCAGGGATCAGTAGCATCTGGATACTTGTAGGTCTTGCAGCTTTGCAAAAAGGGCTGGAGCAAGCAGAGGCAGAGCTGAAGGTGCCCAAGCCTGGGGGAGGACAAGCTGAAGAGCCCTGTGATGACAGAGGTCTCCAATTTCAGTGCCACAAAAGCGACAAGTCTCTTCACTGTTGTAACTGCAGAGAAAAGGAGTGAGTGCAAGTGTGAGGAGCATAACCAGAGGAGGAGAGGCTGCTGTGCAGCCTGAGGATGCAAAAAACTGTGCTTTCATCCCAGAGATAACCTGGCTTAGCTGGGGAGTGAGGACAGTGCACCAGGCAATGCAGAAACCCTTTTGTGCCTCATCACGGGGCGGGAGAGGTGGGCCTGATGGCCATTGCACTCTTGGCCTCGATCTTCATGGGACTGCGTGGCCTCTTTCAGCATCCACCATGGTCCAAGACAGTGCAAATCTGTGTTTCTGCACTTTGGTGGGTGAATACAAAGCAAATACAGCTTTGTCAGATGTTTAAGGTTTTGCCCTACAAAACTGCTATTCAGGCATCTCAAAAGTTCAGGTGCTGCTGAGAGAAGCCATGCCCCAGGCCTGTCCTGAGTGTTGGGGTCTCACCCTTTGCTTCTCAGCTCCCAAAGGCTGGAGCAAGGCACAGTGACACAGGGTCAGTCCTGGCTCATTGTCCCAGTGTTTGCACAGCCTCAAGGCTAGGAGCACCTCAGAGCAGGGGGGAGCCAGCTGGTCAGCTCAGTGCCACCCCATGACCATGGAGCTGGTCATAGCCATGCCACAGCACTGTGGCAGGGTGGACAGGCTCTGAATTGCAGCCAAGGCAGCAGATGGCCATGATGAGCAGGCAGGGGAGCACAAGACTGAGGCACCAGTCCCAGTACAGGAGCTGTCAATTTGGGCATATCCATCTGCCCTAGATCAGTCCCTTTCCAGTTTCCAAGACAGGGTGTCTGGTGCTGTGCCAGCCTCCTGCTTGGGCTCTGCCCAGCCTCCTGGAAGAGCAACATGGAAGATGCTCTGCCATTTCCATGGTTGCCAGGTCTCATGCAGAGACATGTAGTGTTAGGTTTGGGCTGACATGGCAGCACAGCTTTGAGCACAAGGACACACACTGGCCACCTTGTCAGCACCAGTGGTGAAACAGAAGTGTAAACTCAGTTGGTGTGCAGGCAGGTCCATCCTTGTGCAGAGGACAGCATGCAGGCTGCCCCCACAGAGCCCTCCTTGCTGCCAGGAGCATGGCATGACAAAACAAGGGGCAGGGGGTCAGAGCACAGCCCCAGCTGTGCCTTGCCCCTTCCCCCGCTCAGAGTAGCAGGAAATGCCCTCTCACACACAAGCAAACTTGTCCCTGTTCTGCAAAGGCCACCTGCAAGACTTGGCTGAGGGAGGCATGGGTGGGAGAATGTTCCTCCCAGGGAACCCATTAAGATAGTTTTCAAAATCGAGGAAGTTTGTGTGTGACTGAAAACCTAAAGGCATAATTTTTTCATGGCTATTCTGTTAAACATCCACTTAGGATAGGGGCTAGAAAAGAGCCTATGTTGACATTAATCAAGAGCAAATTCCTGGCATTCCCATGGGGACCCTCTCTTCCAGCCCTTGTGACATGACTTCAGATCTCCACAGGATTAAATCAGAGCACAATTTGACCAATCCTATCCAAAGATGTTTTTCTTAATAGGTTTCATTACATAAAGTATTTAATGGGTTAAATCACTAAAATGCCAATCTCATCATAACACTGTGAGGTCAAACCGCTGTATTGGTCCCTTGGGAGGAGAGACAGTCCTTGTGTGTGACACTTGTTTAATTTTGGAGCCCACAGAACCTCTGCTGGGGAAAACACCTGCTCTGCTGCAGTGGGGGCAAATTTGCTTGGGTTCATTGCATCAGCTTTCTTCTTGGGAAGGAGAAATCTCCCAAACTTCTCCGGGACATTTCCAAAACCCAGAGGGAGAGGATTCCCCCTTCTGCCTGCTCTCACCCACCTTCTCACGTCTATTTCCACGTCCAACCGTGAGCGAACCCTTCACTGCTCCTTTGCAAACCTTTGTCACATTTAAAAAGCCAAAGTGATCCGCCTGGAAGAGAGAGTCAGTCTGAGAGCAGAGAGGAGCAAACCGCAAAGCCACAGAGCTGCTTTTTGGAGTGGCTGATCTTTGCACGGAGCAGCCTGGGGGCATCCGGAGGAAAGGGGAATACCCGCTGTGAGCACAGGCATTTAAAAGTTGCGGAACCCTTCTGGGATGCGAGAGGAGATCTGGCAGAACCGAGAGCGCTGTGACATCTGCGAGACTTTGATGAGTCTCTTTGATGAGCCTTCTAATGCGGTGTTAATTTTCCTCTCTCCGGGAAACAGAGGGAGACTACAAAAGTCACTCGTCTTCTGCAGATTTCAAGGCTGCAGATTTGCCCCGGTGCTTCTGCCAGCTGCGAGGGGAGACGGGGACTTCGTGTCGGTTTTTTCTGCGGTTTATTCTGTTGTACGGTTTTTTCTGCTTTCTAAACGTAGGACTTGCCGTTGTGAAGAAACCATAGAAGGGCTCATAAGATGGTTTTATTTCCCTCTCAGTAATGTCACGAGTCACAGTGACACTCATGCAATGCGAAACACAACTGAGATTCAATTTTACTGGATCGCTCTGCTGTGTTTTAATGATGTTACTTCGCACCCGACTGTGGGATAAATGCTGATTCCTGAATATTACCAATAAGACATTTGCAGTCCAAAAGCAGGAATTACACATATCTTGCTTGGGAAACAAAAAGGAGGTAAAATTTTTGATGGGGAACAGGGGAAAGAGAATTCATTTGCGTAGTTCTGGGATCAGTTCCTAAAAACAGCAGTAATAAAAATCTACCACCAGATGTCATCTTAAATCCAACTAATAGCTCCCAAAACAGCGGGGACGAGGATACCGGGGAATTTTAACGAGGCAACGTTTTCTTTTTTTTTTTTTTTTTTTTTTTTTTTTTTTTTTACGAGGTACAAAGTCGCAGGGATCACTGGACCCTGACATGGTGAAGGACCCCGGAGATGTTCCAGAGCTGACTTTACAAAATCTTGCTGAGATAAATCCCAGAAAAATATAAAGCATTGAAATTTAACTTAAAAAAATAAATTCTAGGTGGAAAATCTTGCTGAAAATCTCTATTCTGAGACTCAATTCTGTTTGAATATAGAGAGAAGAGACTGGTGGATCTGGATACTTCCATCTGCTTTGTCACTCATTAAAA
This sequence comes from Muscicapa striata striata, assembly GCA_030060385.1. Taxonomy (NCBI): domain Eukaryota; kingdom Metazoa; phylum Chordata; class Aves; order Passeriformes; family Muscicapidae; genus Muscicapa; species Muscicapa striata. The sequence continues at coordinate 2,236,390 of JAREIS010000239.1, read as the reverse complement.
TATGATGGATATGATAATAATTTTAAATGTCTTAATTACCAAAGCTTTGCTGTGCCCTGTGTTTGAGCTGTCATTAGAATAGAAGCTTGCAGGTGGTTGATATTTAACATTTGTGAGTGTGGGAAAATTTCCTGTGAAGGACATCTAGGAGGAAATTAAGAAAACAAGACACTTTTTGCCCACACACAAAGTACTTTTAATCTGTTACCCGTGCAAAGATGATTCTATTTTTTGTAGTTAAACATACGGAGAAAGTTTCAGTCTAGACTCTTTACTGAAATTCTGAGACTAACTTTAATCAAGACATTGCAGAATAGAGAAATTTTCATCCAACTGTAAGAATAAATCTCTGTTCAGTATTTAGAGCTGGTGCTAATGTGTCCAACATCAAACTCCCTCAAGCACATTTTAGATCACGCAGAAAAGACTAGATGTAAAATTAATTATGAACAATAATGAGAAAACTTACTACTAATATCGTATGGCAGATCTGAGTGACAACTCCTCTGGCTTTTAACTGCTTGGCATTTGGTTATTCCATCCAAAACTATATAGTAAATGAACTTTGTTGAAGAGTTTCTGTAAAAATAGTTCAGCCTCTTCCAAAGATGAGGTCAGGGAAAAATCAGCCTCTCGCCAATGTAAAACAAAACCAAATCCCCCTCACCACAGTTTAATGAGATGTTCTAGTCCTGCCATGCTTTGGAATGGATACTTGGGACCTGGCAGTGCGTCACAGCAGGAAGAAGGGTATCTTCTTCCATACCTATTACCGGCTGCCTACACGTGCATAAGTGAAAATTCGAAAAATAACAGTTTGCATGTGAAAAATCGCAGGCTTATTTAATCTTGCAGCCGAAACCCCAGAATATCTGAGCTGGATTAAACAGGTTCCAGGCGGGGACCGGGGGGGGCCGAGCCGTGTGACCGACACCAGGAGATGGGAGGAACGGGAAGAGTAAACGCTGAAATTGCAGGTCCGGGAGAGAGCAGGAGACCAGAGAAAGAGATGAGTCCTGTGGGAAACGTAGCAGGGGACGGGTTATTACAGCAATAACAGTAGGGTTACCATCACGGGGCCCAGCTGCGGTTACCGAGAGCCGCGTGCGAAGGGCTCAAAGATGGGCCGGGGACAGGGACCGGGAGCTCCACCGGGACCGGTCACAGGTTCGGGACACCCGAACACCCGCCCCACTAACAGCTTCAGCCACTGCCGCTATAAACACACGGTGATTGGCTGTCCCGCCCGTCCATCACTGCCCTCCCCATTCTTCTACTGGCTGATTCTCTTATTTATAACCCGCCCCAGGAGCTGACCAATGAGAGAGAGGCGCCCATAGCAACGCCCCCTCTTCTTCCTCCCGCTGCCTCCGCGCGTCTCTCGGGAGTTGTTGTAGCTCCAGTGATTGGTCAGACTGCATGTCGCTCAAGTGCCCAAGACCAATTGGAAAGGGGAACTCACGTGGACTACCTGCGAATCCCTCCTCCCGGTTTCCTTTTTCCATTAGTCGGGAGACACTGTCCATCACACCTCTCCTGGCTTCGATTGGCTGGTGGGGAGGGGCGGCTCCCGGCTGAGTCCCGCCCCGGCGCTGTGGGCGGTGGCGCTCGTCAGGAGGAGGTGGAGGAGGCGGAGCCGGCGGTCGCGGCCCCGGGTCCCGCAGCCGGGCTCCCGCCTCACATGGGGCCCCCACGCCGGCCGCAGCGGCGGGGCGGACCCGCGCCGGGGTGCTGAGGGGCTGCGGGTGGGGGATGCGGCCATGAAAGCCCGCGCCGCCCGCGGGCCTGCAGGCGCCGCCGCTCAGGTAACGGCCGGCGCGGGGGCGGCGCGGGGCAGGTCCGGGCAGGTCGGCGGCGGGGAGGGAAGGGAAGGGGCTCCCCGCCGGAGGAGGGGTCTCACTGCGGAGAGGTGAGCGGGGCGTTGCGGGCAGCAGGTGCGCGGCGGGGCCGCGTCCGCCCTGGCGGCGGCAGGTGAGGGGCGGTGGGCGCCGCGGGAAAGCCGCGCTCTGATCCGGGGGCAAGGGTCTGGCAGCGCCCGGCGCGGATCTTTGCCCGGCCAGAATTGCCTTGGAAATGTTCGCTTTGACGAGGGGTGTGAGGGCTTGGCTCGGGTTTTGCTGTTGAAGTGCTACCCTGTAAGAGTACGTGAATCATGCGTTAATGATAGGGTCGAGTGTTCAAGTGTATGTGCATATATGCTTGCTTTATGGCTTTCAGGTGAGGCGTGCTGCATAAATGTAGTTGGCCACTCTTAATGTTGTATTCCTTGGAGGGTCGGAAGGGTTTTTGCTTCAAGTACGGGGGACTTTCCACTTGGGTGTTCCTGTAAGTGGTGCTGTAATAGTTGGAAGCTACAATTTCGAGAGTAATGAATTGAATTTGAAGAGTACTGAGGTGAATTTTTTTAAAACGTTTCTGTTTGCCCTTCTAAAAAAAAGCAACAGCTAACATTCAGAGTAGTTTATGAGAAGCCTTTGTGCTTCGACTGTGTTTTTTCTTTTTTTTTTTTTTTTTTTTTTTAATAGCGATCAGAGTTCTAGCATATTTTATTGTCTGCAAAATCAACAGACTTACAGTTCCATGGACTTAATTAGGCCGTGGAATTTGCAACCTAAGATAAGATTTTTTACGAGAAACTCTGACATGCCCTGTGGACTAGTCATAAACCTTTCCATTTAGTCATCATCCTTGGAAATTATTGTTGCATGCCAATAAAAATGTCATTTTCTGTTTCTTGCAGTGTTCAGCTGTAGACATGGCTGAGTAATTCCATTGTCCGTTTTGGTTTGTGTAAAGCTTTCATGCAAAGCCAGTATTTTAAACTGAAGGCAAAAGTGTGTTCCCTACACCTGGTGGAAAGTGTGTGCTCTCCTGTATTTTTTGCTTTGATTTGTTTTGTGGCTTTTCATTAGGATGAACAGCTGGCAGTGCTACCAAGCACAAATTAGGGCCTACAGAGCAATCCTTGCTTCAGCTCTTCGTATCTTTGTGTCTGTGGGAGGACAGAGTTAGTTCAAAAGAGCTGTTCTGGTGGCACAGTCCTCCTGTAACCCACTTATACCCTCTAATTCCAGATATTTGCTTTTGCCATTGTAATCCTTTATGCAAATGGTTTCACAGACTCATGAAAGAAATGCGGGGTTAAAGGAGGGGGTTGTTGCTTCTGTGTCTGCTGCAGAAAAGAATGAAGCTTGTGGTTCACTTGCATCATAGGTTCCCTTTCTGTATTTTTCCTGTAGCAGACAACCATGCATTTGCACAATGGCAAAGCTCTTTATTGTGTCCTTGCAGTGTGGCATCTTGCAAACTGGCACAAAAATAAGAGCTCTGCTAGGCAAGATCAAAAAATGTCAATGTTCACAATTTTTTCTTAAAGCCCTTTTCCTGCTTATTAGTTCCCAAACACATTCATTTGGAGTTGTGTGTTCATCAGTAAGTCCATCTAATAATCAGCAACTGTATCACACTGGCTCCATCTGTTGTCTGTTGCCAAGTCTTCTTTCTGACTTAAATTGTAAGCTTCTTTTCATATGTCCTGTCACTTTTTGTTAAGTTGAACACATTGCTAGTAGTGGCTAAGCCACTTTCTGCTGTGATTGTCCTGTTGGTTGCACTGGATAAATGTAACAGCTTTTGCAGCCCGGAGTGGAGTTGGTTGAGATAACTTTGCTTTTGAAGGCTGACCTTGCACGCTCCAGGTCCATGGCTCTCAGACTATGAGTTATGTGTTTTCCATTGTGCAGGGAGCTTCAGATTGGTTTGTAAATACCAGTGGACGTCAGTGTCTGTATTACCTTAAGAACAACGGGTTTGGGAAGCCCTGTTCTCACTTGAAAAAGTCCTAAGTTAGTGAAGACTGTGTTACTGGTCAGTTTGTGCAGTAAACAGGGTACTTGGTGTTTCACTGTAAGGTGAAACCAGTAACACAGGCTTGTGCTTAGTAAGGGGAGGTTACAGAATGTGTCTTAAATATTGTGGAGATGATATTTTTAGCTGGAAAATACCAATATTGACTGCCTTGTGTGGTGATGCATAAATATAAGATTGTATCTGAAAGATTTAAGGCAGGTATGAAGTTCAGCCTGTTTATTTTGTCTTCATCCCTCTTTCAGGCATTCCTGTTCTCTTTCCTTTGCTTTGCTGTTCTGGATTGTCTCACTGGCTGCGTTGAAACAACAAAAGTTGCTTCCAGTCTCATGTGAAACCCTCAGTGCTAATAGAGCTGTCAGCCCTCATTGCAAACCCCGCGGAGAGGCTGGGGGGGAAATTCCTAGACTGAGATGTTACAATACCTGTTGGTATTAGAAGGCTTTGATTCTCTTTCTTTTTGTTAAGAGCTCAGCAAATGTCAGCCTGCTGACACCTGGAAGGCATGAGCAGCTTCTCACTGTCTCTACTGGGCTCTGTTTTGTTAACCAAACATAATGTATTGAAATTATCCATTTGAAGCAGCAGCTGTGTCTTGTACATGATCTACTTGAGTGGTTATTTAACTCTAACCATGCTCTGTAACCAGGCTAGAGCCTGTCTGCACTGTGGATTGGAGTGACTGAAACCAGGCTAGGAGAGGAAAGGATTGTTGCAAGGTCCTTGGTAGAGCTTTAGTTTTGTACTGTAATTAGACCCTAGAAAATGCTAGTAATTGCACTGTGGGCATAAGGATCAAGTAGTTGTGTTTGTGAGTTTTTAATATTCTCCCTCAGTTATATTTGCCTTCTTAATATGTGCTAGAATTTATGCCTATGCCTGATGAAAATATTTTTAAACCTACAACCTTGGCCCTGAATCCTGAGCTCTGCAGTAATAGCTGGTCTCTCTTACTCGTTTCGAACTTGGCTACAGTTACAAAATTAATGAACTGTTTGTTTCAGCTTAGCCTCTCGTCGAGGTTTGTTTGCATTATAAAACCATGATGCAGTTCAGCAGACTTCCAGTTTCTGGAGTGGTGTAGTAGGGCTAATGCAGGTCTCTTCTGAGGAATGTCAGTCCTAGTTTGCAGGAAGCTTATGCTATGACAGTATTGGCTGGAGCTGGGAATTATCCTGTACAGGGGAGATGAAATTAAAGCAGAATGTCATGTAAGTGAAAATAGAAAATATTGAGATTTTCATATTCAAATGCAGTGTTGTAAGTAAGACTATAAACTGAGTCTGAAGACTTGTCCCTTAAAATAGTCAAGAAAGACTTCAAGTTCAGGATGAGCTGGGCCAAACATAGCCCAAGCTCTGGTATTTGTAGCTACCTCATCTGTAAATATTTGATTTTGTCTTCCTCTCAAGGAGAAGAAGCTAAGTAATTGACATACCAAGGAATTTTCATCTGTTAGGGGAGCAGGTGACAGCAGCTGAGAACAAAATCGTTGAGTGCCTGGTTCTCTTTACCTGTTCAGTTTAAATTAATGGGTTTAATTTTTAAACATTTTTTTCTTGTTTTTATTTTTTTTCCTCCACAGTAAGGACCTCAGTCACTTCAGTCTTTGGAAAAGTTTGTTCTTTTCTTTGAAGCTCTTCTGAAATTTGCACAGTAATACAGTGAAGTCTTCTTCCCTCTTATTATTTTCTTGAGTGACACTTGCCAGCATAACTCCTTTAATTCCTTTATGTTTTTGTAATGCTGGCTGTTGAAGTTTCATCAGACTACAAGTTTAAATAGTTAACTCTTGGCGAATGACTTTTGTCAAAGCTTTGGCATCTTGTTCTTCAGAAAAAAACCTTTTCAAATTAATAACATGCGTCTGCCAGATTTATTGCTTTCCAGGCTGAATGCCTAGTGACGGTCTCTGTGTCTAAAAATGGTTGTTGTTATAAGGGCCATCTTTTAGGAAATCGGGAGTTTGACATTTGAGTTCAAATATGCACATATTTATAAAGATACTGGGGACAGAAAACCTCTTAGTAATGAGTTGAAATGTTTTTTGGAAGAATCTTGTTTTATACTCCAAGGCGTAGAAGGGATGCTGCTGAAGTTGAGGAGCCTTACCCATTTTTATATCTATGAAATAGAAAATGTTAATTACTGGCTAATATATGCCACCTGTCAGACACTGATGTTTAGGGTATAACTTGATGTGCTGTTGTGGGGTTTCCATCTTTAAATAATTGCAGGCTCAGGCACTGATTTTGAAAGATAAATCTCTAATTAACCAAATTAATACTGATAGTAGTTACATTTGTAGTAATTTCTTTGAATAAAAAAATCAATGCATTCATTCAGGGAAAAAAATGATTTTAATATAATATTAATTTTTTTTTCTTCAAGGCGTGTTTTGGTAAGCCAAGAAATTAAAATGTGATAGGGCATGAAACATTCTGAAATTGTGCTTTTTAGAAATGTAAGAAATGGCTGAATAGAGCAGATATGCATTTTGGGAGATGAATTTCAGAATTACTTTGGTCCTGGCAGAGTGGGGTGCATTTTTCTTGTATAGGAGTGTCAGAAAAATTGTTCTGAAAGCTGAGACTTTATTAGGAAATGTTTTTTCTAGTGCATAGTGTCTTTTAGCTGTCTGTTGAGCATAGCTTAAGAGTTTTAAAGCTGAACCTTAATATGAAAAAAGCCACCCAACAACCTTTTAGTTGGTTACAGGATTTACAGGATAGTCTTGGATTCTGTTCAGTGCACTTTAATTAACCATACAAGGTAGTAAATTAAAGTACCTCAGACTGACTTGACAGTCAATTAAACCTTGGTTGATTTCATTGAGAATGTGATCATTAGTGTAATTGGCCAAAATGACAGGAGGCCCACTTGGAATTGTGCCCACTTGAAATTTTCCTCTAATTCTGTATATACAATCCTGGGTAAGATAATGGAGCTGTATCCTAATAATTTCCAAGGATTTTGTGTAGTTGTCTGGAAAGGTAAACTCTAGCATGCAAAAATGAAGGAGCAGATTACTTGGGAATCCAGATGGCAGAATCTTTTGGGGTTTATTTTGTGTGAAGTACATTGTATCTCTTCTCACTGGAATTTGTACAGAGTTTTGCAAAGTTCAGCATGAAATTTCAATCAAAAGGATGTTGTATGTGTGAGGGAGATTTTTTGCTTTGTTAAATAGATGTAGAAACTGAGGCCATCTTCTGTTAATGGTATCTGGATACTTAAGAAATTTAGGCTTTTCCTCCTGTTTAATACTGCTTATCTAACTTGGTTTGTCTTCCTCTAGTTCAAACAGCAGCAGTTTGTTTTTCCATTTTTTTAAAATCTTGCTTTGTCTGAGAACTTCTAGTCTTTAGTTTGCTGGGTTGCAGTGTAGATGTGGTTTTTTTGCTGGATTTATTAGGGGGTTCTGCACTTTCTGTGGTGATCCTATGGTACCCTGTGATACTAGATTGTCATGTTGTGCATTTCTTGGGACAAATGCTTGCCTCCTTCCTTGAAGGGTGTCTGGTGCATGTGGGTGCTACTTTGATGGAAATAAATTCTAAAAAATTGTTCCTTCAATTACAGTAGGTTTTCTGGTCAGTCTTCAAAGATAGCATCTTCTGATAAAAAAAAAAACCTGTTAATACCATGGCTTCCTCTGTCTGTTCTCCTTCCGTAGATAGTTCTTTCTTTATCTCCTTGAAAAGTAACCAAAATATAGCTTGTCCTTTTCAGATCAAAAGGAATTATTTAAGCAGGCCTTGGAAACTCCCAGGCATCTTGTCTGTAGCTGAGGAGGTTCTCTGGGCTATTTTTCTCCATCAAGGACCTGCAATAAGCTTTATCTTCCTGTGGTGCTCCTGTGCCTTTTACAGACCCTCAAGGCTCCTGAGTTAAGAATACAAGATCAGAAACTAGATCCTGATCTCCTGTGTACCAGTTGGCCACTATAATCTGAAAAGTGCAGTAAGATCACGCATGTGGGAGTCTGCATACAAAATTCTGTAGGAAAACCATGATATGGGATTTGATAGAGATTAAATTTTCATAATCATGCCTTGGTAAGAGTCCCTTAATACCCACTGACATCCATTTAGAGAGGTGTTAAGATGTTTGAAATAAACACTCTTCTTATTTGGAGCGGACAACCTCAAATTAATTCCAGACAGTTCAGCAGAGCTTATTTCTGAAAGCAGGGAAGGACTGTGTGTTTGCCTGATGTGTTGGCACAGAGCATTTCTAAAAGATACACTGCATGCAAAACATGGGCATAGCAGCACTGCTGTGTTTTCAGGGGACAGCTGGTGTGCCTCTGTTTTTGAGATGCTTTTCAAATGTAGTGTATTGTTCAGGTTCTGTACATCTTTGTAAACAAAAGTGTAATTGCCTGCCCTGTGGTTATTTTGCCCACTTTAAAAAAAATTATGTTATTGTTTCCTTTCTCTCCCTCTAGTTTTTTGTTTACCCTCTTTGTATCCTCTTTGTGACTGTTCACTTTGTTCAGGCTTTATAGGTGCTCAGCAAATTGCTGTAAATGAGCAATGAAGTTTGGAATAGATTAATAACCCCCTAAGTCTAAGGTTTAAAGGAAAAAAAAAATTAGGCTACCTGTCAAGTTTGCCAGTCCAAGCTGAATTTGATGGGCTCCAGATTCATCCTGGTTACTTCATCATCCTCTTCGAAAGAGAAAAAATCTCGGTCCCCCTTCTTTTCCCCCTTTACTCCTACTTGGCAAATGTAGTTTCCTGTGTTTTCAGTTGAACTGAAATTAATATAGCTTTTAAAAGTATCTTTGTGAGGAAAATTTGTCTGGCAGATTGTTATAAGAATACTTTGTTTTTGTAGCAGGATTGTTAGTGGTTTTATAAATTTGGGGGCTAGATATTCAGTGGATATAACTTTGTATTCCTATCAGGTACGGAATTGGTCTTGGAACACTCATAAGTGGAAGCTTTAAAAACAAGGTTTTGATGCTTCAGGTGAAGAACTTTCCTTATGTCAATTGAAAATTGATATGTATTTTTTTTATAGTTGGCGATCCCTTGTTCACTTCTGAAAGTGAAATAGTTTCTTGCTGTAGCAGTAGATTGGTCACCCGACTGCAACTGAAGTAGAATAAAATGTTGCATTTTGTGGGTTTCCTCCTGCTTGGTTGTTTGCTGTAGCAACTGGAATTTAAGTAAAAAAAAATAAAGGGTTGAGGGGAAGGGAATGAAAATTGTTTGTTACCAGTTAAGTTTTGAGTTCCAAGCCTGTTTGTCTCAGAAAAGCCAGAGCACAGGCTCTGAAGGAAAAAATTCATTAGGTGGCTGTCTTTGCTGTTGTGTGGTGGTTTGTTTTATTTCTTTGTTTTTTGCGCCCTTGCTTGGATATCTTCATTCTTTTCTTACTCTGTTAAACTGGTGCAAGCTTTGTTGGAGTCCTGTCAAACTTACTAGATATCTTCATAATAATAGTAATCTCATTTGCTTGTATTTTAGGATCCTCCAAGAGTAGAGAAGACAGCAAATTACCTAAGATGTGAGAAGTACTCCCATTGTGAAATAAAATCTTGTTTTCAAAATGGACCGAAGTAAGCGGAATTCAATAGCAGGATTTCCACCACGCTTGGAGCGTGCTGAAGACTTTGATGGTGGCACTGGAGAAGGGACTGCATCCCAGCTGGGAAGAGTTTGTACCTCTTCATACAGAGCCCTGATAAGTGCCTTTTCCAGACTTACTCGTCTTGATGACTTCACATGTGAGAAAATTGGCTCTGGTTTCTTCTCTGAGGTGTTCAAGGTGTGTGTTCAGTTTTTTTCCTCTCGATGTTGATCACTTCATGTTTGATGATGGGAAAGCACAAGACTGTCAGTCAAAATACTTCCACTGAAGTAAAATGATAGTCCTTGTATTTGCTTCACTCAAAATGAGTGAGTGATGAAGAACTTTCAGGCTCCAAATATTTCTTTTATCTCTCTTCCAGCTGCTTTTTTGTCACATGTAATTTATTTGAGCACTTGCAGAGCTTTATTGGAGAAAGAGAAAAAGCTAAAAATAATTGGTTTCTTTTTTGACCTCTGCCATGAATTTTTGCATTCATGTAGTGTTAAACACTGATGGCTGTTGGTTCTCCTATATGTAAGTGTAAATGTCTTTAATTTAGCTAGTTGATTGGTCTTGTGGGATGGTACATATTCCTTTGGTAGTCTTTGCCTCACAACACTTAGATCATGTGTTAAGGAGTTCCATACATGGTTGCTGTATTTGGAACCACAGATTTTATTACACTGAAATTTCAATACAATTAACTGCTCTTCTGTTTCCTTTGCTGCTTATGCCACACTTCTAACTCTGATAATCAGAGACTGTTTGAAGTAAATAATATGAATGAGAAAATCTGATGTTGTCAGTGGCTTGCTGCTGTGAATATGGGACATTGAAAAGACCTTTTAAAGCATCTTGTCAAGCACAGTTTTATAGTGCTGATAGTGTTTCTGCTGCTCTGACTGTTCTGGTAAGGTTTATTGATTGAGTTGTCTTTCAGGCACTGAAAAAATAATTTGTTTCCTTGTTCTAGTTCCTGTCTTTACCTGAGATTACGTGTTTCCAGTTCAGTGAAATGTCAGAAAACTATCTTACAGTATATTATGTCCATTCCATGACAATTGATGGTTTTTTTTCTTGAAGTTAAACCAAAAATCCTTTTGTCCAGTTTCATTGCTATAAATAGATACCTGCATTAGAAAATGGAAATTTTTATATTGCTTTAATACCCAAAGGCATTGGGATCTCCATGTATATAGCTCCTCTTGTGTAAAGGGAAGTCACTCCACAGAAGTTTTTCTGTTTAGCTAGACAGATGAAATTTTTAGTTTTCACTAACACAAGTTTTTAATTCTTCCAAATGAGTAGACATGAAGAACTTTATTCAGATTGTGTAGGAGATTCAGTGCAGGACATTTCTTTATAAAGACTGCTTTTGTAACAGTTGAAAATGAGGGTTTGTTTGGTGGTTTTTGTCTCATTTTCCTGTTTGGAAAACTTTCTGTAATGCATTTTACAGCATTTTTGGTTTTGCATGGAGACATTTTCTCACGTTAAATGTTTTAAAGTTCTGTATGTTACTGGAATTTACAGCTTCCATGGTGAAACTGCTGTGCCATGTGTTAAGGTACCAATGGACTTGGGTCATGTCTAAATAACTAGGAAATAACAGACCTTGGATTACTTGTGAGAATTTCAGAATTCAAGGAAAAAGATAGCTAAAAGTAAAGATGAATTTCCAGCGTTCGTAGTAATTGATTGAGAATTTGTTGATTGAGAGAAATTTCTGATACCCAGTTTATTTTAATGTGCATAAACAAGTACTCTAATTCTTTAAAAACCTTCCCCTGCTATTCTCCCTTGCAGTAAGCTAAACTAGACATCCTAAGGTGATGGATAGAGTTGGTGGCATTACTGTGGGTGGTAGTCTGAGTATCTGGTGTCTGTTTTCAGAGAAACAAGCACAGTCCCCCTGCAGGCAGACACTGAGTGATAAACTCTTTTCTTTTGCATCAGTTTCAACCAGAGCTCTGCAGTTCTGCTGTGAAGGGTTGAGAATGCATTACAACTTTAGCACGGATGCAGTTCCAAACTCATTTAAGCAGTTTTCTGTTCTGCTGCTTTATCAGCCTGACCACCTCTTCATTAATCCTACTGTGCTGATTATCAGATTTCATTTGAGAACCTTGATGTGCTTCCAGTAAAGAGAGCCTTGTGGCTTGACACAGTTAAATTTCAGTCTGGTCTGCAGGCTCACAGCTAAATGATTGAAGTTGAGAAAAATCCAGGATAGTTCTAGACTTACTGTGTAAGTAATTTTACAAGAGCAATGAAGCCTTCCCTTTAAATCATCAAAGGTGTCTCAAAACCCACCATGTCTCCGGAGCTTTTTCAATAATGTATTTGTCTATTGTTTTATATCATACATTGGGTTCACTCAAATGATTTAGCAAAGAATGCTTGAACTGTTTTAAAGGTTTGGGATTTTTGTTTTGCTATATAGCTGACAATCTTTTTTCAGTGGAAACTTCTTTTAAAATATAGTCTGTTGTGGTGGATAGAAGTTGCCTTCTCTTAACTTGTGAATGAGAGTATATTACAGCTCAGATGAGTATGTTAATGGTCATATATGCTACGAATGATCTTTTAATATTTCTCATGCACCTTTATTCATGAACATATTAAAATCTGTGGTTTATTCAGAACAGAGTATTAAACTAGTGTTAGCCATTTTGTTAGCCATCACTATAACACTTCAAATTCATATTCACTTGAATACTAGATGTTATAGAAACTAGTTTATAAAAACCAAACTTTATCAAAATATCAGCAATCTAGTTTGAAGCAGCTGACTGACTAGTGCTTGTTCTAAATTTCAGTGGTAAGTGCAGCACCGTGGGATTTGCTTTTAACATCGAGCTGGGCAGAGACTGTTTGTATAAATGAGCAGCCATGATCCCAAACCCTTAAACTGCTAATTGGGAAAACCAGCTGATGAAGCTGTAAGGAACTGTGGGGGAATCCACGCATTATAGTGAAATGAAATATTGTGTTAGGAAATAGTTGCTATTAATTATAAAATGTGTGTTTTGGAGCAGCAGTCAGACTAAAATCCAGGATGATCTTTTCACATTTACCTTCAGGTTCAAGGCCGGTACTTAGTATTCAAGTTGCTGTGGATTTCCTTCAGGTATTCTTTTTGTCTCTGCATTCTGTGGCTGAACTTTTGAGAGAGATTGGAAATACTTGTGACATTCCAGTGTTAAAAGTGGACTTTTTGCAGGTTATTATTTGTGTATACATGAAAAGAGGAGTCATTAATCCAATATAGAATGTACAAGGCCAAGTATAAATACAAAGAGAAGATGACATACTTTTGTATGTCTTAACTTGATGGGTGGTGGGTGCAAAAGGATCAGTATCCTCAGGGTGTTTGTGCTGTATGTGCTTATACTGTGAGGCCTCCTATTTGAATATCCTGTACTGATGGTCCTCAATTTATTAATTAGTTGTTAGTCTTTGTTTGTGTGGTCAAATTAATGTTCTGTGACTTTCAAAAGTGCTGACTGATCAGGAAAGGTGTGCCTGTCCAAATACGTACCTTGTACCTGAGGCTAGGATCCTGTTTCTAGTATTTATTTAATGTCTTCAAGGTGCTTAAAGATAAGCAGCATTCAACTGTCTAATGTGAAAGGAGAAACAAGGCTGGAGTTGTGCTCAAGGTACTGTGAAGGACACATGTAATTTTTTTTATCAAGTACTTGTAATGCACTTAGGATAAAACTGGTAGTTCTGTTACCTCTAAGCATACAAATCATGAATTATACACTATCTAGTATAATTTATGATACTGTGTCTCATGGGCACATTGTCATGGTGGTGGGCTTGATCTCTGGAACATGTTGTTCTAGACTGTGGAAAGTTTAAGAGATATTACTGATTTGGCTTCCCCAAAGTGACTCAATAGGAAGTTTGGGGGTTTTTTGTACTTTATGACTTCATTGCAATTCAAATTAACATTTCTGTCTGTGTTTGTCTGTAATTTTGCAGGCCTTGAGAAGTTTAGTGCAGAAATGTTTAATGTCACTTTGTTCTGTTGCCTCTGACCTAAGTTTGACAAGACTTGCTAACTAGAATAACAGAGTAGAGCAGGACAGAGCAGTAGAGTAAGTGAAGGATTAACTCATTAGATTTCAGACCGCAAAATTATGAGGGGTCTCTTGACCAAAAAAGAGTGTCTGTCTTGGTGGGCATGAATATCTGTATCCGGTTATACTTTGCCTATTATGTCTCACAGTTGAAATCTGTGTCTAAAAATAAAGGCATTATGAACTTCTCAAAGAGTTACTGGGTCATCTAGACATACTGCCACATCACCTAAGGTCTTTGATTTTACCAGTAACTGGAACTTTGTCTAGAGCATTTATTAACACCACATACAGCACAGCTATACCTCCCTTGCTATTTTTTTAAATTCAGTTTTGAATTGAAGATCTCAAAGACAATACCATGCCCTAGTTTTCTCAACAAAATCATGTAAAAATCATTCTTCAGCTTTGTGTCACACTCTTATAATGCACATAATTTGTTGCTATCATGGCATATACTAATATGCTTAAGTACCTTATGTTTAATGGGTATGGACCTCCTGTTCTGTAGCCTTCAATCCTTGTTTGCAATGAAGGTTTTCATTTGGGTACGTTGATTTTTGCTCAGATTGATTTAAGCTATGAAGTGCCCTTCACTACTTAGGGAAATAACGTGAACAGAGTAATGGTCCAAACTTAAAAGTTTGAGATCGTTCTGAGTGGTAACTTCCATCAGGAGGAAGGCAGTGCAGAGCATTGAGTTAGAGGAGACCTCACTGGGTTCCTCAGGAAGTTTTCTGAGGGATTCCCCTGTCTTACCCTGCTTTGTCATGTCCAAGTGTAACTTCAGCTGTCCCAGCCCAGTCTGTAACCTGGTTGTAGTCAGTTGTGGCATAGAGTCAGATGCCTTACAGAAGTCTATGCATATTGCTATTGCAAAATATGTATACATTTTGCTTAATCAATCTTATTACCCAAATTGAAAATTAATGTAAATCTAGGCAGGGATGTTATGAAAATTACTACAGTATCCTTAGCTAAGCCAAGTATAAGTATTTTTGCTCTGTTCTTGGCAGCTACTTTTGGCTTGTCCTTTAAACTTCCATTATAAAAGATTCTACAGCCTCCTTTGGTGTATCCAGGCTATAATTTATTATTTTTAAATGATCCTTTTATAGATAGAACCTCCACTTTGAGTTGTTTCTACAGCTGGTCCTTCCTATTTGCTTATTGACTCTACTAGCAACTCATTACTGACAGAGGGTTCAATTTTCCTGTGGCATTTAGTCATAAGAGTAACATGTCTGTGAGTTTATGGAAGGAGGGAAGCAGATATTTGAGTAGTTATAAAAATGAGCATGCAAGGAAGGGAATGCCAGTTCATATTAAAAGGAGAATATAACTGCAAAAAGGACATGGAAAAAGTACAGGAAAAAAGGCAAGGAACCTGCTGCTTGGTTTTCAGCCCACGCTCAGCAAAATCCCACTGCAGAAGGTGTTGGAAACAGTATCTCAGAGTTTGCAGACAACACTTTACTGGACTGAAATATTTTATTAACTTGGGTTTTATCAGATAAACAGGCACTGCAATATTTGAACTGTCAAAGTGTTTTAAATCTAAATGTAAGTCTGGACATTATTGCTGGTGTTTGCAGGATGGCCAAGAGCAGAATTGATGTGGAGCTTCCACTTGCAGGACAGGGCCTCAGTGCTCTCCCAGGGCTCTACAAGCGAGTTCTTACTCTCCTCTGTGTGTGCCTGTTTGCTGCATAAATGTCAGTCTTCAAGACTGTCAAGCCAGTACCTTCCCTGAATTCTTTTGAGGAGGAAGTGGTTAATTGTTAGCCTAAATCAAGGAGAATCTGGGTATTTCAGCTGGAGACAAGCTTTTCTTAATTCTGTCATGCCCTTTTGATTATTATTTCAAAACTCTCAACATAAACACTGGCAACAGGAAGAAGTTTGTTTTTTGTTAGTACCAAACTAAGATAAATTTGACTCAGTACATCTCTGGCTTTTGCTTAAGAACAGTTTCATTGCTTTGTCACCAGACTCTACGCCAATATTGCATTCTTCAAGGTGACATTAATCACCATAAAGTCACTTAATTGGGCAGAATGCTTGTATAGAGAAAGATGGGAAGGCTAATTGTGTGTAGGTGTTTTTCTTTCTGGTAACTGTTGTACATGAGATTTAGAGTTGCTGGAACCATAACTTGGTTAATGCTGTGTGTGTATCATGTCTTCAGACTTACAAGACAGTAACAAGAGTTCTCATGGCATTAGTACTGTACTGCAGATCATCACAGTAATTTTTTTCCCTGGAAACTAATTCTTCCCCAATTTGCTTTCTGAAAATTTTGCTTAACATCGAGGTTTGGCATTTTTATTGCTGTCTAGGCCTTCCTACCTCACTTTAAATCTTTGTTTTTCTTTGCTTTATAGATTTGTGGAGTCAAAAAGAATGGAGTGGGAAAAGGATTCTTGTTGTCTTGCCCTTAATCTTTTTGTGGCAGGCCAAGAGTAGCTTTATGTCATTGTGTGTGTACAACTCCTTAACCTATTCTTTAAAGCTGATAATAGAGATAACTGCATTGGGAGGTACCCAGGAGTTGGTACCTTTGAAGAATCAATTTTATTGAGCAAGGGAGGAGTGGTTGCATTATAACTAGAGTGGGCTGAAAAGCCTCCAGCAGTAGATCAGGCTACTCTGACTTCCTGTGAAGATGATGTGTATGGTTAGTCCTTCACCTGGTTAAGCTGGAAGGGCAAAAGTTCCTGAAAAAGGGATGGTACAAATTTGTTGAAGAATTGAGAAAGCATCTGGAAGAATTGCTTTCCACCATTGACAAATGCCTTCCTCATATATACTCTATCTAGAATGATTGTCACTTTGTCTTAAGGAACAAAATAGCAACACTGTCAGTTTAGAAATCTGAAACACACTGGAAACATCTTTCTGTATAACACATAGATTTTCTGGCATTCAGATTAAAAATATTCTGAGAGCAGCATTGATAAAGTAAGATTTGAGATTTCCAGTGAAATTTTTTTGTGCTTTCTCTTTGTCCTTATTGGCTTCAGTTTCAAAGTTCTCTCACTTTGTCATGTGTTGTTTTCAACATTTAGTGGAAGGATTGTATCAGAAAAGGATCTTTGCCTCTGGAATTAGCAGCCTGATCAGAGGCCTGAACGTAAGTGTCTGAACCTTAAGTGTTTTTCAAAAACTTTGTAAAACATTAGAGGTGAGATCACACAGTATCCATTATATTTGTGGCACTAATTGATGCTTGAAGATCAAGATTAAAAGGCTTAAAAGATGCTATATTTTAGTTATTCTTTTAAGTATTTCTAGGAAACTTTCAAGTTGTAGGCTTTAAATACTTTTTCAACATTGGATATTTGACTTTTCTAAAGTTGGAAAAGTCTGTGTTAACACATGAGGACAAAGAAACAATAAAAATTGATTTAATAACTGAAGAAGTGATTCAGTGGATGACTTCAGTCTTAATGTGTTTGCTGTACAAAAATTGTTATTACAGTGCATAGACAGACTTACAATAAGGAAATAGACGTGCCTTACCAACCAAAAAGTTTCTCTCTCCTGTTGCTTTATTGGTGATATTTGTGACCATCTTTTTTTTTTTTTTTTTTTTTTTTTTTTATGTTCTTGATTAAATTTGGTGAGATGTGGAGGGTGTTACAGCTTTCAGCAGTATAATTCCACCAATTTTGGAAAGTAATGGTCTAGAAAATAGGATTTCTTTTTTTTTTTTTTTTTTTTTTGAACCAGTGTATAGGTTTTTTTTCCTCTAGAAACTGCTGTGCCTACATCAGGTGAAGTGAGATACTTCAAGGTTTGCTTATGGCAAATAGTGGCAGAAGCCATCTTTTTAGGGTGGGAAAGAAGTAGGGAATGAGTAAGCGGACTACCCTACATTTTGGTTCAGCAGATACATTTAATCTTCTAGGCATGGAGAATATGCTTTGTGACTGAAAAGTGACACCCATTTGACCAGGGCCTATCTTCCCTCACTCAGGTGTAGAGCCATTGTTCTTGTCCCTGCCCTCCCTGTGTGATATGATGCCAGTTAGAAAAACAGACAGCAACTCTTCTTGTCCATGTATACCTTTTGGCCTAATTTTTTATAGGACTGAGTTTTAAGCTGAAAATCTTTTCCTTTTGGCTAGTGAAGGAAACTCACCTTGCTCAAGGTGACAGAAGTAAGGTATCAGAGGCTAAAGGTCTCTCCTGTGAAGTTACAATGTTAAAGGAAGCTACCAGTTGTTTGGGAATACAGTCACTGTATTATGTAATCTAGCCAAGGAAGCTGGAATAGCTCTGAAACTTGACTTCAAACTCTGGAGTTGTACCAGAGAGGTGATTCTAATCTGTTTCTATTCTGGTTCTTGTCAGGAGTAGGAAGAAACACCATTGTGGAACTGAGGCATAAATGCTGAGGATGCTGGTGCTTTCTTAGTCAAAGTATAACTCTTGTGAAGTTTGATTTTTTTCTCATACTGATGTGTGAAGTGTCAGTCCTTTGAAGCCCTTCTTCCAACTGCTAAGATGATTTGTATGGTAACCACTTAACCAGACAGTTGTCTTCCCCTTGCTAATGTTTTCTTTTTTGCTATTGAGGTGCCAAGCTGCTGTCATCCTAGTCCTTGTCACTTAATTAGCAAACGCTTTTATAGGCCATAGGCTACAGGAAGAAGTAGTAATAAATAGGCTGTACTCCAACGGATCATTAATATATGAATTAAAAACCTCATCTAGGTTCTTAGTCTTTATGGATAGCACTATCAGGGCAAAATACTCAATTCCTCCCCACTTAGCAATTCCGAGTTTTAATGACATTTGCATTTATGTAAAATGCAGAGCACTCTTTTAGCAGAATTGAAAATGCTTTGAAATGTAAGGTAGAATGGAGGGCTAATTCATATTTGCTATCCAAAACAAGTTCTGGTCTTTATTAATTTATCTTCTGGGTAGAAGTTTTGAGACATGCATATTATAATAATCTTAAAACAACAGCTGAGGAAACACTGGGATTAAAGGAGACCCAGGCAGCAGATTTAATGAAAGCCTCATTTTTTGCAGTGGTGTTGAAATATTTTAAGAAAATTTTCAAAACTATACTTCCATAATGCTTTTTCCTACAGTCCTGCTTGGCATCGCTGCAGTAAAGTTTAGAACTCTACTGAGTAACACAGGGTTAAAACAGGGTGAAACAGTTCTTACACTGTTTCACTTTCTCTGGTTGGGTCAGACAGCTTCTCTCTTCAAGAAAGAAATATTTAGAAAATATGGTAGAATTACCCTGGAAATGAACAATTTGTTTGATGACTAAAAGCCAGAATCACTGAAACAAACTTGACGCTAAAGGAATAATCAGTCAAAAAAACCCCAAAAAACCAAACCCAAAACCAACCAAACAAAAAAGGAACATAGTTTAATGTAAAATTGTCCATTTTGAAATGTGTTTTTTTCACCTGTTTGCGAACTTGGCTTCTCCTCAGCCTTGCTGAAGAGCTGATACATGGATTGTTGAAGGTAAATCATTATTGTCCTCACAAATAGAGAGAACACTCACAAATTCTGTCAACAGTAAGAAAGACACTGATACTGCAACAAGTACCTTGCAATAGGAGATAACCCTCATTTGGATTTTGTGTTTAGTACAGTGACTGCTGTAGTTCAGAGTCCTTTGGGCCTTTGATTTTCTTCTGCAGGAAAAGTGCCAATCTGAGTATCATTGTGCAGTTTTCCCAGGGCAAAACAGGTGGCAAGATTCCCTTGGCACTGAAATGTTTGTGTGCTTTTTGTCTTGTTTTCCATAATAATTTCTCAAGCATGGTTAAATGAGATCTGTTTAGTTTTCTGTTCTGGATGGAGATGTGCTGGGTTGGCAGCTCTGGGATTTTCTGTGTTTTGCCAGCTGGCAAACATGCACATTTGTGTAAGCTCATTCATAGCTGATACTGAGAGACAGGTGCTGATTTACTGTTCTTCAAATAACTGTGCTGGCATATGTCCAGTATTAACATGAGTGCGCCTAGAGAACAAGAACATCACTTAAAATCTTTGTGAGACACCTCTCAGGATCCTTATTTACTGGTATTGGCAGCAGGGGAAAGTTAAATATATATATCAGTGAAGTTAAACGTATATATTAATGATGGATTTCACTGCCTGTGCTGGGGAATGTCTGTGATGTTAATACACACACATATGTTACTGCCTAACATGAAATGTAAAAATGAGATCTGCAAGTTACTATTGATGGCACTAACAAAAAAGAGATGCTTACAGTCTCAGATCCATAGGGGAATGCTTCTCCATAGCTCCTTAACAGCCATTGGAAGTGTTTAGAGAAAGGAACTCCAAAGCCTGTATGACAGGGCTTCTTTTAATCTTTCCTGCTGCAATTGTTGATAGTCTGTATGCAAGTGATCCAGAACTTCTTCCCAATAGATGCTGAGGCCACATCCAAACTATAGGAGCCTCTTCTGTCCATGTGCTTCCTGTGTCACCGCAGCTGTTAGTCCTCCCTGGGAGTGCTCTGGGGTGGCTGCAGGGCCCTTTGTGCTGGCAGCAGCTCTGCAAGGCAGGGCCCTCTGTTTGATGGTCTGGTGGCATTAGGGGTTGAGGAGAGGACAGAGCTCTGAAACATCTGCTGGAGTGATTGATACCGAGACAGCGTTGCTTTGTTAACTAATCCGGAGCTGACAGTGTGTCTAACACTGACTCACTGGTGGTGCTTTGTAACTTTCACATGAGCTGCTTGCAGTTAAGTCCTGCAAATCCAATTCTTGTGCTTCCTAGCATTTACGGGCCATGATGGGACATAAGAAATTACATGGCATATTTAATTAGTTACCTAATTCTCAAGTAGAGCAGTTTCATGAAGGCTTAAATAACAAGAAATGACGTAAAATTTTTGGTTTTGGCTGTAACCTGAAAGTTATTGCCTGTATCAAGTTATAAAAGCTGAAGTATCTTCAAGTAAGCAAAATGTGACTTCTTCCTGCTCTCTTTTTATTTGTGGTTGTGATCAAGTTCTAAGTGCTGTTATTATAATAGCAGCAGTTGTTTGTCAGTGGGCTTGTTCTGAAAGGTGAGGCAGACTTCTGTACTCATGCATGGTAATGTTTATTTGAAAGATTTATAAAGGAAATCTAAGGAAATTATTTCTGCCCAAAGAGAACTTTGTCAAGGCTCCCACACAGTTTTGAAAAGAAACTCCACAAATGTGTTTGAATACCAGTGATGAGATTATTGGTGTAGTGTGGGGACTATGTGCTCAGTGCCAAACTGTTCATATATTGTAAAAGTTAGAAGATACAATTTCTGTATCAAGAAAACTCAGTCCAAAGTATTGTTTTTTCTTCAAAATCATCTGCAGATTATGTAAGTATCATTATCTTTCATAGAGGATAAACCCACAGTAACATGGGAAATATTTAACCATAAGTATTAAAAATTAAATGGAATAATAGGAACACAGATACAGTATCTGATTATGTATTATCTTTGGATGTTACAGCAGTCACTGGCAGATATCAATCTTCCAGTTTTCTGGCAGATGGATATCATCTCAATTTTATAGAACAGTTGGGTAACAAAAGAAAGGAAGTAGCATGCTCAGGGCTGCTCAGTGAGCTGAGGATAGCTAACACTGAAAATTAGGAATAAGC
Source organism: Muscicapa striata striata (assembly GCA_030060385.1). Lineage (NCBI taxonomy): Eukaryota > Metazoa > Chordata > Aves > Passeriformes > Muscicapidae > Muscicapa > Muscicapa striata. The sequence continues at coordinate 2,215,212 of JAREIS010000239.1, read as the reverse complement.
TCTCAGTTATGAACTTCAAACTCATTATTTCTTTTTCTTTCCTGACTATGATATTACTCAGGTATAAAGTACATGGCTGAGCTGTTTACTGAGGTTGGGTAAAACAGTGCTCACCCAGTGTCCATGTTCCATGTCCTCGATTGCAGCGGAAAGTTTATATGGTTGCATTCTGCTGAACTGGTTACAAAATCAGTCAGCTTTGCCACCCTGGGCTGTGCCTGTTTATTTCTCATCTCAAACTGTGGAACAATAGTCCTCTGATGAATTTGTGCTTTCTCTCAAAATAAGACTGTGGTCTCTTTTTGCCTTTATGGCTTGATTGAGATCAAGTTAATGGCAGAGATATGTGCACAGATTCCTATCAATAAATGGTTTGTTTAAAATAAATGGGTGCTCTATTTTGGGCCTTGGTTCTACATTACAGTAGGCAATGAAGAAAAACAAAATACAAAAGAAAAATTGATAGTTTTTTGGCACACAAGTGAATTTACAAAGTATCAATGGTACTGCTGTCTTACTAATTAGAAATTCACCTTAGTTTGGGAAAAAAATTGGAGAATTTATTTGACTGTAGGTGTGGAATATTCTCTAGTAATTGAACTTATTTCTTTACTGAATTGGTGGTAGAAGTTACTAAAGTTATCAAATTAGGACCTTTGTTTGACCAATACTGAGCTTTTGTACTAAAGGGAAAATGGTAAAGTCTCCAGCTATTTCTGTGTATTTCTCAGCTCTTTTTAGTATTAGAAATTAGTAGAATCATAACTGCTGCCAGGCTTTTGGAAAGTTTGGGGGTTTATTTTGTGCCTAGTTTCTGTAGTTCTTCTGAACCTGTGCTAAAGCTCTTACAACGCATGCTGACTAGTTTTGTTTGGCAAAGTTGTGTTACATTTGGCAGGTCTCTCTCTTGCTGCAAGAAGTTGCAGTATAGTGACATTCTGTATTACTACTCTGAAAACAGCCACAACCTATCTGACTCTCTGGCATTAGCATGGCAGCTTGGTATTATCTGGACTGGTGTTTTTCTTTCAGCTTCTATTTGTCATTGCAAATTTTCTTGGTGATACGAAATTTTTGACTTGATACAGGCATTGGTACTATGAATATGTGTATCTGACAGTGGGTACGTTTTAATGTTAAGAAAAACATTTCTGATTACAGACTTATAAGCACTGTGATCTGAGTTGAAGAACAGGTTTATCTTCCTTGCTGAAGGGAGCTTTTTTTTTAATCAACCATAGAGTTAAGACATTCTTCTATCACACTCGTCCTCAAGGCATGAATATATATCTCTGTAAGTGTGATGACTTGGTGGCTTGACTGTGAGACTTGGATTAAATACAGCTGACCCTAATTTTTAAAAAAAGATTTCTTCTGCTGTCACAGCAAGGAAGTAGTCTGTTTTTGAGAGAAGTTTTGTATCTGAGCCAAACTGCTGGTCTGTTTCCCTGTGAAAGACTTTTTTCCTGTCATTTAGTAGGCACTCTTATGATGAAGCCTTTTCTCTTTAACAGTGATTACTTCTATCATTTCATGTGACTCACAAACTTTATTGTTAACTCAGTCAATCAAAATTAAACTGTGTAACACATACAGTGCAAATGGCCTAAAATGGTAGCTAAGGGAATGTCTTCATCTCTTGTCATCAAAGAGAAAATACTTGTAAATCAAATTAAGCCAGAGAAGCAAACTCAGGGAAGGTCAAATATTTAGATCAGAGGAGACTGCTTTTAAAATGGTGCTTTGGATACATGGCTGCAAAGGTGAAGGGGAAATGGCCAGACAAAGACCAAGGTGTATAAAAGAAAACAAAAGTTGGTGCATATGCTAGAGCAGCAACATGATTTTATGGAGTAGGCTGTATAAGTAAAGATCTGTAAATGTATTTAAGCAATGAGGCTGGGTGCCAGAAGGGGGGAAGGTAAGAAAAAATGGAAAAGCACCTAAATGAAGTTTTGGAAGAGAACTGTGACAAAATACTAGCAGCTATATAATGATGATTTGGAAAGTAATGAAAATGCAGTGAAAAACTAGAAGCACAGCTGAAAGTTGTGTTGGCAGATTTACAATATCAGAAAAAGTATTAGGAAATGTTCTTCAGATGTTTGTTCCAGGGCCACCTTGAAAGGTACAGGGAATACAGATCAAAGAGGCCTTGTGAAAGATGAAATCAGGCTAGGTTTCAGCTATTGCTTAAAAATACCTCTCCTTCAGTCCAGCAGAAAGTGGGAGTAAGATAAATATTTGGATTTTCAGAGAACCATGTATATGATGTAATAGATAAATAATAATCTAAATTATGTTGATTTTTTTTTAATAATAAAGAACTTTATAGCTAAGCAGCGAGCTGAACATTAAACCCACCAATTTTTGCATGATAATCCTCATGGACTTTATATAGTGACTACTTCTGGAATGTGAGCCCTGCTTAATCACTATTATGGGATTTTCTTTAAATGCATCACTATTTCTTTACCTGCATCTGTGACTTCCTCTACTTGCCACTTTCTTCTGAAGAAAGGGGTAAGGATCAGATCATGGTCCGATGCGAGCAGAACCACGCAGGTAACAATAGCCAGGTCAAAGTCCAAAGTACTTTGGTCCTAGGAGAGTCAGAGTGCAAAGGGACAGTTTAACTGCCTGTCAGCAATAAAACAGGGAGGCAATATCTGGTTACTGTGACCTTGGAGATGGAGTCACACACATAGGTAAGCAGACTGAGAAGCTGGAAGCGTGTGCAAAGCAGCTGTAGAATTGTCAGAATGTTTCTAAGCAGAGATGCTGTGATCCAGACATTGCTGAAAGGTTATTTGGTCTGATATGCAAGGGGCCCTAATTAATAATAATGTCAACAGCTTTAAAAGCTTCACAGCAATCTGTAAGTTGCATCAGTGAGAGGTTTGAATTTCGTGAGTGAATCCCTGTTTATGTTGAGTATACAGGCATATGCCTGAGGCAAACTGCCTTGTAAACAAACGTTAAATTGGATCAGCAGTATTGCCAAAATATTTACTCGTTTTCATTCTGGAGTCAGGTGGCTGAAACATCACTGCCATGTTTTTATGGCACAGAGGTGGCCTGAAAGGAGGATTAAAACTAAATAGTTTTGCACTGCTTTGACAAGGCATGCCAGGGTAGACACAAATTTTCTCTAAGGTATGACTGATGGGTAAGTAGGCACAGAGGGCAGAGCTGACAGCTCCTTCCATGTTGATGATTCAGAGTTTGACTGAGACCTTAAAGACAGAACCTGTCTGTTCATTGTTGTCAATTTGTTCTGGCCATAGAAATGCTATTTGCCAGTTGTGCTTCACAGGAGAGAACATGGTATAGGTAGGTATACTACATGGTCTTAGGTATATTTCAAGTGATGAGCACTGTGCTCCATCATTTATAAATTGATACTTGTTTTTATTCATAATATTGACTATTGTCCTGTTGAGAAAGATGCTCTCTCACCTCCAGTTCTGTTTCTTCCTCCTTGCTTAAAGGATAACTAGCAAGAGAGGAAGAGTCCCCTTTTTCCCCATCTCTCCTTTAATTTGATTAGGAATTTTGCTGTTCTGTCACATCTTGCAGGAATACATCCTCCAACATCAGAACAATATATAGGACTTCAAATGAAATTGCTGGTGTTACCTTACTGTGTCCCTTTAAGTGAAACAAAGCATAGTGCAATGTTGAGTACTATTTAGAGACCAGGTAATTGGGCAGAATATGCTGCTCTATGTGTAAGGAACTCAAGAATTTTCCAACCATAGGAAAAGTGATTTTGTAAAACAAACAAAAGAAAAGCCAACTGATCTTGCCACTGAACCTTGTTCAGTCTGTCAAGACTGGAAAGACTTCAGGATCGCCTAATACAGAGGATGAAAAGTTTTGTCTTTGCAAAAGCAGCTCAGTTTTCTCTGAATATGCAGTTAGTGCTGTGGACAGACCTTTGAGAAGCAGTTCTTGACCACTTCTTGTTACATATCATACCTGAATATCCAGGAAGCATGCAGGACACAGTGACCCAAAAAGTTACCCACCTTCTTTTCTGAGCTTTCCTCAGCTTAAGAAAAGCAATCTGAACAAGGAAAAAGATTCTATGATAAATTCTACTTTAACCTCAGAGTTGAGGCAAAAGAACAGGAAATTTTGGCATGAAACTAAGTGAATTATAGAAATGGGCAAGAAGTTAAGAGGTAGCTGGCAGAGTAAATGAGAGTGCAAATACTGTTTAAGACCACATTCCATCTGAGTTCCTGATCATTTTTTACCTGTATTCATACCCTTTTGGCAGGCCTTGAAGCTTCTGTGTTGGTGGAAAGCTCATTTTTGAGGAAGTTCTGTTTAAAGCAGCTCTGACTGTAGGAATTAAGTTACTTCAAATCCGTTCCTGTTCCCTGAAAACCCCAAATTACTTCACCACAGCACCCAAGATTCCTAACCTTCGACTCAGGGGAAGTGTCTTGATTTAGCTGTAGCTGTGTATAGGTTCAAAGCATAGTCCTTTTTTCTTTATTTGAATTTGCATTGTTGAAGTTTTCTAAATCTATGAAAGCATTTTAATTTTTTTCCCCTCGCCCAAGGCATTACTCCTAGTAAAACTAAGGTGTAACTGAAGTATGTTTTAGAAGTCTCTATGTAGACATTGACCTGTCCAACTTAGTTTGTTCATTCAAAGTGGCTGGGTAAAATTAAAAATTAAAGTACACAACTGACACAAGAAACCTGGCAAGTAACAATAAACCTCATCAACTTAACATGCAATCGTCCTGCTTAAAACCAATAAGCATGGCAAACAGGCAGGACAGGTTGTGTTGAGAATGATTCTAGATTATCTTGTTGTAATGAATGCACTAAAGCTGTAGTTTGACCAGTTTTATTTTAAAACCAATATTACCACAGAAAGGAGGAGTCCCATGCTTGTGAACTTGCTGTTGGTTTCTACTCAGTGCTGGTTTCTATATCCTCCTCCACCCCCTTTCCCTGATCCTTCTTGCACTGGGATTACTGGGTGACTGTAGGTGAGGCATTTGAGGAGCTCATGTACATAAGTGGGGGGAAGCAGAAGGAAAACCATCTGAGGGCTGTTTTTCTACCCAGTGCTTCAATGTTGTTTATCACATTCGCCTGTGATGTTTCCAGTGCTACCTTATACTTGAAACTAGGACGGGAAGAGGCAACTTAGAAGTGTTAAACCAGACACACACCAGAAACATGACACCCTTTCCTCCTTGTACATCCCTCTGCTGAATTCATGGCTTTGTGTCCAAATGAGAATGTTTAGCTGAAATATGCCCCTTGTTCTTGCAGTTAGTGGTGTGCAAATAAAACTTGAAAATAGATACCGCTTGCTGCCTCTGAGCTACCAGGGAGCCTTACCTTTAAAACCCATACCCTATTTTCTTCTGCTTATCATGGGTTCAGTTATTCTTTCTGTAATTAACATATCACAGCTAAAGGAGCCTCTTACTGGGAAAGATGAACAGTCTTCTGGAATGAAAGTGGACAGGCTGCTGTTGTTGAAAATGTAGGTCGTTTGTATGTACCTAAGTCATAATGTTGACTTAAATTAGTTTTAAATTAGAAAGCTGAGGAGTCTTAAATTCCTGGAACACAGACCTTCCTAAGCTAATCTCCATAAACATGAATAAATTTGCCAGGGGGGTAATTCAGTGTTTTGAGAAATGCATGTTTTTCTATTTATGAGCTGCAGGTACTGATGTAGGAAGAAAATGGGAGCATAATTTCCATGAATATGAGCAGTATGTGTGTGGGAATGCCGAACTGCAAGGAAATTCAAAGGATTGGCAAGCCTTACACTATTTTAAGAGCTCCTTTCTAATAGTGGCATACATCTACATAACACTTGACAGATGGGCTAGTTTGAGTACCAAGTTAAAAATGTCTGTAGTCCTGCTTTCCTGACCAGGGAAAGTCAGAAGTGCTGGTGCTGTGCAGTTGCCAGAGAAATCCTCTTTTTCCTGCTGACACTCTACAGCCACTAGTGACACCATGGGTGAGGTGACCCCCTCTGCAAGAACCTCTCTGCTGTGGAGCAGGGGTTGGCAGGAATGCTTTCAGTCCCCTGGATGTGGAAGTTGGATCATCATCTATATTCAGAAGTAAACACTGAGTACCTCCAAAATCTGCCCCATAGCTGTAAGCAACAGGTCCTCATATAACACATTCTGTGAACAATGACAGCAACCGCTGCAGGGGGAAAAAGAATATGAGTGGAATAAAGATATATTTCATAGGTCTTGGAGTGGGAAACTTTTTCTCTGTGAACAAACAGATGGCTTCCTTCACTTGTACTAAGAAGCTGGTAGTTGGTGTTTTTCAAATTCTCAAGCTTTCTGTCATCTTGAGTTGCAAGAGAAGAAACAAAATTTCACATTTGCATAGTATGCTTATAGAAAGTAATCTCTGTGACAAAGACTGCAGAAACTGGTGTATGGATCACTTTTGTCATGAAGGATCTCTGCATTGCACTACAACAATACTGCTTCTTCAGTCTTTCATTTCATATCCTTACCATTTTTTGCTTCTATCCAATAGGTAAGGCACAGAACTTCAGACCAAGTAATGGCTTTGAAGATGAACACACTGAACAGCAACAGAGCAAACATGCTGAAAGAGGTTCAACTTATGAATAGACTCTCACATCCGAACATCTTAAGGTACACTAGCTTTTTTCTCACTCATATTGAGATATGTTGTCTTTAGTAGGGCTCTCCTCTTTCCAATTTTTGTTTAGTTATTTTTTATTGTAGGTTTATCTATTGTGAATGTGTTAGGGTTAATTCCTAATTTAATAGATTAATGGGAGGAAGAGGAAAAGACTTAAGAGAAAAAAAAAACCTAACGTGGACGTGATTTTGGTGTCTGGAATTTGCTAGTAACAAGTAATTTATGTCAGAGAAAAGCAGGTGCTCACATTTAAACTTCTGATGAATCAATATGAAGAGTGAAATTTAGCTTCTTTTTGTGAATTTAAATTGTTTCAAATTTAACACTATTCAACTAAGTTATGGTTACTAGTCTTAAAACTAAACAATGCAAAGTGCCATAGCCTTTTCTTAGATCTGCTTCCTAGTTCTTAGGATTTTTTTATTGCAGTATTGCAAGGTGGGATAAGGAGGACTGAAGAAAAGAAGCTAGAGTTGAACTAATCTAATTTATATGCTCCTGGAAGGAAAAGGGTAGCTCTTGTTTTGCATTAGATTACTGCATGCAAATCCAAAATGTTCCAATGTGTATCTTGTTATTTCTTGAACCATTTTAGTCTTGGTTTCTCTTCTATGATGATGTGACAAGCAGTTAACATAATTGACTGAAGCCATAACATTATGAAATTTAAAGATGTGATGACAGTGCACCAAATGACCAGTTCTCCTGAGCTGCTGTTGCACACCTGGGATCTATTTCTGACCTCAACTCTTCTTGAAAAGTTTTGGAGACGCTGTGGACTCTGTTACCTAATTTCCTTTTCTTTGCCATTCTGTTACATAGTACAGACATAACTGACTCCTAAAATCCTTTGTATGCAGTTTTTCTGATCCTTGAAATCCTATCTCAGTTTTCATCAACTGATTTGTAACAGTATTATCCTATGTGTTTCCTTCAATATTTGAGGACACATGTCAGAAGCACTTGAAATATCTGTAAGGAGCATTCCATTAATTCATGTCTGTTTTCTATTATTCTTTTTCTTAAAACCTCAAAAACCTGTGAACTTAAATAACTCTTACTCATAGTAAACTGTGTTAGTTTTATCATAGTATATTTATTCAAGTTTTGTAGTAACCTATCCCTAAATACAATTCCTAGTCTGTTTTCTCTGCTCCAAGGTGAGGTGCTTTCCAAGCAACTCCTCCTTCTGTTTTTGTTGTTCTCTTTTTTTTAAAAAAAAATTAAATTATATCTGGTTGTTTAGATTTCAGGATCATTCATTGTGTCTTATTTATCCCACATTTTCCTTAATTTCCTTTTTTTCTGAATCCTTTGATAAGTAGCATATGACCCTGGGGACTGATAAAGCTGGTTTTTTAGTAAGGTTGTGGAAAGAGGAACTTTCCAAAGTAAGATTGGCATTGTCAGAATCATCAACTAAGTACACTTCATTGGTTTCTTTATCAATTTTGTGTCGTTGGTAAATCTTGTTTAAAAAAAATCTAGCTCTACAGATCTGTTCAAAATCAAGAATTTAATTTGGATTGGGATGAGGGAACGTAGGAAAAGGATATATTGACAGGCCAAAAGTATTTAGTTGTACCTGAATGTAACCCTGCCCCCTCTTGAATGGAATTACAGAGGTGGTGCTGAGAACAAAAATTATTGTGATCAGTCCTGAGTAATTGCTGAAATTTAGATGTCTTGTGAAGTGAAAGAGATCATATTTGGTTCCCTCTGGCCTTAGAGCCTATGAATAATTTGAAGTCAGCAATGTTACACAGATGGTCCTGGAGGAAGAGCAATAATGTATTGATTTATGTATGAAGCAGAAAAGGAATATCATTTGTTCTTCCAGTTATTACCCAGGATTGACAGAGAAATCTTTTTCTCTTTGTGCTCAAGTAAGCAGTTATTAGTGAATACATCAGAAACAAACTACTTAAATAGAAATGGTCTATCTTTGCACAGTTTGTTTGGAGGAATAAACTGCATCTGATTTATGAATTACTTGATTTGAGGCTTCTTCAAAAAAAGTAGTCTCTCTGTTAAAAAATACTGCCTTTTTCTTATCTGTTAGGTAAGTCCCCTTGCTACAGGGAACACAGTTATTCTACAGGAAATGCGAATGAGAAAACAGTGTTTAGTTTTAGTTGTTTTTTTACTGAATTTTAATACACAGTAAAAGCTACTACTTTTCTATGAAGTAAAGTAGTGTGTTAATGATGTCTCATTTAAGTTTGTTTAAATTTTACTGCAGTGTTTCCAATTTCTTTGTCTGGGAGAAATTTTTGTCCTTCTAAAATGTTACCTGCCTATGTGTCTGTGTATACCTGTACTTAATTCCACACATTCAAGCCTCTTTATTTAGGTTTTATAAATGTATAAATCGCTGATGCTTCTATAGTCATGTGAAACAACCTGTTTCCAACTTTAGAAACACATTAAAAATAGTAATTAATAGTAATTTGCGCTTAAAGTGATGAGAGGTTGTGTTGCTTGTTTGACAGCATTGTGTTGTCAGATAAGAGCAGCTGGAGTTGTATTGCTCAGAGGATTTTAGGAAAATGTTCTACAGCTATGTGTTCCCACTGAAACATTTCCTGGGATTATTTTTGGAAATTTTAAGCTTGTATTAGTATCTAAAGGGAATATGCTCTTCAAAGAAGTTCTAGTATATAACTTTTCCAGGGGCTATGAGCTATCTCAGTTGCTGTTTAATATTTTCTTCACTTACTTTCTTTCCTTTGAAGCTCTTCTGTGTTACTGAGTGAGGTATTTTGTCAGTAGCATCAAGTTCACTTCTCTGTTGATTAGCCACTGAATCTCCTCCACATGCCTTGAAGGTGTCCTCTGATTTTTACATAATATGTCTCTGAGCTTCTTCATCTTCTCTGAGTTCTGGGACTACCTACTGTTAACTTCCACCATAAGCAAGTTTCTTTCCTTCCTGTTGCTAGCCATTATTGATAGTAATGTGTTCCTAGGCTGAAATGTTGAGATCATATTATGCAGTGGTTAAGTGAAGCAGGTGAGGGCTGCAAGATACCCTGCAATCAAATAGCTTTTAAAGTTATGGAAATGGATAAATACTGGCTTTACTGCCTCCAAAATCTGCTCTCAAACCATTTCAACATGTGTAGGATAGCAAGTTAATGCTTTAGAAAGTAAATGTCAGATTGAGCAATGAGGCATTTATTTTAGTGCACTAAAACCTTCCTTAAGCTGGGAGCATGGTTGTGTTTTTTTTTTTTAACATCCTGATGTGTAATACCTCAAATTTGTTATTGAATCGGTGTTTTTGTCTGAGAGCTCTTCTGTGGTTTATATTGTTAAGTGTTATGGAAAAGAGAAGAGATTCTTCTTTCTCATAGTGTATTTGGTAGCCCAGGATCATAATTATTCTTCGGGTAATTAAAAAACCCATCCCTTTGCCAGTGCTCTGTAATATATAGCATCTTTTTACAAGCTGTCAATTCCAATGTGCCCACAGTTAACCTCAAGATGTTATTGTGATATTTTTTGATATTTTTGCTGTTGATTGCACTGGTGTGACTAATAAATATTGCTGACTATTTGAAACTGCTTTTGCTTCTGTGCTGTGCATATCAGCTCCTTTTCAGAGTTACAGATGCCTTTTGAGGTTTTTATCCAGATTCTGGTCACTCTTCTGGAATATGTCAGTAGTTGCTGACTTTCTTCCATTCCTTAGCTCGGTAGAGATTAACTAAAGGCTTGTCTGTGTTTTTACCTTACGTTTTTTCATCTTGAGGAGATGGAATTGGGTTAAGGTGTTTCAGTTTCTCTTGGTGCGTGTCAGTTTTACTTGGTGAAGTCCTGATCTGGGTATTGAGGCTTTAAAAGCAACAGGCTTTTCACCATGGAGCAAAAGGCTAACTTTAAATCTCCACACTCATTTTGGTATTTCTGCACTCAAATTCTGCTCTTGGCCAGCTACATAGATCCATCTTGATTAGAAAAGAGATGTAAGTGAAGAGCTTAGTTTTCACTTGCTAAGTCCCCAGTAAGTCTACCGTCCCCATGGTAGGATCATAAAGATTCCAGTGGTCAAATATATGTGTATATGTAAGTTTCTAATGTATTTTCCATGAAGAAAATGAGAGACTGGCCTCTATTAAAGGATTTATTTTGGCAAAAAATTGAACTTCTTTTTCAGTCTGTTAAGGATATTTTAGAATAGAAGACTCCAGCTCTTGCAGCTACACAGGCATGATGGTAAAAAATAGGGAATTTAGGAGGTTTTTTGTCTCCCTCTTGTTTCCTAGTTCAGCTAGTAGATGTGATTTTAGAGGCAGAGTAGGTGTTAACTACAATGTAGTAATTTTTTGTTCAGTCACTGTCTGGTGTTTCTAACAAACTGTATGAGAGCTACTTATCTTTTTGTTTGCTGTTTTTTCCCCAGAGTCCAGGTTGGGGACATTTTGGGATTGGACAGGACAGAAGCAGATTAATGGTGTTCAAGGAATATTTTCTTCTCTTTCTACCATCAAACTCATCTACTGTCTCTGTTTCACTCCTGCATACAAGTTAAACATGGAGAATTAAAATGCTTTTCTACCTCTGATTTCTTCTTGCTTTGATGTGGGATATGCTGATTTTATCACATCTTCCCTCAGACAGATGGTGAGAGGAGGTGTGGAAAAGTGAGCTGAGGTTGGGGTTTGTACCATATGATGTTTACTGTAGCCACTTTAGTACAGGTTAGCTGATACATGGCAAGACTGTAATTGCTGGGGTTAGGGAAAACAGGGGTTTGGAGCATTCTCCACTTCCTTAGTAGCTTGTGTCCTATTTAAAGTGCAGTGCTGTTCAAGGGTTGGATTAGATCAAGTACCATGGTTATGGAAGGTCTGGTGTATGCTTGTAGATGTGTTCTACCATTTTGTTACTTTTTTGAATTCTGGTCTGCTTCTGTAGTCATGAGTTTTTACTCAAAGTAAGAAAATAGGTCTGGAAAGGACTCAAGAAATCTCCATCCTTGTGTCCTGAGCTTGGGAGCCTTCAGGCTACAGCCTGAGAGGCCTGATAGCTTTTTTTTTTTTTTTTTTTTGTAATATCTTACAGATGTGTTTTTCTCATACAAATGAAGTGGCATGCTACCAGTGATTCTCCATCTCTTGTGCTGTCTCTTAAATTAGTGTGTCTTCAATTTTGAGGTAGAATTTCAGTCTTTAATATCAGTATTGTTTGCATGAAAAAAGTATTTCTTTATTTGATCTGTACCTTGGGGACTTAATTTAAAACATTCTGTACACAGAAAGTCTTAGCTCATGTCTTAAGTGTTCTCGTGGGAGCACTTGGAGGTATTGCTGCATGTTTGGCTGTGAGCATGCAGGCAGATTGACTCATTGATTAAATCCACCTTCTTGTGTGTGCAGGCACACAAATAAGCACACTGTGTGCATATTCCATGAACTCCTTTCAAGGAGAATTTTATTTCATTCCCTTTGAGACAAATCTATCACCCTGGGAACACAATACCAGGGATTTTTTTTTTTTTTTTTGTATGTGTAGTTTCATGCTTTCAAATGTTCCTTTTTGTAAAATTGCTTGTGATGGACTTGGTTATAATAGCTAGAAGGATAGATTTTGTCTTTTAACATCCTTTGTCCTATACTGAAAAGCACTTTAACAGGAAAGAAAATTGCTTTTGCTTCTCTTTCTGTAACATGGTTATCAAAAAGGAGTATTTTAGAAATGCAGTGTACAAGGCAGCAGAAGAGAGGCTGTGTGTGTTGTGTATAATATGTTACAGAAATGATAGATTAAATGCCTTACCTCTGTCTAGAATCAAGATGCGAGTGTAGAAAACTTAAAATACATTTTTGACCTAGCATGGTGCCTAAACCGTTGAGGAGGGCCTTAATGCAGGCTTAATATTTTTATTTGCCCTCTTCCTTCTCCAACAGTCAGTGCAATGAAATAAGCATGTGTCTTCTGACCTTTTGTCTCTGTTACTGAGCTTGTACTAGAGGCTTTACATTGTGTGTAAACATGGTTTGTTTCTTTTGTTTAATGTTATCAAAGCGCTGAATTTTCTCATACAAGCAGTAAATTTTGGAGGGCATCGATTTCTTTTGTTGAACTGTAGCTGCCCCAGGTTTTTCCACAGAAAACAAGAATGTGTTCCAGTGAAGTTCTTTTAACTGAAAGCATGTGTTCAGTGTCTGGATATCCACAGAGGCTGTATGATCTGGATATTAGTTTTGCTTGATAAATTTAGGCAAAGATTGGAGACTGAGGCTACAGTATTTAGTCTCCCTTTTTCTGTCAAGGATTTGCTCCCTTGCCATCTCACTGAACTGAAAGTGGTTTGTGTAACTGCTGTTAAGGACTAAGAAATATCCAGATTTCTATTGGTTTTGTTTAGGGCAGGTTTTCCAGATTGGTTGGTTTATCAAATGAGATTTCCAACATGTGTATAGATTGCTGACATTTGTTAGGAAGCATTTGGAAATGTGCTGCACTGTATTTAGTTGGGTGGACTCAAGTATCATCCTTTCGCTTTGCAGCTTCTAGGAAAACTTTTTCAACCAGATTTTGGAAGCATTTCAGCTTGCTGATAAGGCCAGATACACTGTCTTGAAAATAAACTTCCTTAAATCTGCAAATGGTCTCCTGTTTTGTGGATGATTGGCTTATTGGAGCTCCTTCCAGCTAGAAATGCTTATAGGAAGTGTAACCTTTGGCTGACAAGATATTCTGCTGAAGTTCACCTACAAGCACATTTTGGCTCAGGAGACAGTGTGTCTAGCCAACAGGAATAATCTCAGCTGTGCTGGACCATGTCAGCTTCCTATCCACAGAATTTGGAATCTCATCTGGGCAATCTCAGAAATTGAAACCACGTTAAATCTTGCTTGGTAATTGTATTTCCCAGTAGCAGCTGAGTGTATTATCTTTTAGTGAAAATCCTTTCCAACAATGTTTTGTAGCAGTTCTTGGCTTAACCAAGTCATTTATTATTGCTTGATAAAACAGCTAAGCAGAAGTTTTCCAGGAATTTGGATTGCTAGAGGTCTGTTCTACCAATCTGTTTTCCAGAGCCTGAAAACTGAGATTCATTCACACAAAGTTTAAATGGCTTCAATATGTTGCTTGTAAACTCATTAATTCTGTCTTTATCAGTATATTTGGTGTCTTTTTTCCTGGGTAATAATTTCTAAATATACAGGGTTTATAAATGTATCTTTATGTCCAGCTTTTTTCCATGAGATCATGATATAGAGCTTTGTTTTTGGTTTGTAGTAGATATCCTAAGCATTTGAAAGTTTTTAAACTCTTACTCTTGGTAACTTGATTCAATGTGTCTGTTCTGCCTTAAGCATAAGTTCACAAAAGTAATGACTATGTTTCCATTGAGACTTCCCTTGACCAAAACAGGTTGGCAGAAAACATTGACTTCTACCAGTCTCTTAAGTGACAGTGATGTTTTTCCTGTTTGGTAAAGATGAGACAAGAAACTAAACTTTCCCAAAATTTTGACAAATTCTTAAATGCATTTGTATATTGAAATTGAATCAAATATGATTAATTCTTAATTTGTAAATAGTGTGATATACCTTTACAAAGGAAGAGTTGATCTGTAGATAAAAACATTTTTTTTAATTACTTAATTTCAGTTTTTGTTGAATGGAAATATTGCCATAGCAGGTTAACTTTGTGTAATTGATAGAGAAGAGAATACTTTGAAAAGTTGTCTTATAGAGGAATTAATATATTGGATTTGTGTGCTTTCCATTTTTGCTTGTGAGTAAAGCCATTAACACCATGCCTGATAGCTCTGGAGACACTGAATGCACCCAGAAATAGATTTCTGTTCTGTAGAGGTCTGGCTTTTTTCATCTCAGGATTCTCTCAAATGAAAATTCCCATATTCAGAGACTATTTTGAGTGTTTGAGGTGAGAGCAGGCATTAGAAGCTCTAATACAAGTCTTGCTGCTTCTTTGGTTATAAAAACAGATTTCCACAGCTCAGCTTATGCAAAGGACCTTACCTATATTATTTTTCTTTGGCTGCTTGTAGTTTACCAGTCAGCTGTTAGACAAGAGAACAGTGAGGATCATTCATTTCTTCAAAAGCAGCTTAGCTGAACTAGCACTACATGTCTTGCATCATTTTGTTTTTAAATTCGGAAATGTTTCAGGATATAAAAGGTCCTTTTCCTTTGAGTTTTTGTCTGCAAGATTCCCATCACATTTAATGAGATCATACAGGTCTACCTCTTACTTGCAAAATGAAAATTTCTAAACATTATGGAAATGACAATTTGTTTTTTGCTTGCCGAGACCAAAATCTAAATGCTGAAACTGAGAATTAGTTAATCTGTAAAGAATGAGCACTTGAACTGTGTTGGGAAGGCTCTAAAGTGTTTAAAGTTTCAGCTTTACTGAACTTTCTCATGGGGGATGTTTTGTAGTAGTATTAATTTGCATTTTGTCACTTTTAAGTTCAGCTTGTATGGTGGTAAAAATGAGCTTTCAGTTGTTTATGGCACATTCTGTTGCTTTCCAGACAAAACATTGGTGGCAATCATTCCTATTAACAGCAGGGGTCTGAAAATTGTGCAGTGTAGGTAACACTTGTGGAATGTGTGTACATTGGATGCTATTGAAATTTGCTTCTATCTAAGTGTTGGAAAAAGGAGTTTGGGGAGGGAAGTATACACTGCATATGTGCCATCATATTCCTGAGTGGTTAAGAATGGAATAGGAAGAAACATCTTTATGCTTAAGCAGCAAAATGCAAAGGGAAGTAATTTTCTGTTTATGCAGACCAACAGTGGATTACTTGGCTTAAACTTCCTTAAAATAGGGCTCTGAGACTGTTCCTTTCTGCATAAATCATTATATGCTGGCCTTTGCTTATAGTCAAATTAGTAACTTTCCATTTTGAGGTTGAGCTGTCTCCTGTGCACTCTTGGAACTGCTAATTCAAATTGTAGTGTAGATACATGATTTTGTTTTGTGCTGAGATGTTTAAATAATTGATAGTGTGGTATGCAGTGTTTGTGAGGCTGAATTTTTTTCTCTTTCCTCATTTTTTGGTGAATCCTATATTAGTTTCTTTAAACAACAAAAAAGAGGGGGAAAAAAGCCCAAACCACTTTTCTTTTCTTGTTTCTTGTAGGTTTATGGGTGTCTGTGTGCATAAAGGACAGCTGCACGCTCTTACTGAGGTAAGACTATTTCATAATATACATACTGAATATGGAATTCTCAGTTCTCAGGACAGCTTCTGTAATTGCCATTCATCTTGAGGGAAGTTTCTTTTATGATGACTGGTGAGTTAATCACTCGCTATTTGCTACATTAAGAGAAGACTGCAGAATCAGTCCTCAGAACTCCACTCACAACCCTTGTATATCTTTTTTCCTCAGAAACACTTATTGGGGTGAAAAAAATCACAGCAAGAACATATAACTTCACTGATAATGTTCTAAATGAGAGATCTGCATTACCATTGAGCTGCCTTGGAATACTATTTTTTTCAGTGAGATTGCATTGTGTTTAAGTCTTATTTATACTCCAGTTCTATATTTCACAAGTGAATCAATTACGTTTCAGCTGGGTCATGTTATTGTATTTAGTCCCTACCTTTTTCGTATTACAGCTTAATCTGGGTCCCATAAAAAGGAATTATTCCATTGCCCATGTAGCCTGGCTGAGAGCTAGGTATCAAGTATGAAGCTGAAGTTTCCATTCATATGAGTTCCCACCCAGCTTTATTGGGCTGTTAGTTTAATCCCCCTGTAAACTGCTCAGGAAAAACAAGAAGAGAGTATTCTCTTTTTAGGAGTAATGTTGCCTGTTTTGAGTCAAAATTAATAAAATGCTTTGCCTCTTGTGTTAGTTTGAGTACAGACTGAAAGGAAACTCATGGTTTGTAAGGTTAATGTGTCTTATTTCTTCTGTTTTGTAGGAACTGCTCAATTAAAAGATTAACCCTTTCCCACCCTCCCAAAGACAAGTCTGTTATTAATTAGCAATATCAGCTGGTTCCTGGAGTGGTGTGCTTGCCAAGAACCGCTGTAAAATGAGGAGACTGGGGAGCTGTATGCCAATTAGCAGGATATGTGTCGCCATCACTTTCTGTAACTTACAGATGCAATTCTGAGACAAAGATGCACATATGTGGGCAGTGATTTTCTTCACCTTCTAGGGTGACAATTTTGCAGTTCTCATTCTAGCTGCTGTTGGAGTGATGCACTCTGGTTCAGTGTCTGTATTTCTAGTGGAACAAAGATAAAGACATTTCCAGAAATTTCAAGATCTAGCATGTGTGTGAGCACTTTGCCATGAGAGGGATAGTTTATTTGATTTATTCTTTCTGGGCTTTTTTTGTTTGTTTTTTTTCCACCCAGTGCTCAGTAGAAGAAACATTTCTAAGATAGCTGATCAAGTTATTCAGGCAGGCTTTGCTAACATTATTGCTGATTTCTTTTGTATGTCTAGTCAATTAAAACAGGGAGGTTTTGGTCCATTCCACTCACTAAATGTTATTGTAGAAGATGTGGAGCTTCATAATGCTTTATCATACTAAAACTTGGAAGATTTTGCTCAATGTGGGTTTTTTTTGTTTGGTTGTTTTTTCCCTTCCTTCACAGCAGTTGCTTACCATTTAAATAACCCTCCCCACCCAAAAAGCCAAGAAAATGAAAACAGCACAGATGCTTCCTCATAGTGAGCTAACTTTGTAGCTACTGCTTTGTTCAGCTATTTTGAGTTCTTGGCAAGCAAATAAATCTAAGAAAGACTTCAAAGAAAAACTTTTTATAGTTATAATTCAGAATAACAGAATAGATTCCTGAAGCATCTTGAGAGCAACAAAGAAGAGTTTTTGATTGAACATGTTTGCTACAACATTTTGAGAAACTGAATAGCTTTAGTGACATATTATAAAAGTATAATTAGTGATTACTGCTTTTCTTCTGTGGACAAAGGTGAGCATTTACTGCCTTTAATAGGAAAATCCATTTCAGAAATTGATGTTGTAGGGAATCCACACATGATTTTGCCCAGTAACGTAGCTTATTCTTTGATTTTAGAGAGCTTTTAAAAGTTAAAAACTGTATGTGTTCCAAGTGGTGGAATTGTCTCTTCTAGCAGCCATACTAGTATTTCTCATCTTCAAGTGTGTGTAGAGTAATAGTTGAATTCTGAAGACTTCTGGAGGTTGGAGAAGGGGGGGCTGAAGTGATGAGTTGAAGGAGTTATTAGTAATACAGACAGAGTGAATCACCAGTTCAAATATAGCCCAGGAGGATAAACAAATTAGCCACTGTCTCGTGGCTTTTTTCAGCTTGAGGTCCACAAAGGTGGTCTCCCTGCTTCCAGTGCTCAGCATAATTGACACCAGCCTGGCACTACAAGTGCTCAGAACTTCTGCCAGGGTTTCACTTCTTTGGAGATGAAACTGTTGATTCAGAGGCCCATTGGTCAATAGGTGTCTGAGTCACTGCAGGGAGAATCTTCTCATGCTTGCCTGTGCTGGACCTGTTCTGTAATGAGTTTAATAATCCCCTCTTGTGTTCTGAGAGTGCAGTTGATGATATGCCTATGTAAGAAGGATGCAACAGCACTTAGAGCTTATATCTGCAGGCAGCATGATGGGAAATCATGTTTATTTTATATATGTGTATGTTTCCATAACAGAAGTTGAGAGCTTGGTTATATATTTGGTTACTGGATTTAGACAACTTGTGCTATTAACAGGCAGGGCAACCTCAAATGATGTTGGAAGAGTCTTGAGGACTTTGTAAGCCTGTTAGGGGCTACATTAGGAATATGCAGCACTTTGTTATTGGAAGGCAGAGTTTGAAGCATTACAGATTTCTTCCATGTTTATAGACACAGGAGTCTTAAACACAGGAGTGGATCATGCAGAGCAGGTTTTTTGCTTGAGGAAGATGTTGATCCTGTGTATGCCTTGGGATTTTCCCTTTTGGCAGCATTTTGTGTTGATTTAATTTTCCTCTCTCAAGTGGCTTTTGTTTTTAAAACTCTTGAGCAAGAGGCAGTTTCTGTTTGTTTTGGTTTGTTTTTTTCAAAATAAGAATGGAATTGTTTAATTATAGACTGCACTAGAACTTTGGCCTTGTTCTGAATCCACAGTCTTATCAGTTTTGATAATCCAATATTTTTTTTTAGGTTCTCAAGACAGAAGCTATGGCATATGCCTCTTCTGAAGTAATTCAATATTCTTATATTGACAGAACAGCTTAGGCTGCCAAGGACCTCTATTACAGCAAGCACTAAGTTAAGAAACATTTAAGGAAAGCAAAGTAAATGCTTTAATAGTGTATCACCCAGATGAGCTGGCAGGTGCCTCACTAATGTCCAGCTCATGAGCACAGATTTGCCATGCTTGTTTTCTCTAAAACCAGAAACTGGGTATTCCTTTCTCAGCATTCAGCTCTAATCTGAAGCTGCTGCTTTGTTTCTTTAGCTACAGGAATCTGCAGTGCTTCCTGCTGTACTCACATGCCTCTCTCCAAACTAATTTCAGCCTTTCCCTCAGGCCTCTCTTGTGTTTTCCAGCCACTTTCCTAATCTGACAACTCTCTTCACTTCCATTTCCTGGCACACAGCAGTATCATAAGTCTTGGAGAAACTTGCATGGTAGTAGAGTCTCTGGTATCCACATGGGATGCTGCTGAGCAGTCAGAGGCCAGATCAGCGCTGCTGCCAGGCGAGCAGACAGACAGTGTGTGCTCAGGGAACATGGAGCCTGAGCCAGTGGGGAACAGCCATGGCTCAATAGCAATTGTGTATGATTTTATCCCATACACATCTACCGTGGAATGGCTGGATGAGCAAACATCCATTTTAGATGGGAGGCAAACAAATTTATTTGTGTGTGATAGGTTTTATAGGCCTGCGCTGTTATACTGAAGCAGATGATATAGCAGCATAAAGTCTAGCATATAAAAACCACTTAATACCTTCTTGCAGATCTTGAATTGTTTGTTGAACTCAGTTAAACAGGTTTACCTAAAGAGACAAGTCAGGCTAAAATCTTGTTATAATTAGATGGATATTTATATATGCGCAGAATGAGTCATACAGCTAGATAATTCCTTCTTGAAGGAAATGAAAGCCTTGGCAGTTGTGTGTACAGAAGATGGGAAATGGAAAGTTATTATGTGTTGATTGGGACATCTTGAAATTGCAGTGCTTCAGGGACAATAGTTAATTGTTGCAACAGAAGTTTTATGGCTTTTAATTCATACTGGATGATAGTAAAAATGTGTGCAAATGCACTACTGCCACAATCTGATTGCTCAGTGTGGGATCTGACATGCACTGGAACTTTCTGAGGGAGGGAGTGGGGCTGTTGCAGTGTGACAGGAGCATGTGATAGGTGATGGAGAGCTGGGACAGTGTTATTTCAGCAAGCAGCTGTGTGAGCTGAGAGCTGCCTGACCTGCTCTCCTGAAGCCTTTCAGATTTGGTCCTGCCTGGGGAGCTGCAGAGTTAAACTCATGGAACAACTGATACCACACCAGATACTTGGAGTTGGATCAGAAGCACTGAGTGTGGCTGGGCAGCCATGGTTTTCAGGTGCTGTTACCTATGGCAGCGGGACAAGTGCTAAAGCTCATTGTAATGAAAATGCCAATGTCCTTTGAAAAGAGAGGGTTTTTTCAGTAAGTTCTTTGGTAATAACTGAAAACTTCCCTTCTCTGCTTTCCCTCCCAACAGCAATAATTTAGGTAAATAATTAATGCAATTAGTAGGGTTTCAGAGTTCTGGAGACCTTTTAAAGCATTTTTTCTTTTTTACTTCTGGGGATAGCGCTGATTAGAAAGAAAAAATATTAAAAGCTTAAAAATCTCAGAATTATTTTGATTATGCTGAGTTGCCCTTTTACAGGGAATAGAAAGTAAGTTTTAAAGTGAGAAGTTCTTCTGATATGCAGCTTTCACAAGCAGAATAAATTATTAAAAATTCTTAATTAATACTTTTTTCTTCTTCTCAGTTCTTTGTTATCTTTCTGTGGAGAGCCTTTGACCCTAGAATGGAGAAAACCAGACAGACATCACTTAGGTCTCCTCTTGTGAAGCTTTATGCTACAGCTAAAATTGTAGTCTTACATTACCTTCCAAATGACAATTGCACACTTGTGAGAATTTTTAAAAGGCCTGAAATACCATTCCTTCCCTGCTCCTTCCTTTCCTCACCTCCTGTAAGACTTTCTAATCCCTACTTTTGTTCCACCAGTGTGATTCATATTGTTTGTATAACTTCAGTTTTACTCATGTAGCATTGCAAATATTTAATTCAGCTTTGGTGCTGGCAGTAGGCCTTCAACTCTGGAGAACTTGGTGTCTTTGGAGCTGTAGTTCCTATTAGCAGTCATTCTGCAAATATTTCATGCAGCAAAGGAATTGTTCCTGCTTTAGGTATTACCTGTTTCCCAGCTGACATTTAGTTCCTGGATAAGTTGGCTCTGGTGGTTTTCTCAGAGAAAACCAAAAAAAAGAGAATAGCTGTGGTGTGAAGCTGATAAGCCTGAGCTTGGAGGCAACTGAAGAGAAAATTACAGTTGTGCTTAAGGTGGCACCAGGTAGAAAATTAAAAGAAATTAAAGGACTGTCATTTTCATCGTGTTACAAAATATTACTTATTTCCTGGATACTGCCATCAAATTTCTAGCAAAAAACCCCAACAATTCAGAATTTTTTTTAGAGAAGCCCTTGAATTAGCCACTACCTAATGCGTTCAGTGAAGCCATACTGAGTAGAGACTCCCAGATCAGTTTGTATTCCTTAATATCTTGTACTTACCTCATGCTTGTGCATTACTTCCCCTTGCTCATTGAAATCTTTCTTACGCACTCTATGTAGTCCTTCTGACTGAAGTATTGAAAAAAGAAAACTGGAAATAGGAAAGAAGCAGAGGAGTGGGAGAACTTGAAAGGTTGTTTTGTGCTTTATCTCTTCTCAGATTTGGGACCTAATTCTGCTCCAATTTGGTCTCATTTGCACACACAAAGCATCTTCCTTGAATGTATTGAGGTCTTGGGCAGTATGTAAAGTTATTTGTTTTATGGTTTTGTGGCGCTGGTCACTGCTTTGGCTTTCTGGAGGAGCAACATGAGCAACGCTGCAAGCTTTCTCTTGGCTGTTTCTGTTGATAGCTCAGAAGATACAGAGTATACCTGTTAATTCTAAATGTCTTTGCTTAGAGGAATGAGTCTTGATACAGGATCGTGTAAAGTTACTTTGAAGTAACTTTAAAAAAACATTATCATGTGATGATGACAAATGATCTTTTGGATGACTTCCAACAACTGACAGAATTTTTAAGTGCCTCCTGGCTGTAGGATGCAGCAGAGGTACTGTGGTTAAAACTTTATAAGAAGTCTAAGTATGCGTAAAATTCTGCAGATTAAATTTATCCTTGTGATCTCTCAGCCAATGAATAACATGACCTGTGGATTAATGCTGTAATAGACCTTTACCTGCAGGCTCTATCCTGTTTGTCCATGGTTCAGATACTTTTTGTAGCATTAATTGGAGTTACAGCTTCACTTTAAGAATGAAGAGTTCTTTCAGTGATGCTCTACTAGTGCTGGAAATTAACATGCAGAGGCAATCTGACCTCCACTGGTATAAAACTCAAGCACCAGAAGAGTAAATTTAGCCCTATTGAAAGTGTGTCAGTGGTGTTGAGTCCTCTGCTGAGCTATGGTTACTTTTTATCTTTGCTGGAATGGAGTTGAGTTTTAGACCTGGATATGTTTGGTTCCAGGAATATATGCTCTGATGACAAGAAGGGTTATATGGTGTAAAACTAGAAATATTGCTATTATTTACTTGGCTTTTTTGCTGCTTTTATTATAAGACTGAAAGTCCAGCCAGCACATTTCCTCTGTTAATTTGGTTGTTTGGGTTGTTTAGCTTTTCCCTTACAGAAGTCATTAAGAGTTAGACCTTGCATGTACTTGCCCTAGGGTCAACAGAAAACCATTAACTCAGAGCCCAGGGATTTGACCTCTAGAGAAGAGTAATGGTAACCTTGTCTTATGCAGTAGTAGTTACTCCCCATAAATGACTGTGTGAGGATTCACTGTAGGACCTGAGAAGAGCAAGGTCATGGCAGCAGAAGTAGAGTTTAAAACAGAGTGGGGAAATAGCTGAGGTATTAGAAAGACTAGGCTAGTCTGCAATGTAAAAGGTGAGAAATCATTCCATTTCATTGGCACTGTTTTTTTCCAGCACTAAATTAGAATGAGTGGATCATGAAATGTCTCTTAGGGCTGTTTGCTGTCTGTATAGTGCTTTTTTCACAAAATTACAGAATGGCTGAGCTGGAAGGGACCTCTGGAGGTCACTGGTCCAACCTCCCTGCTCCAGCAGGGCCACCTAGGGCCAGCTGGGGCTGGTTGCCAAGGACCTGGTCATAGAATCACAGAATGATTTGGGTTGAAAGGCACCTTTAAAGATGTTGTTCAAACTCCCCTGCCATGGACACAGACAGCTTTGAATAAATCAGGTTGCTTGTAGCCTCATCCAGCCTGATCTTAAACACCTCCAGGGATGGGGCATGCACAGCTTCTCTGAGCATCCTGTGCCAGTGTCTCACCACCCTCACTGCAAAGTATTTCTTCCTAAGATCTAAATCCAAACCTACTCTCAATTTAAAAACATTCCTCCTTGGCCTTTTAAAAGGTCTCTCTCTATCTTTCTTGTAGGTTCCCTTCAGGTACTGGAAGGCTGCAATTAGGTCACCCTGAAGCCTTCTCTCCTCCAGTCTGAACAATCCCAATTCTCTGCTCCATCCTTCTGATCATCTTGATGGCCCTTTATGTTTCTGCTCTTGAGAAAAATCACTTATGTCACCACAGAAAAATTGTTGCAAGTTAGTAGGTGCTTTGAAATATCTTGTCAATTCTATGATCCTTTATTAAAATAATAAAAACTATAGTGAATAGAGATAAGGTAAACCTACAAGATGCAAAAAGCTATTACTGTGTGCCTGCTTGCTGGCACATCTGAATATTGACTTAATCTTTTGGGGTTAAAAAACTCAACCAACTGAACTTGTACAGAAAGACAAGCCTATCGCCTGTGCTTTCTACTTCATTGCACACAAACACCAGGACTCAGGAAGAACTCAAAGTTTTATCATCTTTGCTGTTGCAAGCAGCAGCTACCTGCTGAAGGGAGAAAGGCATAGGCAATAGGGACTTTTCTTACAGCTGAAAAATTAGGAAGCTTCTGTTTATATTCCAATATGAATGTGTTTATAAGATTACAAACCATCTAGCACTAGATGCTAGAAAAGCCTCTAGCAGTACCTTTTTGAAATTATAAAATCCTGATTCTTTGAAGTAAAAAGCTTTGGGATGTGCTTTGGATTTCTTATATCAAAGTATAATGTTTAGCTTTTGCTTAAATTATTGTGACCTAAAAAGAGATCTGTAAATGTGAGTATTAAGTACATGGATGTGTGTATGTATCTGACAAGTTATTTGTTTGGTACTACATGTAGACCTTGGGCTTACTTGTTTCTGTGTCACTTGCAGAATGATTTCTACTACATCTTCGATCATTTTGAAATGCAGTTATAATTCTCTTTATAAACTTGGTTCAGTACTGACTCTTCCCTTCATCTCTTGATTGTTCATAATAGAATTTTAAAAATATTGTCAACACTTGAGCCATATTTGGTCTTATTTTTGCACTCTTCACAGCATATGGACCGTCAGTTTCAGTTTTGCTGGAACAGTTCACTCAGGTTCTCAGTTTAATTTAAAAAGTAGCTGAATGTGCTCTTAGAAATGTAGTTTGTGGCTTGACAGCCGGCTCTCCCTCATCCTTTCTCTGTGCTAATGGAAGGCATTGTATTGTTTCATCTTCAAAGCAGTGTCCTTTTTCCTCTGGTTTTATCCTCTTCAGAGGAGTACAGCATGTCTCTCTTCAGCCTGAGAGATCTCCATATGAAAGACACATAGCAGTTTGCAGAACTGGAGAGACCCATTGCTGTGCCCTTGATCCTGTCAAGAAGCACAGGTGCCTCTAGGAGCAGCCATGCCCTGATTAACTGCAGACTGCCAGACCAAACCAGCTGTACTGGCTTAGGGGAGGGGTGTCTCCCATAATTATATTTTTTGAAAGGTTGCATGAGGAAACAACAGAAATTAAAATTCTGTTTTCAGTGAAGGTTCAAAATAGGTTAT
Source organism: Muscicapa striata striata (assembly GCA_030060385.1). NCBI lineage: Eukaryota > Metazoa > Chordata > Aves > Passeriformes > Muscicapidae > Muscicapa > Muscicapa striata. The sequence continues at coordinate 2,190,341 of JAREIS010000239.1, read as the reverse complement.
CAACTCTGAGGAAGCTGAGTGAGAGTCATAAGAATGTGAACACCCTCATCTGTTTTATCAGCTCAAGATGTCTCATTTTTGTTGAAATGATTCTGTAGACACTTGCACTGAGTTTGTTCCAGCAGCTGAAGAGTTGCAGACTCTGGTACCCATGTGTACCTTGTGTGTGAGATCTGAGTTAGGCTCAGATTAATGATAGGTGTTAACCTGACATCTGTCTGCAGCAGTAGATGCAAAATCAAATCTAAACATGGTACATGTAATAAGTAAATTAGACTGTTCAAAGTAAGTACAGTTTAAAAAGCCTGCAGAAAATGGAGGGGTGTGGTGGTAGTTTTTAGAAAATGTCATACAGTTTAAACCTTATTTTCTAACTTTAGGGCTTCATGTATTATTTTGTAATAAAAAAGCAATGTGTCTAAGACAGTGAAGTTATTTCATAGAAGATTAGTCAAAGTACATATTCTTTACTTTTATATGATTTTCCATGGGAATTTGATATTTTTGTGAACTTTTAAAAAGAAAAAATACTTCAGTCCCAAACACAGCTTGATGTGCTGCGCATACCAAAAAAGTCCATTTAAAATCACACAAGGGGGCCCAGCTTTCAGTGACAGGAGTCAGGAAATTTAGTGTTCTGACTGAAATTCCATCTCCAGTTCATACTCTTGCAGCTTCATGTTGTGGCATATGTGGTGTGCTTGACCCTTTGGTTCTTTCTCCAGCAAAAATGATACAGGTCTCCACAGGAGTTTCAGCTAAGTCCCTCTGATTTGTAGTTTTGCAGTTTTGAGTGCTTAAATATCAAAAGTGAGGTTTCTGGAGAGCATGTAAAGGACCTTATTTAAGTTAGGTGATATTTCCATTTTTTTCCCCCTACATCTGGCACTTACTTTTTTTTTTAAGTGAATGAATGGTAACCATCTTGTCTGATTGCAGTGATCAAAGACCTGGTTTTCCAGAAAAATATTTAACAGAACATTTTTTAAAATCTGTTTGGGTAGGTTGTGCCTGGCCACGCAGAATGCAGGGGCCTTCATTTTGGAAGGAAATTCATACTGCTCTACCTAGTCATGGCACTTATTCTGAAGACTGAAAGGTGGAATTGATTCTCAAAAAGTTGCAGTAGAAAGCTCAGTTACAGAAAGCAAAAAGCTGACAAAAACGTTGGCTTCTGGAGAACACAAACTGGCATTACAGGCCCTCTCTGAGGAGGGAAGCTGGCAGTCAGTTAAAGGAAAAAGCTGCTGTGGGCTGTGGTGACCAGGTGAATTAAACACATGCGGGCAGCTCTGCAGACCAAATCTGTGCTTTTACCGAAAGCAGATAAGCAGTGAAAGCTGTGTGAGCCCTGCATTGTGCTGGAGCCAGTGGGAAGCTGCTTAGATGCATCTGCACTGTGTGGTTAGGTGAGAAGGGTGGGTTCTCACAAAAAGAAAATTCAGATGTAAAAAGAGCTGTAATCACAGACACCAAAGAAGTCCTCATGTAAAGGCAGAAGCCAAGAATTTAAATGTCTAACTTGAGGTGCACAGTCTATATTATGCATACAGGTGCTAGATGAGAAGTGATGAGCAACCAGTTATTTCAGTGAGAACTCATAGTTAAACCTCCTTTTCTCTCTTCCTCCTCTCTATTTAAAAAAATTAAATTTTGGCTCTGCAGGCTTTTCTTTGGCTTTATTTTCCCCTGCTCTCTCATAGGAGGATGGCTGACTTGTTTTATCACTTCAGAGCCTGTAATAATGCACAGGCAACTTTTATTCATTATTTTATTTGAGATAGGTGCATCTAAATATGTTATGTTCTGAGGAAGGCTTGCTAAATATCTTGCTGGTGCAAACCTCTTCCTCCTTTTTAGAATGTCTCAAGGATAGAAGAAAGATAAGAGGCAGATAAATGTTCAACAGCAAGTTCCATTGTCTCATTCCTTGTCTCCCTTCCCCCCCATGTGTGAGGCACACACATGCGGATCGGTGCTCTGTGTGTGGGTTGTGTGGGGTTTTTTTGGGAGGGGTTTTCAATATCTCTGTTTTGACACTCACTGTAAGCCAACTGGACCATTTATCATTGCCTCAAGAAAAAAACAAACAAAAAAAATGCAAGCATTTTTGAATTTCAGCCTTTGAATTCTTTTATTGGTGGCTAGGTTAACAAGAGTGAGATGTAAACTTCTCAGCTATCACGGTATGGGGGGGGAGAGAGGAGGAGAACTGAATACTATCTTGAGCACTAGAATTTCCTGTTAGTTCTGTATATGAAGAGAGCCAGTCCAGATAGGTACTGTGATGCTGGCCACTTTTTGTCTTGGAATTCTTTTCTTACATATTTTCAGTAAATTCAGTTTGTATATAGTGCTTTCTCTTCTTTCCCCCCTTTTCAGCCTAGATCCAGGGAAATATACTCTTGAATTAACAAAGGCTCTGTAGTTTCACTTCCTTATTTTGCTTTACTTATCTGCCATCCACAACATTCAGAAAATTCCTTTTTAATGTTTGCTTTTGCACACTACTATTAATAGAGGATCTTGGTGCCTTCTATAATTGCCAATAAAGTGTTTGAGCACCCTCAAATGTAAGTGGATGTGTTAAGTGGATGTGGGAGTGTTGAGACTTGGAAAAGTACTCTGAAACAGCTCAAAGAGTATTCCTTGTGCAGAATTTAAACAAAGTTTGTACTATGAAAGGTGTTTGTGTGCTCTAAGTTTTGCTCTCAGTAGATCCTTGTAGCTGTTTCACAGACTTCAAAAAAGTGAAGCAAAGGGGTTATTTTTCTGCCATCTTGTGGGCATATAATCTGTGGGCTGCTACTGCTGGTATTTATGTGGGGAAGGTGACAAAGACCTTATTTAAATGAGAGGCTCCTTGTCAGGGATTGCTGCTTCTCAGCAGTACTGAGTCTAGTATGTTTGAAATGCTGTCAGTGTGGATAGAGCCTTCTGCTCTTAACAGAAGTGTTATTGTAGAGGTGCTGTTTCTCTTGCTTGTGTCAGCAACAAGGTACTTTCTCTTCTATGTCTTTGTGCTAATTTATGCCATATCCCAGATTCTTATCTGCACTGAGACTGGGCTCCACTTAGAATCCAAATGATTGTAAATGCAGGGCTTTTTGTTAGGCCTTCTTTGGCTTTCTGTTTTTTTCTACTAATATAATTACAGGAAAAATGGTTATCAAGGTCAGTTTGTATAGATATACTGGGAGTGTTTTCCGGTTCCAACAAAATAAGCTTATTTCCTGCAGTATTTCAGACCTGAGTGTGAGTGAGTGTCCATAAAACTTTCTTCATCCATATGGGTTGCAGCAGCGCATTGTTGCTATGTGCCTCAGCTGAAGCCTTACCAACAAGAATGTGTTTGTAGCAGCAGGCAGCCAAGTGAACATTATATTTTGATTGAATGAAATGACAGAAAAGGGCTAAATTCAGCATACTGACCATAAGAGCTGTTGGAATTAGAGAATTAAAGGAAGACAAATCTTGCTGAATTCTTTTCCATGCCAACGCTTGAATGTTTGGAATGCAACAAGTGGTTTTCATTACAGCTCCTTCCTGAGTTAGTGCATGTTAATTCTTGTTTGCCCTTATAAAAGAAGCCATGCCTGTACATGCCTTTTTAGAAGGAGGAGCTAATGAATTAATCAATGCCACAACTGACACAGAAGAAGAAACAGATCTGTTGCATTTCTTGGCTTTTGGTTCTGAGTTCTGATGTGTGACCAAGCTATGGCAGTTGACAAAGCTGACCCTTTCCTCTGTGAATAGCTAGCACTGTTAAAATTTATTTTAATCTTGTAATGGTTAACACCTTTAAAGAAAAGACATAATTTTTTATTAAAGAATAGGATTGTTTGTATTGGTAGAAAAGCAAAAGAGAAATTGATTTTAGGTTAAAGATTTTCCTTTGGTTTTCAGGAACTGAAGAGCAGGAAAGTAAAGAGGTCTTCAGATGAAGACTTTTGGCTTTGCTTCTGTTCTTTCAGTCAAGCTGATTTTCCAAGCCACTTGTGCCCCTCTGATTCCTCATGAAAAAGTTTGAACTTTGTTCTGAAATGTGTTAACTTCACCTGTGTTCTCTTTCAGTATTTGTATGTTTCTCCCTGGCAACATGAGTTGACCTGCTGGCCAAAAGTATACTCACACAGCCCAAATTCAATATCCAACTTGTTCTGTTTCAATTATTAATTTATTTTGTTTTATACAATCAATGAAAATGGAAGGTTACTGCTCAGAGGTACTTGGGTCAGGTGGTTTTGTAGATTTTTAAAATGTGGGATTTTTAACAACTGTAAGTCTATGAACCAACTTCAAATTTTACAAAATGTCAGTTTAATCTCATAGTCAATCTCAATGTATCAACTTGTACTATCTCATATTGTAGTTTTGAACATAGTGATACTGTCTTTCTTTTCCAGTTCTGCACAGCTGAAGCTAATGAAAACAGTTTGGGGAAAGCAGAAACTTCCAGTCCTTCCATGGTAGCTAATTATGCCTGATGTGACAGGCTTGTACAGAAGGCTTGTACCTTGGCTTGTACAGAAGCCTTCAGAGTAGTCACTTAGAGACTGCAGAGTGTGACAGATGACTGCTAAACACATGACAACTGAAGATGAGGTTGTGTCTTCCTTGAGACAGGTGGTTTGAAACTGTTTCTAAACTTCTGCAAAAAACTTAGTGAAAAGCTCTCAATTTCCTTTTGTTAGACATGAGAGTTACCTTCTTACTTCCAGCATTAGAGGTAATACAAATATGCAAGCTCTGTCTATTTTGACACTCTTCAGTGGATTTGTCAACGGTGTCTGCAGTACTTTATTTTGCTTTCCAGGTCTCCCTTCAGGGTACAACTACTTATTTTGGATTTTGCTCTGATGTCTTTCTTGCATCTTCATGCGGAAGGTGCTACTGCCAGAATTCTAGCTTATCTTTTCTCCTGCATCTCTACCTGTTTCTTCAATTTGTTTTTGCAGTATATTCATTTGTTGCTATCTCAGTGTTTGTCTGGTAGTGTTCTGGGTCCCTGGAGCTCTTACTCTTTACTTGCTTCATCTGGTTTGTCACCTTAAATGCACTCTCCACACCTACTTTTCTTAATCACTTAATGCCTTGTCTTTGGCAGCATTTGGCCAACAGTACAGGGGTATCTTGTGGTTATTTGTTGCTTTTTAAATGACAGTGACATTTAAAGTCATCTAAATAGCAGGCCAATTTTTGTTTCTGGCTTTCCTGTGCAATATCTGTTGGCTTTTTTATATCAGACCTACACACTGAAATAGGATTGGTTTTCAAAATAGCATTGAAAACTATTTGCAATTCCCATCAATCTTCCTGCTCAGACTTGGCAATATTTGGAATCTTTCTTTTTGAGAAATAACTGCTAGAATTGTGTGAATCTGGTGTGCATTTTCTTTAAAAACTTCTAGTTCTCATATTAGTGTTTAACCTTCTATTTTGGATTTTGAAGCTAAAATCCGACAGCTGAAATTGGGTATTATCTGACAGCTGAAGTTCATTATTAGTCTTTTGAAATGAAGCATGTAATGCTGTGCTTAAGTACCGTTATATGCTGAATTTCTATCCATTCTTCATTTCATATGCTTGAGTCTGATAATGTGATTGCAATTGAGTCACAAGGCAGCAGTCCTATTATGCTGATTTTAGGTTAAAGTAGCATTTCATAGCAGTAAATGATAACATCAGAAATCTCTTCAAGCTTTGTTCCAGAAATCATCTGTGCTTGGCTGGGCTTCTGAGTAACTTGTCCTTCAAAGAAGCTACTGCCCTCTTTCTTCATAACATCTGGGAGGGCCGAGAGAAATGCAGTTTAGCTGAACTTTTGTTTTCACAACAAAGGTATGAGCTCCTACCTTGGATATTTTTTTAAGAAAGACTAAGATGCCACAGTCTTTTAAACCAGTGTTCAGCTTGCTGTGTTAAGTTGTAGTAAATGCAAAAATAAACAACCTATAGCTGTTGCTTTCAGACTGGCAACCAGATAAGCTGGCTGTTGGTGTCCAGTTACATGACTGAACAGTAGCATGAGGAATAATGGGTAGCTGTTTCACTGAAACCTGATGATACACGGTTTGACAAGGTCTGAACACTGCTCCATTTAGCTATGATGTCTCTAAGAAGTGTAGTGCCCTTTGCTTTCATTGTCACAGCCCAGTCAGATCTCTGTTCCAATTGCTTGTAGACTTATGTGATGGCTGTTGTTGTTTTTGTAGTAGAATAATGCTTTGAGATAATGTGTGTGCTGTAGCCTCACTGTACCAGTACTGTGTCAGGGACAAAATAAAATCCAGTGTTCTCTTTGGGAGGAGGTGCATTTTTTATCCTTCGGTATATTCTTACCCCACAGAATTGATTTGTGCCAGTAAGAGATTGAGAACAAGTATTTTTCTCATTCAGTTGTGCTGGCAATTAGGAAGTAATGTACATAGTTTTGTGTCTGTCCTGAAAAGGCATTGTTGAACTCCTCTGAAAAAAATAGGCCATCAGGCTGGCTGTTTGCATTATCAGCCTGAATGACTGGAAGAATTGGATTACTTACATGACACTGAGGGAGCACTGTACAGTGCTTGCTTGCCTTAGGAACAGTTCAGGTCTCTGCATGCAGATATTACCTGCTGGCCAGCTAAAACCTGAGATCAACTAAAGCTTAAAGACGTCTAGGAAAATCTTAGTTCAGTTACTCATTTGATGATTAGCCTCATGTGCTTCATAGGCATAGAAATTAGAGCAAAAGCCAGAACTCACATCTCTGATAAATGAGGGCTGTGCACTTGCTGGGTGGCAGTTTTGAAAAGGAGACCTGGCAGGTTTTGTAGATGTGCTGGAAACAGGTTTTACTGTTGCTTTTGTAGCTCGTGGATGATGTGTCCAATGTGTGTGTCAGCTGTTGCCCGGCCCATGCTAGAATCTTGTCCTTTTAGTTAAGATGGGTGAATGCCCCTGCGAGCCAGTTTGACTAGAAGAGTGCTGCCGGAATGGATATATTGGATGCACTTAACTAATATGGCAACAATGGATCGAATCAGTAGGCTACTGTATTGAAAAGGAAAGCAAGAGCATGCTTGATATAGTAGCCAGCTATTGTCCCATTTCATTGTGTGTGTCAATACTCTTAGGGGCTGCTTGTTTATTAGCATTTCTGGAGCAATTTGTGTCATGGAATGGCACAGTTCAGGGAACAGAAAATGGAAGCTAGGTCAGTGATTCCCTCCTCCCTTGCATTGTCTTTCTGATGAATTCAAGTATGGTGGTGCTTTATGGATGGTCTGTTACTGGCCTGTCAGAAAGGTGAAATGGTTTGGGATAATTGCTAAGTGTCACCTTAAAATTAGGTTATTCAGCCAGGTCCTTTCTGTTCCAGGTTGGTCAGTATTGTTCTGATTTGAACATGACTGGATGAGAAGTACTGTTCACACTGTTTCAAGGAGGCTGAGAATATATAAGAGGTTACTGTAGAAATCTTAGTTGCCATTTTTTCCTTGAGCGTGATAGCAACTTATGTTTATTAAAAAAAAAAAAAAAAGTCATTGAGCATGGGTTGTTTTTTTTTTTTGTTTTTTTCTCCCCTGTGTGCTCTGTAAGGTCATCTAGCTCCCTTAGGGTTCAGATAAAAGAAATGAGAAAGATCAAAGCTGGAAAAGCTCAAAGCAGCATTGTTTCCATCACTGAACCAGGTTGGCTGCAGCTCTAGTTGGTCTTGAAAATCTCCAAGGATGGCGATTGCATAGCCTCAGAGTGACCTGGTGCAGAGCTGCTCCGCTCTCCCAGCACAAGGAACAGGTTGTTTTGGAGAGGAGGAGGGTCATGTTCTGGACTGCCAGTGCAATGTGCTGCTGTGCATGGGCTGGAGGAGCCCCATTCCTGAGGGATGCACACAGGAGCCCCTGGCTGCTTTGAGGAAGCCCCTCCCCATGGGCTCTGGGCCAGGTAAAATCGCTTGCTGCCTCTGCCCCAACAATTTTGCCTCCCCAAATCATTACCTGTGGAACCTGTGTATCTGCTGAAAGGATTTTCAGAATTCACTGGTGAGATCAGCAATGGGTAGACCCAAGCTGTAAGGAAGAAGCTGTTTCTTGCAGACTGTTCAGGAGGTGACCTGTGACCCCCAGACTCAACAGTAGAATCCAGCTTGTGTGTATTCGTTCTTTGCTGTAGCACAGCCTTGGGAGATGAGCTACATCCATCCACACTGTAGGGTGTATGGCTTACGTTTGCCTCATGTCCCAGGCTCCAAGACACAAAGAAGAGCAACAAAGTACAAGGAGCTTCCATGTTTCTGAAACAACAAGAGCTGCAGTTAAGATTTTTTTTTAACATGAGAATGGTGCCAAATGTTTTGTCCAAGTGAATGACACAGGATGGTCATTTGAGAGAGAGTTGGAGACCTGTGTGGCACAGAGAAGTGAAGTTGGTGCCGTCTGTTGCAGGGATACATCTGTGGGCCAGGCTTGGGAGCAAATTGTCTTGTCTGCTTTACTTAGGTTTCCTTGACAGAAGTCACTGCATTGCTGCCAGGTTTTCCTTCTGGAGCAAGCTACTCTCTGATCACTGTTGAGGGCTGGGAGCGTAACGAGAAGCTGCTTAAACACTACATAGCTGCTGGTGTGGTATAAAGGCTCTATACATAAAGCATAAGCTGTGCTGCTGTCATTATTCAAGCACTGGAGTTGCCATGTCTTAACCTGGGCTATATTAATTAGTATCATTTAGGGGTTGCTTTGTTTCATTGTCTCTTGTAACATTTATCTTTTACGTAATGTGCTTGCGTTTTCATGAGGGTTACCATTTGATGGGGTTGATGTAATACTGAACACAGTGGGAATCATATTGCTGATTAGAACTCGTAGATATAGCATTGAAAAAAATAGAACTTACAGCAGCACATTGTAATATTTTTCTTTGATGCTGTTTCAGTTTCCTTAAACTGGGAACTTGATCAGGCTCCATGACCTACACTTGGATACTTAGCTCTGCTTTGGTTGATTAATTCTATATGAAAGTCAGCTCTGCATTGTTTTTGCCCTAATTTTCCTCAAGCTGAAATGAGAGAGTGATATGATATTGTAGATGTTTCTGAAGGGTCTATTTAAATACCATAGAGTATTTACTCTAATGTAGATGTGCCTATTGCATCTTTAACATAAGGGCATTGGTACAGGTGGTGAAGGGAGACATTTTCAGCTTCTCTTGATCTGCAAACTTTTTTGCCTGCCAAGCCAATATGAAAAAAAGCTTTTAATATATAACTGAGCTGAGGTCACTTGTTGTAATAATGAATTTTACATTCCTGACAAAATATTAAGTTAAATAATTAATTTAAAATGTTGCTTTGTCTTTTCAGTACATCAATTGTGGTAACCTGGAACAGCTATTGGATGGCAACCAGCATCTGCCCTGGACAGTGAGGGTGAAACTGGCATATGACATTGCTATGGGAATCAGTTATCTTCACTATAAAGGCATTTTCCACCGTGACCTTACATCCAAGGTACTGTTTATAAAATTAAGGGAACTTCCTAATGAAGGTACTGTAGCTGATTGTTGGGGTTTCTCCTTTCCTCCATTCCATGCAGAGAATTGCTATTATATAAGATGTAAGACATTTTGAGAAACAAATTAAAATGCGGTTCATAGAATTAAAACTTTCCTCAAAACATGTTCATAGTTTGCACAGAAACTAGAGAAATTATTATTGTGAAGGAAGATCATCCCTTAAATGAGTTCAGATTAGGATTTCTCATAAAGCAGCTGCAGAGTTTTTTTACTTCGTTGTGGTTCAGTAAAGTATTTAAATCCCTGGATAATTAAGCCCAACAATCTAACATTTGGAACAGGTTAATCATATAAAGAACCCAAATTGAGTGGATTATTACAAACGCATTTCAAAATCTCCTTGTTGTTTTTGTTTGCCCTTGTATTTCACAAATCTTCTGTAGGAAGAGTGACCTTTCATTACTAATTCTGCATTAAGTGCTGTGTACAATCCTGGTTTATGTTTCTTTCATTTTTTAAGTCAGTAAGATCAAAATAAGTTGCCCAAAACTTTCAAATTTTGAAATTTCTTCCAGAATAATATGTCAGTGGCAAACTTTTTAATGGACATAGATTTATTTTTTCTATTTGCTTTTGGTGACAACTTGCATGAATTTAGTTGGCGGAAGTAGTTGGATAATTCAAGCTCAGCTAGAAATATTGACATAGGAGCTCTAAGCTGTGTGAGCAGATTGTCCCAGTACTCACACTGGCTCTTACCACCCATTGCAGCCTGTGCTGAGGGCTTTGCTGTCCTGTCTGTCCTGTTGTCTGGTGCTAATGAGCTGATTTAAACTCACTGGGGGCCTGCAACATCAAAGTCCTTCAAAACTTTTCCTGAGAAGGCTTCATGTCACTTCAATCAGAAGCATCCAGAAGAATGTTAATTTTATCTAAAAGGAACTCTTTTTTAGGATTAGAAACAGTTTTTGAAAATAAAACCACAACAGAGTGTGTTTGCCAGTGAGGCTACTAGTCCTTCATTGAGTTTTAGGGGTTTTTTTTTAAAGCTTGGTGCAGTGTTAAACAGATGCAGAGTTTGCATTTAATCAAGGTGGAAAAAAAAATTCAGCTGGTAAGTAAAAGTAGTATTTTGGTGAAGTCATAAAATTCTTTCTTGGCTGTCCTGTCAAGTGAAAGGCACTGAATTCCGTAAGGAAGAATTATCAAATTTATGAAAAATGCCCAGACTGGGAGTCATGTCACTTTGACATGATAGACTCAGAAAGCTCCATTTCAGTCACCTTGGAGTGTGCAAATAAGAGATGCATTAAAATATCTGAAAAGACAACTTGGTGTTCCCCTTTCTTTTTCAATTCAGGATGTATTTTAGTGCATTTAAGAGTAGAGTTACTGCAAGGAACCAAAGTAACTAAGGAGAACTCAGTGCCTGCAGCATTTATTATAACACGTTCTGTGATGGTTAGTCATATGAAAATCCAGTTCCTGGGATCCTTGTGAATGCCTTTGTTCCAAGCTTTACATAACTGTATGTCATTCTCTGGAGCTGCCCTGCCAATGCTTCAATGTTATCTATTGTTGAATGCCAATTGTTTAGAAAGCTGCACCCGCTGGGAGGGGTGCGGGATGTGCCAGCAAGAGCAAACTCATCAGAGGCCACGGGAAATAGGGTTATTCAAAAATAAATGAACTACATATCAAACCCTAAGAATTTATTAGCAGTTATGCTGTATATGGATGGTTCTTAGCACTAGAGTTATAGTAGCTCTGTGGGTCACATCAGAAGCTGTCAGCTTTAAGAATAATACAGAATTTAATTGATGACAGCTATGGTCTGTATTTTTCAGTTTCTTGGGGATTTTTGGGTTGTTTTGGTGTTGTTTTGTTTCTTTTTTAAGTTCAATTTTTTTTATGTGATGTATGCACTTTCCTTGTTCTATTTGGAAAGGAAGTAGATTAAACACCTGGCCTTAAACAACTCTTGAATTTTGTTAGTGTATTAAGGTATTGATGAAGTAAACTTTAAATCTCTTGAGCAAACTACTCCCCTTTTGGGCAAATGTTTACCCTACTGGCTGGCTAAGTTTTAAAAAAGTGACTTTGTTTCAAAGCAAAACAATAAAGATAACCAGAGGAAAAACCTGTCACCAAAATTTTCAATTCTCAGACTACATCTTTTGGCTACTACTTGAGAAGATGCCTTGGCTTTTACCAGGTTTGTACTGGTAATAGGATGAGTTGTCTTAATTCTTACTAGTAAATAGTTGTGTGAGTAAGCTGAAAGAAGATGTGATGGATGCTTTCTTTGGGAGGGAACTTGGATTGAACAAGGGCAAATTCAGTACTGTTCTGTATTGTCCTTCTTTCTTCAATAAACTTCACTAATTGATGAGATGGCTTTATTATTCAAATGAAGGCAAAGACAAGAGTTTAGAATCTACAAGTCAGAACAGACTGGGTTTACAAGGTGGGAGAGTGGAGCATTTTTCTATGAAACTTGCTGACCTTGATCGAAGTGTGAACAGAATGAAACTGAGACTTTCTATGCAGGAATGTCTCCGTGCTGTACATGTTACACTTAGGATGATAGCCCACTGCAAACTGTCCCTCTAATATGAATTTTACTAATTTTAATTAATTTAGAATCATATTTTTGCCTTTCTGTTTCTGGCAAACCTCTAATTCCTGCAGTTTCCTGGAGTGGACGGTGTGATACATAAATGTTACTGTGTCAGTTGTGGCAGCAGAGTTGTCTTGCTCTTAGGATTATATGTGTCAATATATTTGATGCCTAACAATTTAAAGAAAGAAAAGTTGCTATCCCTGCCAATCTAAGATTGGAAAATAAGTGGGTTGGGCCATTAATATACACCAGGATGATCTCTCTTCCTAATTGCACCATGTGGAGAGGAACAGAACAGCATTGATACTGCAGGAGGCCAGAGGGAAGAACGGTAGCGAGGAGTAGATGTAGGTCATTATAGTCGATGTGACAGCCCACGGGGATGTCAGCCCTCATATCCCCCTGGTGTCCTTCCCAATGTCCTTCTGTCAAAAAGAGAGGCAGCACTTGTTAGAAGGGATGTGCTGCCCCGACAGCCACTGCTTCCCCGTGTCATGAGCAGCTCAGTGCCTGGGCTGCTGTAGCTGATCAGGCTGAGCTGCACTAGTTGCTAGCAACAGCCTGGCTTGAATCTGTCAGAAGGTACAAGTGGTCAGACTGGCCATTTGCAGCCTGCACAGAGGGGTTTGGGCAGAGTGACTTGGACTTTTTATAGGCCAAGAAATGTGGTGTTTGCACTTTTGACTTGTCATGAAAAGATTTATATGGAAATGAAGCCACAGATGTGTTCTGACAGCCAACCTCATTGGCTTATTCCCTGTCCCCTATCCATATCACCACAAGCCCCATGAATTGTTTTTCTTTGGAGCCTGAGTGTGTAGAAGGAGGATTTGCATCCTGGAATCATAAGAATTTTCTTCATCTTTCAGTGATTGTCAAGGAGCTCTGGTTATTAATTTTAACTCTGAAAATCTTAATCATAGAAGATGCAATCATTAAAGCAGAAATCATATTGTGGAAGTGTTTCAATAGAAGCAACTTAATTGTGATATAGTTTTTCTTGATCTTACTTGGTTTTACAGCATTCTAGCTGTTGTAACTTATGGTTAAAATAGCCATATTTGGGAAGGCATGGGGAAAAAGTACCCAGCCTGCAAAAAGAATGTAGCAAAAGCCCTTTGTACCTCACCCTCAAAACAAGTGTCTTACTGCTACACAGAGTTTCTTCAACATCTTGTGTGCACTACATTCAAACCCTGTTCTGGAAGCGCTGTTGATTTCCTTGTCACCTTATGCCAATGACTTCCCTAATACCAGAAATTATTCTTACAGTATTCTGAGATGAGGGAGGTAAGTAAGATCATTCCTTATTATAACAGATTAAAAGCAAGAATGTTGGTGAATATCAGGTATGTGCTTTAAGGCTTTGTTTGGAGTATTTGCATTTTCCATGTTTAAGTTCAAAGCAATATGCTTGCTGACCTCAGAGGTAGTTGGAAGCATTACAGCGCTTATAAAATAGTCGGGTTTGACCCCAGGGGGCAGAGAAAGTACAAGATAAGTAACAATCCGTGAAAGATTTTGCTAAAGTAGCTTCCTTGTTACAGAACCCTTCTGTGATGCTGGGGAAGGCCAGAATCCAGATCCCAGAGCAACACTGCAATAGTCTTAACCACAAGACAGAACAGAAGAGTTTCATTTGCAGTCCAGGCTTTCCTTTCATTTCTTCCCAGTCTTTCTGTTACCCTACTGTTTCTGTGGGAAGAGTGATCAGAGTCCTGAAAATAGTGGTCCAGGTGTTTTATGTACAGCCCCAATTCACCATCAGCATGAATCCTTTGTGTGTGCTAAAGCACATGGCTTCCAAGTAGAAAACTATCTGATCGTGTAATTAAGGATGTTACTGTAATATATATACATAAGGGGAAGAGGAAAAGTTGTTGCAGAAGTTTTACATCCCATCTTTTGTGCAATATTATTTCTTGATGTAATGTTGGTTGTGTACAGCTTCCTACCAGTTTTGGAAAAAATGGCATTCTGCACTTCATTTTAGAGTTGAAAGCTTGAGAGTCATGGTAACGGTGTCTGTTGCTTTAGTTACTACAGTAACAATACACAAAGTATATTTAATTTGTATTTGTTGCTACTGTTAATTAGTATTGCTAAAACACATTGCATGTCTTTACTATGGAGAAGGAATGGGAAGGGGAACAAGAGAGATTCTTTGGCAGTGAGAAGAGAACATCCAGGAGTCTCCTTGTTTTTCCAGGACGGATCACACCTGCTCTGTTACTAGCTAATCCTTTCTGATAGTGTACAATGCCAGTCTCTGGTCAGGCATTTCATCCTTGTTCATAGTTTTTTTTCTCTTTTTTTTTTGTTCCCAGTTCCTGCCCCCCAACCTTATTGATCAAAATCCTAGTCTGGCTGACTTCATTTACTCTCTTCCTATTGCTCCCGCCTGATGCTTTATCCAGTCACTTTGTGTTTTGGTCTTTAATATGTTTAGCCATTTCTAGCTCTCCTCACATTCTGCTGCTCCAGGTTAGCTCTGATCCCTGCCACCACCCTGTATTTGCAGTTCTTCTCTCCTTGTAATAGTAAGTGCTTTTTTTTTCCCTGGCTCAGGATTCCTGGTCTTGGTCCCTGCCTGTCCCTGCCTTGGGCTTATCCTCTGTCTTGTCACCTTAGTCATGCTCTCAAATTCCTCATGCAGCATATACTGTTCTACTCTATCCCAGTCTACTCTTTGCAGAGGTGGCAATCTTATAAAGGAGCATCTTATAAAGAAGTGTCACCACATTTCAAGTTGAGAACATGTCAAATTTGATATGATACCACAGACTGATATTTTGATGGTTTACACTCCCTAAAAATCCACTACCAAAACTCTTGGTTAAAAACAAGCAGGCAAACCTCCAAACAAATGCCTTTTTGTTTTGCAGAATTATGTATAATTGAAAACAAGGTTTTATAATCAATAGTATGTTGTGAGCAGTTTTAGGGAACATTGTGAGATGCATTGATGGCAAAATCTATGGAGAAATTGTAATCTCTAGGCACATATATATAAACACATGTCTATGTGTGTGTATTCCTGCCAACATCTGCTTTCACTTCACAGTGTGTAATGGCTCAGCCTTCTCTCATTGAGAGAGGAGCAGTCTCAGTTACTATGGGACAGAATCTTGCATGTAAGCAATTAGTGTGGATTATCTGATGTAACATAAATTCACTGCCTTTGGGCTTGAAAGATGCCCTGACTTCCTACCTTGTGTGCTGTTCGCTTCTTTAAAACAAAATAAACCCCAGGCTGTGAACAGCACTTTTGTCTGATGAGTCTCATAGCTGGTGCTGCAGTTGCAATGTCCCCTTTGTGCTGGAATAAGCTCTTGTCTGGATATTTTGTACTGCAGGAGAGGCCTTGCACTGAAAAAATTAGTTGTTACAGATGGCTGTTTCTGATGAGAGTCTCAATACAAAACTTCTACTGATACTTCAGGAACCAAATGGGACCTCTCCCTTAGGCATAGTAATTTCAAAAGTGTATCTAGTACTGTAAACTTCCTGTTACACATTTAATTCTCAGTGGTTTCTCCTAGGGAATAACACTTTTTAAACAGCTGATTGGCTCAATTGGCCTTTAAATATTTTAATTTGGTAACAGCTATCAGAAGGTTGCAAATGACACTGCAGTGGCATTTCTGTGTTTTCTGGAGTACAGTAAAATCTCTGAGGAGTTTAGCTTGTATGTAGCGTCATAAAATAAAACTATGGTGTTTCTTAATCTGAGCAACTTATTTTTAACTCTGAAGCTCTTGAGTCCCTTTTCATTTTTATTTATGTAAAAGGCAGAGTAGAATATTGCATTTGTCTTAGGATTATGCTGTGCAAAGCAGATGTTAAGCTCCTGTAACACACAAAGGGGGCTTTATGTTCTTCCACATCTGTCTGCATAAACAGCTCTGTTAACTCTTTCGGACTCATGTACAGAGCTCCTTGCTTCTATTATGAGACTGCCTCAGGAAGGACTGGTGAGATCCCTATTTTGGGAAGAAAAAAACCCTCCCTCAAAAACTCAACTGAAGTCAAATACTGCCCTCTTTGATTGTATGAGCTGCCAAAGGAAAGAATATCCCTGTCTGTAGAGGTCCAGAAAGAAAGTCTGGAAAGGTTACCAAGTTTTATTGCCTTGCAGCTTATACAAATAGTGCAATAATAAGTCAAAAATACTTTCTCAAAGCTCATGTTGAGAAGCTGCTTGGCATTTCATAGGCAGTTGTTGAGAGGCTGTTTGCACTAGTGAGGTGTTTGAACTCTTGCATCTCTGAGCTAAAATCCATTAATGCAACTTCTTCATACCACACTAACATACTACTTTTTAACAGAAACTGAGAAGTATCACTTTATTAGAAGAAGCAGTGCAGTTTTTACATTTGTACTTTTTCTACTTAGATACCACCTCTAGATTAAATTCAGAAGCTCTTTTCAGCCTTTTAGTCTCTACTGAAGCTTTGTCCCTTTTTGATCTTGATTTATCTTGTTGATAGAATGTGAATTCTTTCTGTTCTTCATTGAGTGCACATGAGCCACAGCAGGCTGTGTTATGTCCCCTGTTTGTGAATTGCATCCTAAATCTGGTAATTCCGTTATCTGTCCTGTGGGTTTGGCAGAGTGTTGTGTAATGGTATTATTAGGGTGGGAAGTGTGAAGAAGGAGTATGGTGGTGCTGAGGGTTTGCCTTGACCGCCTGGAGAATCTCAGCACAGAATGCAGCATTACCATCAGCATAGCCTTGTCCTGAATGAGCAGTACAGGCTGGAGAAGTGACATCTGACCATGCTGGTTTATGTAGAGAGAGTTTACTGCTGATTTTGCTAGGAATGGACTTTCATCCTTTCTGGGTTCCAGGAAATCAGTGCTTAGCTATGTAAAAATTTGCCCCAGATGAATTAAATCAGTTTAGTTTCACTACAGTGAGCATTTGTAGTGACACTGGAATTTTATTGTATGGTACAAGTCACCTGCCTGTGGCTGATTTAAGTATGAATAAAAAAACCACTCTTGTATTGGAATACGTATCCTAATGAATTTAAATTCATACTCAGCACTTTTTCATGTGCAAACAAAAGACAGGCGTCCACTAATGAGAGAGAACATTTTGTGCAGCCCACCACAGCAGAACAGCTCGTCATCTACAGCAGGAATGTTGCCCAAGGCTTTCCCCTGGTGCCTTCTCCTGGTGGAGCAGTCTCTCCTGCAGGACCTGTAGACCCCACAGCAGTGGGATGTCTGTGCTGTTGGGTCTCTCCAAATGCTTTTATTGAAAAGGGAGCTTGGCTCTGCTGCAAGCAAATCCTGCTCATCGGGGAAGGGGCTCAGAGCTGTCAGGCAGCATTGATTTAATGTATGATTTATCTAGGAGTAACCTATTTGTATAATAGCTCAGTGCTGCACCTGAAAGCTGAGACTGCCTGGGGCTTGGTGGGGGGTAGGATTGTTCAGCTTCAGTTGATGTATCTTAAGTTGATGTATCACTGTCTAACGGGATGCGATTAGATACTGGTAAGAAGCTAAAGGAATATTTGCTGTCAGAATGATGTTTCATTTAAGCTTCCTTTGGGTGTCAAAGCAGCCTTGTAAATTATTGTGGATCTTAAGATCAGTAGACAGATTTTTAGTTTATGTTGAAAATAGTTCTTAGTTGGGATGTAAATGTTTCCTCCAAATTTTTGAGATCATGGTTAGTGGAGAATAACAATAATCCATAAAACACAGAAGGTAAAATTAAGTACTGCAGTCTTGCTTCTCATGCAAATGTAAATAATCAAAGGTATAATGTAAGAAGGAAATCTACATTTCTGAACTAGTGTTTATGAATGATAGAGATTTTTTGAAAAATATTTAATTAAGAATCAGCTTTAGTAGCTGAGAAATCTATGGCAGAAAAGTAACCTGAATTTTTTTCTGCATAAAATAGTATCAACCTTCTTGAACACTGCAAAATCTTTGGTATCCTCATGGACTTGTTTCTGTGTGGTATGCAATGAAGTTCCACTTCTGGAATTTCACTGTCTGAATCGTTTGAGTAAGATTTTTCAGAAGTTTTATCCTTCTCAGTTTTAAGTCCACTTACAGTGACCAAATGTTTAAAGAGAGGCAAACTGAATGAATGCACTCTTTGATAAAAGATAACAAAGCCCACAACTGAGAAGCTTTCCTGCTCTTTGGGCAAGCACAGTTGATTTAACTTGGTACATGTTTATGAATCCCCAAACCAACTGTAGTTGTTATACTTGAGTCATGCTAAACAAATAAAGCTTTGCATCTCAGGAGCCTAGCATGTGTGTTTCAAGAGGCTGGCATGCATTTTCTTTACATGATCTCAGGAGTGGCTTGCTTAATCTTTAAATTGGCAGGAAGAAAATTCACTTCATGGCCTGAGCTAAATAATGTAAACAGTGATGACCCTAACTTGATCTTTTAGACAAGGGACTCACTTTTCTTGGTAGTTGCATTATACCGACAAGCTAATGCTCTGGGGTCAGCAAGGGGCTTTTGTATATTTAGGCACAATAAAGCCAGAAAGTGTTTCCTGCTGTTTAGCTAATTAATACAGGGTCCCACTCAGTAGGAGTCAGCAGCGGGTTTGCTGCCTGTCACTGCTATTGTACTGCCTGCAGAAGGATACAGAACAAGCATGTGGGAAAGGAATGAATTCTCTGTCCTGTTCCACCTATTGCAGGACAGAACAAAATGCAGGGAATAACTTATCGATTCATTTGGTGAAATGGGGAAAAATGTGGTACTGGAATTGTCAAAGCATATTTCTCAGAGTTGTAAATAAATAACAAAAAGAAATCAATAATACCCCGTGTGTGATGTGATGCTGTTAGAGCACAATTATCTGTGTGTGTCCTAAAGTTGCCCTCTATCCTGACACTGGAGGGCATATCTGAAAGGAAAAGACTGACAGCATTTCCCTATTAGACTTTTCTCTTAAATCATGTTTTATGATGTACTGTAAAAAAAAAAAAAGAATTTTGGGACTCTAAAAGCACATATAACTTGGTCACATCTTATATTTTCTGATGGAAGTTTACTGTGAAGCAGCAAGTTCCTTTTCAGTAATGTAGCAAAATATATAAAGGCATTTAGAGTCTGCTCTGATCTTGTATTCTGGTCAAGTACAGGCAAATTGTAAGAAGAAACTGTAAGGTGTCATAGTGAACAGCATGTATTGCATAGTTGAGCATAAGGGAGCTAAATCATCTTAATTCTTGTTAAAACCTAGCAGGGTATGTCTGCCTCTGGCTGCCTGCCTTCTCAGCAAGTTTTTAAGTGGATTATTAGCTAAGTGGAGGGCTGTTTGCAGCATCTTAAATTTGACAGACATGTGATTGTGCAGGGGGAGGGTGGGGGAAAAGGGTTGTTGATCTCAGACAAAAGCTTCTCATAGATGAATATCTTCCAAACTATGTTTGTAGTCTTGTTTTATCTATTTTTAATCTGGAATGTTATAGAAGTTTCATGCCCAGACAATAACTCTTCTGTTTGGTTTTCGTTTTGTTTTGTTTTGTTTTTTTTTCCAGAACTGTTTAATCAAACATGATGAGAATGGATACTCAGCAATAGTTGGAGACTTTGGTTTAGCAGAGAAAATTCCTGATCACAGGTATGCAAGCTAATCTAAATGGAGTGAGAGTTGTAGTACAAGTGCAGGTCAGAAGTTCTAGTGAACCAGATCCCTGAGGCTGTTATTGCACTCTGGTACAGAATTTTCAAAAAATACCCTCAGTCTTCAGTCTGGAACTGTAGATTGAATAACCAAAATGTTCCAGCCTTTATTACTGTCCATTTTGATATTTAGTGGTGACATTTATTCTTCAAAAATGTTCCAGTCGCTTAAGGATTTGCTCAAGCTTTTCAGTAGATCTTTTAATCTGGTACTTGGGAATTTTGGGGTTAAAAAAATCCCAAACACAAAACAAACACAAAAATGCTGTCCAGCATTCTGGATTGGGATGATTTTGTAATAAATGTCATTTGTTGATTTCAAGCAACTTTAGCTTCTTTGCACCTTCATAAACAATATTCAGTGGCATTCCAGCATTATTCTTATTTAATCCGTGAGTTAGCTTTTAAGATCTAGGATTATAACAGAGTAAAATAAAATTAATTATAAAATTACTGTCTAACTCACCATTTTCTTTTCCCTAGGATGAAATTATAATCTTAACTCATTTGAGGAATGCACAGGGGACTGTCACAAGCTATTGTTACAATTGAAAATAGTCCTTTTGTCATCCCTCCATTAGAGAGATCAAGGACAAGGATTTCATTGTTCTCTCTGTATATTGACTTGTGTGTTGCAGAGTATTCTGGCTGTGAAATGTGCTGTCAGATTTTCTCCAGTGTGTGCTTCTACGTAAAGTAAATGAAAGCCTTCCAGCACTTCTGACTGCGAAGAAAACAATAAAAGTTAATCTCAGCTGTGCATAGGTTTTTAAACAGCACCGTATCCTAAAACCATATCTTGAGAGATCTGAAGGCTTGCATTAATATTGGTGAAATATTGGATCTAAAAGCTTAATAAAGTGATTATCTTCATTTACAAACTACTGATAAGTGTAGCCAATGTGTGTCTTGTAGCTGTTGTGGAGCAGCACCATGAGGTGCTGAAAGCTTCAGCTGTATTCAGATGAACCCATCACAAAATCAGGAAGACACTACAGGTGCCTCAAGGTGTCCTTAATACCCAGCTTTGAGATGCCCTGAAAACTGAGGTTACAGTTAAGGTAGCTTGAGACAAAAACCAGCAACATAATAGAATTGCTACATTAGCCACTGTTTTGTTTTCATCTAGTTTGACTTCCATTTTCAAATACAGCTTTGTTCTTTCCAGTTAGCTGATAACAAGCTGTGCTATTTTGAGGCCTTCAGAGGCCTTTTCTTTTTAAAGTAGGTATTCCCTCGAGATCAGCTGGGTAACAGGCTGGAGCCTTCCTTAAGGCCTCAGTATCCAGCTTTGTGGAAACCGCAAGATTTTCAAACTGGGTCTATTCTGATTACTTTTAATTTTTCCATATTAAAGGATTCATCTGGTCTATCTTGATTTTTAATTTTTTTTAAAACACACTTTTAAAATTTTTATTATTTTAATAATTAATAAGTTTGGCTTCATTCAGAGCTGAATATACATGTAGGGATGGATGCTTGCATGTCTTCCTGGATGAATGGAGAACTTGGAATCTAGCCCAAAAATTATGTCCACAAACCTTTTTATGTATAGATGACGGAGCCAACTCTGCCAAGAGTTAAACAGTAAAAACCTATTAAATAGCTGCAACCTTAAAATAAAACATTCCTTAATTGATTGAATAAATTGATTGGGAAAGTTAGTAGCAATGCTTGAGCATTTAATTAATGGTTCTTCCTTCTCTCCCACCACCTCCCATCCATATCTATCCCATGTCCACCTAGTGAGAAGTTGCCAGTTGTGGGTTCACCCTTCTGGATGGCACCAGAAGTTCTCAGAGATGAGCCCTACAATGAAAAGGTAGGTACATGATATAAATGCTGTTAGTTGTCAAATGTTTTTTTTTCTGTAGCGGTATGCAAGATTTAGAATTTCCATCATATTAAAGCTATTGTTATTTTCACTTGTAATGTTTCTATACTCAGTAGATCATTCAGACGAAGGGAGAGTGAGAATTAAATAGCTAATATTTTTAATTCATGGTGTTTATTCTTATATGGAAATAGAATTGGCTTTGGGATTGTTCTCTGTTGTGCTATTTCCATTCTGAAACACCCCACATATACTATACTGAAATATAGTAACGTTTTGTGGACCTGACACTAATTTCTGAGAAATGTAGCGAAGTTGCTTCCCTAACTGTACACTAGTGAAATCTGGGTAGAAGTAAAAGGTCTATATCTAACCTTGCACAATTCTCTGTGTGTATATATATATGTATGTATGTGTGTGTATAAATATAAAAAAATAAACCAGCATGTCTTAAGGTAAGATACCTTGATAAGACAAAATGTTCTCCAAAGGTATTTCGAAGTTTTCCTGTTTGTGTTATTAGGAAATGTTTCTTTCAGAGGAGGATCAGGTCACACTGGGTTTTAGAAATGGTGTTTTCAATCAGTATCTTCTTTACACAGGATTTTGTCTCCATTACTTCAGCTCTGCCAGTGCAGCTTTTCTGTGATAAAGCCCACATCCTGTACTTCTCTATATGTAGTAGTTAATGGTCTGTTTAATTGGTGGTACTTTTAACTTGCAAGAAAGCAGTAACTACCTCAGTAATTAATGTAATAATTGCAATTTCAAGGCTTTTAAAAGAGTTTAATTGAGCTAAATTAATAATAAGGTACCCAAATCTATGGTGCCACATTCTTCATTGACCCTAACGTGGGGGGACTAAAGAGGAAGCAGTTGTCATTCCTCATTCTAAATTTTATTACCTGAAATATTCAGGTGGGTGGAAATCTGAGGAACTATGCAGCTCCAGAGGTAGTCAGATGAGTGGTTACTAAGTGTCATGGAAATTAAACCTGATATACAGTGCTGCTAGATACCTCAAGCTTTGGGAAGACAGTTTTCTCCAGAGGTACTGAACT
This sequence comes from Muscicapa striata striata, assembly GCA_030060385.1. NCBI lineage: Eukaryota > Metazoa > Chordata > Aves > Passeriformes > Muscicapidae > Muscicapa > Muscicapa striata. The sequence continues at coordinate 2,167,648 of JAREIS010000239.1, read as the reverse complement.
AAGAAGAGGAAAATGTAATTTTTCTTAAAAATAGCATTAACGGTCTGGCTAGGCTATGAATTCTAAACCTGTTTTTCTAACCACAGTGATATATGGGCATGTTGTGTTTTGGCAAGGTTTTTAATTATTCCCATGTGTAGGACATCAAATGGAACTTCACTATCCTTTGTTCAAAAAAAGGATTTTTAAAATTTTTGCATTGTTGAATTAAGAGTGGTTTGGTGGATTTTTCTTCTTCTTTTCTTGAAAAAAATTAAATTTATCATTGCTATTGGTGCAACAAGAATGCTTTCTGTGAGATGAGTTTTTTCACATGGAAAATATTAGCTCTAATGCAGCTGCTCAGTGTAGTAAGGCTGTGGTGTTGTTTAGTTTCATGATAGCCATTTGGGGTAAGGAGAAACTCTGTGGCAGATAAGAGCACTGAGTATTCATAGCTGAGCCATGTGTCGATTAATTTTTTTTTTTCTCTCTCAGGCAGATGTGTTCTCCTATGGCATAATTCTGTGTGAGATTATAGCAAGAATACAGGCAGACCCAGACTATCTCCCTCGCACAGAGGTACGTGGTTGTGTTTATAACATTGGTGGGAGGTGGTGAGTCTGCCATGATAACAGCTCAGCCTTTAGAACTTCTGCCACTGCTGTCAAAGATAGGATGAATAGATGTCACTTTAAAAATAGCCTGTAAAAAGCTTTTGCTCTTTATGCTGTTATTGTAGGAAGCTCCATTGAAGACACTTTCTCGAAGACTTTGTGCAGCTGCAATCCTCATCGGAATCCTTTCTGCCCCTTACTGGCAGGACATTGAGAGCATTGCAATGCAAACTCTTCCTTTTGTGGAGTGATAGCTCATGTAGACTTCTTGCCAGATTCACAGCGAGGCACTTTTGGCACTCTGCATGCACTAAGCAGCACCCACTTGTGAAAGGGGCAAGAGCTGTGCTAATAGAAGCTAAATTAAGTTCACCCTTATTTTTGTGTGGGTTCTGCTAAGCACTGTGGATCTGAGCTGTAATTGACTAATTAAAGATACTTTTTTCATTTTTTTCCCATCTACAGGGCAGCTTTTGACCCCTTGTGGAAGTTACTCCAAATTGTCTATCCCTCTCCATTTCTCAAAATGAAAAATTGCTTAGGTCTTGAACTGCAATAAATAAAATATTCTTTTATAGTCTGCCCTTTTTCATTTTATAGACATGCACTTAAGGAACAAAAAAAATACAATTTGTATCACCAGTCTACCATCCACTGAAGAGTTAGCCATTTTAACTGATACATTGCCATCATGGCAAAGCCTCTAGTTTTAGAGCAGGCTGTTAATGTGCACTATGAAAGTCACTACAGTGAAACATCATAGTATACGATGTTGTTTCCAAATCCACACGGGCAACATTTCAAGTGCAATGGATTGCATTTGAATCCAGGAAGAAGGATAGGCTTTGATGTCAGCTCATTCTCTTACAGCTATCCTGTTTCAGTAATTCCAACTGGGAATGTTGCAGTTTGGACTGTGCATGAAGTTTTCTCAAACTCCTCTGTTACGTGGTTGCTGAGAAAAGTGTTCATGGTTATTCCTGATAACTTCACGTAGGCACCCCATAAAAAGAAGATGCTTTGAGCTAGATAGAAGACCTCATTTGTTTCTCTATGCTTTGTTGTTTGTACAGAATTTTGGGTTAGATTATGATTCCTTCCAGCACATGGTGGGAGACTGTCCTCCTGACTTCCTCCAGCTGGCCTTCAACTGCTGTAACGTGAGTATCTTACTTGAAGGGGAGAGAACTCCTAAACTGGAGTTCTCTAAATCCCTCTGGCTTTTGAAAATGAAGCTTAAAGTGTTTATGGAAGAGACTTGAAGAGCCTACCTCTAGAAGCAATGTACCTTCTGACAACCCAGGAAGTCCCTTTCAGTTTTTATAATCCTTCCCTTCCCCTTGCTAAAAGGTCTGTCTTGTGTTTTTGCAATTCTGTGTTCTGTCAAGCCAAACAAACAGGTCTGACACACTGAACAGCTTCTTGCAGGCTGCTCAGGCTGATCATAACCAGTTGGATGCCATTGACACTGGCTAACCCTCGGGCTGACAAAATCCAGCTGTTGTTGTGTGCAGACCTACTGAGCTATGAAGGAAGGACTGACTTACTCTTACAAACAGAGAGGACAAACAAATCAAGAGCGGGCATTAAACTATTCTAAAGTGTCTGTATGATGCCTTTTGGAAAAGGGGTTTGACATCCAAATCCTTAGCCTGTATCATAAAATCCAAGCTTGGACTGAAATGATTTAATATTTGTAGGGCTATAGGCCATGTGCTATAGTGAGAAAATTTTCTGGCAATTATTCAAGTAAAATTGTGATAGTGCTGGATACCTTCCTGCCTCCTTATTGTGAAAACTCCAGGGCAGTAGATCTCTTCTGCTGGTTGTCCTGTAACAGAGTTACTAGTGCCAATGTATAGTAAACCATTTTATATAAAATAAGAGAACATGAGCTTCCACCACATTCAGCTGAAGTTGGGAATGTCTAGTCTGCTCAACTTAAGTAGAGGCAACTTTAAAAAATTTTACTGCACAAAACATGGCCCTGGATTCACAGCCAGGCTGTGCTGGAACTGATTGCCAACATTGTGCCCAAGTGAGTGCTTTTAAGAAGTTTCATCCCTTTGTGCTTTTGGTGGTTATTTTTGACCTGACCTCTCTCTTTACTTTGTATTAGTACAAAAGCCTATGCTCAAGGAGAGAGTGATATAAAGGTGAGAATGGGAGCAATGACTGCTGCTCTTGGCATCATGTAACATAATTTAACTCTAAAAGTGTTTGTGGAACTTACTGTGGATGAGCTGCTTAACTGCTCTTATTTCACCTTAGTACAGTAGAGCTTGCTTCACTGGACAGTGGTACATCTCACTCACATTTATCAAGTGCTTTGATTACATGAGCTCTAAAGGGTTTGATTAGAGGTAGGATTTGACTTTGGAAAGCTCAGCTCCCACCTGGAGACTCCAGAAATGGTGCTGCATCCAAACACATAGTGCTTGACTCAAAGCAATTTTTCATCTCAGAAATTCAGAATAAAGCTGCTTATGAAGGAAGGGGCAGTGAGGTTTTATTCTCATGTAAGAATTTGGTGTGCTCAGAGAAAAAGGGTTTTCTCCTACTTGTTATTGTCAAATGCAGCTTCCTGTATTATAAATGTCCCTTTGCTGAATTGAAATGGAAATTACTGTCTTGTGATCCAGTCATTAATATGCTGATTTCAGTGTGGGGCATGCTGGAATTCACATACCACTCACCTCAGAGAAGAAAAACAGAGTAAACAGATAAGGCTTTCTTTATATTGTCCTAAGCATGCTGTGTTTCAGTAAGAAGTGATTGGTGTGGTAATTTTCTCTGAGACATGGGCATTTCTGTAGCTTTTCATTATTTAATAGGTCAACAAGGTGTGAACTGTATAGCCCAGCAGAAGTAATGTGCAAAGCCCTGGGATTTTCTACAGCCAGGAAATGTGTTTTAAGGCACCCTAAGAAGACCAGTAAAAACTGGCATATATGAGTAGTGGATTAACATTTAATTTGCTGTTATAAAATGTGTGGGTTTGTAAATAAGCACCTGCAAGCACCCAACAATTATAAACCTACTTGTGAGACTATTTAATAAACATAATCATAAATGATCATGCAAAAAGCTTACTAGGACAAGCTAAGCTGTTGGCAACTGCTGCTTTGAGAAGGAACCTTCTCTTCTTGAGCAGAATCTGGACTGCTCTGAATAACTTCTCCATTGCTGCTCTTGTCTTGGATCTTACCTAGCACAAATTAAAATAGCCAGAGAGCTCTTTTTACTTCCTGTAACTTCCAGTAGCTAGCAACAGCTCCCTAAGATTCCCAAATTAGTAAGTTTGTCAGAGTACAGTGTGTGCTTCAGTGTTGCCCCTGCCCTACTCTTTCAGTGAAATAGGGAATGCAGAAAAATATTTTCCAATGCCAGGAAATTCCAGCTGCTGCTTTAGAACAATTTTCTTGCTGCTCTTGAGCTCTTCAAGTGTGGTTTGTTTGTTTTGTTTTTATTACTGTACATAGGAATTTTTAGCACTTTGCCCCTTGTTGCTAGAAGGTGTTCTGGCATTGCTGATCATACCAGTGCTCTTCAGAAAGATGCATCTCAACCTGCAGGGTAGTATCAGGGAGGTCTTTGGGGTTTGTTGTGTACAAAGCACTACTGTTCCCATTGCAAAGGTGAGATCTGTCTGGGCTTGTCCACTCTGAAAAAGCCTTTAGAAGGCTGGAAACAGCAATCAGGTCAAGTGCAATTGTTTTTATTACTGGAATGAAGTTAACTTTTGGCTGCTGAATTAGGTGTTGCTACCTACAGTAGTGAAGCCTGTGACATATATACAGAGTCAATGCTCAAAATGGTGAAATGCTTTCAAAATTAGTGTTTTAAAGGAAGCTGCTTGCCCTGTGGTGCAATTTTAGTGTTGGACTTCGTTTAGGAATCTATATCTGCTAGAGTGGATAAATAAATACATACTGAGAAATACAGACTAATATATATTGATGAGCAGGGGGAATATTTTACCTGGGAAAGATGGATTTTTCTTTTTCCTAATTTATAACTTTTTCACACCACTCTTGCCTCCTTACAAGTAGACCAGTACACTGTGTAGTATGGCTAATTAACAGATGGAAAATTATAACATTTTCAGCTTTAAGATCAGCAGTGACATTTAGGAGTGTTTTAATTAAAGCCACAAGGAGATGACGGAAGAATTACAATCTTTTAAAGACTGACAGAGCCATGTTGTTTTGTGTAATCCTTTTGAAATAACATTGGCATATAATCTGTTTGATAACCAGAGTCTAGAAAAAAATACTGAATTATGCAAGCTGTTTAAAGCAAACCAACCAACCCCCCTCACAAGCCATGAATCTGACAGTTTCCCACCTTTTCAATTAAAATTTTTTCGTCTTCCTAGAATATTTACAAATTAAATGTGAGAGGTCTAATAGAATACTGCTTTTCCCCTGCTTTCTGGGTAGTTTTCCTTCCAATGACAATGCACTTAAAACCATTTTGAATTTCCTTGGTTTCCTCAGATTGTCCCTCTCTCTACCTACTTTCTAAGCAGAATAACATGAACAAACCCACATGGACTTATTTGATTTATGTGCATTCACAGATGGATCCAAAGTTGCGTCCTTCATTTGCTGATATTGTCAAAACACTGGAGGAAATGTTAAACCGCCTGAGAAATGAGGACTCAGAGAGAGACAGAAAGTTCTTGAACCTTGACAACAGTGAAAGAAAACCAAAAGGTAAGTGTCTGTATTATACAAACATTGCTACATGTTCACAGCAAGAAGAGAAAAAACTTCATGATTTGAAAACTGGTGTTTTGGCTATATATGGCTTTATTTACGGTTTATGAATTATTTTACACAATCCCGATGATTATTCTGGAGCAACGCTCTATACTTTGCATTGCAGAACGTCCTTTGGTGGAAAAAAACAGTTAACTGTTAAAACGCCTGATAATATTCTGTCCCCAAGATATTGAGAGCAAATTTAGAGTTCATTTGGGAATGGGTGTGTAAATTGCTAATAGTATATGGAAATCCATCAACTTTTGAGTTATTGCTGCCATGCTTCGTACATATACATAATTTCTTTGATGTATGTTACATGTAACATTTAGAGGCTTCTTAAATTCCTTCAGGAGGAAGAGCACAGAAGATGCAAGAGTATTATAAAGTACCTAGAAATACTCTGAAAGACGAGAAAAGATGAGTGCCAGGTCTGCTTGGGAATGTTGGCCTTGAAAGGTTTTTTCTAAAGCTGTCTGGTGCCACCTGGTGTGGGGAGCAAACTCTTGTATCCTGGGCTATATTCTGACTTGGGTGTTTTATGTTAGTACACTTCTGGCATTAGAAACTTAAAAGTACATTAAAAATAGTTTATTATATTATGTGGATATGCAAATATGTTACATATGGATATAACTATCAATCTGTAATATAGTTGTAGATGGAAATAATTTTTCTCTACGTCAAACTACATAGAGTTAATGCATGTGGTAGTTCTCCCACACCTGGAAAGCATCTAAAAGAGGTGTGAGTTTAAAAGGAAATTTGTTTGTTTGTTTGTTTAGGGTTTTTTGTTTGGGTTGGGTTTTTTCTTTTTTTTTTTTTTTTTTTCCCTTTGGAGTCATTCTCCCTTTGGAGTACATGTACAAAACAAGTACTTCTCAAAGAAGTGTTGCATGCTGTTCTTGGACTTGCATAGTCTTTCCGACTGGAATGACTGTAGTCTAAACCGTGGCAGTATTTAAAGGAAAAAGTGAAAATCCATATGTGCTTATTTGGGAAATAGTAAGGAGATATCACTTCTTTTTACCCATTTGTTATTGCTGTAACACAGCTCTTTAGAGGCATCTTGAGAGCTCATGACCGATGCATGTTCCAAACACTTGGGTAGTTAACATCTACCAGTTTTTCATCCTAATCTAGTGATACAGCTTTTATTTATAAATGTGTGCATGTGCAATGGATGCAAATTCACAGGCATATGTACAACTTTTAAACTCCTGTCATTAGGATCAGACTCTCATATATCTCCAGTTTTGGATAATGTACTGAAAGAAGGCTGGGATAGAATGATTTAAAATCTGCATGGTAGACTTTTTTTTTTTTGTCTTAGACATTTCCCATCAGAGTGAAAAAGTCCCCATTTCTTTGGCAACTATGTTTTGTACTAGTTCTCTTTTGTGGAGAGTAGCACCAACAGGCCTTGGGCAACCTCTGCTAGAAGCCAGGCCAATAAATCTAGAAACACACAATTTGTTCTTCTCCAACATCACCTTGTGCCATCTCTGCTGTGGCAGCATACTAGCAGCAAGGAGGTTTGCAGGGGCTCTGAAATACACTGAGGAGAAGAGAATGGTGTACTTGTGTTTGTGCAGGAACTTAAAAGGAAGGAGTTTATGTGCCTATGGAACATAGTTTGGAATATCAGAAATGGTGCTTTTTTCTTTACAGTTGGCATGAAGGCTGTGTAAGCGAGCAGGTGCACAGCTATACAGAGCTTCTTCAAGCTAAGAGTATTTCTCTTTTTCTACTCAGGATCAATTGACAAAGGACCAGGAGTAAAACGTTTGAGTTCCTTGGATGATAAGATCCCACCCAAGTCACCCCGTCCACGTCGGAATATCTGGTTGTCACGCAGCCAGTCAGATATATTCGCCCGCAAACCTTCCAGGAAGATAAACGTGCAGGACCCCTACTACACACCAAGCAAAGGGTTAGGCCGGAAAGTGAATCCCTTCAGTGCCCGGGAGGACCTCAAGGGGGGAAAGATCAAATTCTTTGACATGCCAAGCAAGTCTGTGATTTCCCTCGTGTTTGACTTACATTCTCCAGAAGCAGGTGGAGGCCTAAAAGCCAGCCAGTCCCAGTTCCGGCAGGCATATAGCACAGACTGGCAAGAACCTTCCCTTCTTCCTGGGAGGAGATGCAGATCACTTCCACTCTCTCCTGAATTACCACACAAGGAATATGGCCTCTTTGGGGGACTGTCTTCAACCGTTGGCAGGTGTGACCCAGCCCAGTTAGGTGCAGAGGTTCGGCAAAAACTCTTGAGTAGCACTAAATATGGTGTGTCAGAGATTCCCCCCTTTCACGCCAAGCCTCATAGACCAGAGTTTCTTCTTGCACCAGGACAAGAAGAGGATATGGACTGTTCAGATGGGCCAGTGGCCCAGGAGGAAAATGGGTTTTGCCCTGTTGAGAATGCATGTGGAGATCCAGCATGTGATCAGCCCTTAGTGCTGGCCTTGTCTGGGCCACTATCTTACAAAAAGCTCCCAGTTGAGAATTCAGTGAACTCTGAGGGACACTGCTCCCCACAAGTGTTTGCAGGTTGTCTCCCTTCTGAAGAGATGGAGGTAGAAGATGATCTACTGAAAATAACTCTGTTAGAGTCTACAAAGCCTCTGTTCAGTGTTAGTCCTCCCACTGACCTGAAGAGAGAGGCATGGCCCTTCAGGGAGCAGGATGGGGACAGTCCTGCCCTGTTGTCTCAGACCTCCTCCAACATCTCAGCAAGTGGCAGCACAAAGTCAACTTGTGACATATGAAGAGAGGGCTTAAACTGAATGTGTCCTTGAAGGAAGTTGTTCCCAGCCGATTAAACTCTGGTTTTCTGCAGTGCTGGGCTTCACATTTGAAAGAGACTCAACAGATGGTGGAAGCTGGCTGTCAGACAGATAGCTGCAGACAGTATCTGAAGAGACTGATTATTTTATAAAACTTGATTTCAATTTGTGTTTATTCACTTTCCTGATTTGCATTAGGAGGGGGAACTAGTCCAGCTAGAATGGCCATGTGGGTCCCACAGTCCTTCCAAGAGGCAGCAGCCAGAGCAGGCACCATGTAAACAGTTTGACCTAGATTTCCAGCATGGGGCATTTTAAGGTCTTACGCTCCATGTAGAAAGAATGACACTTAAGATTTTTCCCTCTTTCCTCTAACTGAACAGCTGCTCTAAGCCACTGCAGATTTTTCATTAACATTCTGCATCAGTGCATGTGAGTTGGAGCCTCTGTTTCAGAGACAGGCACAGAAGCCTTTCTGAGCTATGTTGAGCAGATAGGAACGCTGTCTGGTCCCAGAGCTGCTTTGAATACATTTGTAGCATTAAACAAGCTCCTCTTTCAAAAGCAGCAAAAACAAAACCCCTCATGCTGGTCACAATCTGCAGGCTGAGTCACATGACAAGTACTTTGCAATTAACAAGAAGAATCTGTTCCCTGGTGTTTCATTTTCCCTCGAGATTCAGTAATGATGTTTAATATATTTGTGCAGGGAAGCTCACTTCCTTGTACAGCACTTTATGTACCTCAGCCCAAATGTGGAGGAAGATTTGCCCAGAGCACAGAGAAGCATATTCCAGGCATTGCCATTTCTGGGCTTCTGAAGAAACTGCTCCTGAAAGTACCAGCTGTACTGAGCTTTTGGCAGGGGGTGGGCTCTTATCTCTGAAGAGCTGAGTGGACATCATGATATGTTTCTGCAGAATAGTTAAATACAGTAGCTACATCACAATTGACTATTATCACTAAGCTAGAAGGGTCCCGTTCACCTCCCTCTCTGGTACAACATCCTATCTCACTGATTTCACTGCAGTAATGATGGCTCCTCACTAGCCTGACAGAGGACAGGGATCCCTTGCTAAGGGAAAGTTGCCAGAAGTGTTGTAGACCCACAAGTGCTCTTGGAGAGAACAACTCACAGGAGGGCTTTGAACAGTCAAACTGACTTTTTGTGTCCTCTGTAGGATGATTTTTTTTTTTTTTTTTTTTTTCCTCCACCAGCAGGTACCTGTGAAAGAAGCAGCAACGTACGTTTTAATGCTGCTTACTGGAACCAGAATCAGCAATCCCTCCTCTGGGATGCAATGTATGGGAAGCTTGTTCTATGACATTTCTATGACATTTCTGCAACATCCTGCCCTTTTCTACTATCACCATCTCAAAACCCATGGGATTTTAAAAATTTTATTTAATGGGGGTTTTTTTAACCTATATTATCATTCCAAGTGAGGTAAACATTACACACCTGCTGAGCAGATGGTGATGCAGCAGGATCCAGAATTTCATCCAGGTAGCTTGTTACATTCTTTCTGCTCTCTTGTAAGGCTGGATACTGTAAGCTAGTCTCTGATGAAAGCCAGACTATTTCTAGTCTTCTCCTGTCTCAAAGAAAGGATGGAGAAAGCCTTAGCTCTTTCTTGGATGGGATGTGTATCTTTCCTGAGGTGTAGGTAGCTATTCTATGAGTTACAGCTATGACTTCCTCTAGTGAAGTGTGTGTTAACCTGAGCAGGACTTCTCCCTTTGCAGTGGCTGCCATGAATGAAATGAGAAACCCAGTGTTGCTGAGTTATTTAATACAGTCCATGCCAGATTAGGCAGCTGTTGGCAGTTTGAAGGAGAAAATGCCTGTGCTCATTAAGATCACACCTTTTGGCCCACACCTATCTACATGTCTACAGAGTGCAGAGCAGCTTGTATGGCTGCCACTGTGTGTGTGTAACTTCCTTTGAGAACAGAGAAACACCAGAACTCAGTGGCCTGCCTGGTGCCTGCGTGCTTCTTTTGTTTTGTTTTTAATCTTTGCTACAATTGTGTCTTCTGGAAAGGAAACCATCAGCACCAGCTTCTGTTGTCACAAGATGCCTTTAGGTGTGTGACTTCAGACAGACAAGCAATAATTAGTAGTTTACTTTTGGACCACCAGGCCGAGAGAAGCTGTCCAGCAGCCTGACCAGAGAGCACACACACACCTCTGGCTGCCCTGGGGCTCCCTGAGAGAGCCCTGGCTGTCAGTGCTGACACCTCATCGTGAAGCCTGTTGCCCTCTCTGACACTGCAAAGCTTGAGCAGTCAGGCTTGGGGTACTCTTGCAGCACCCACTGCAGTGACCTCACTGTTCTCTTACACCACTGTCCTTAGGTTTCCCTACCCTGAACAGCTCTTGCAAAGCAGCACAGCTAAAATTTTATTTTCTTAACTGTCCGCTCTAAGCACAACCAACTGACATGCATTGGGTACAACTATCAACTCTTCTGGCTCTTGGTACTGAGGTGGAGATGTCAGAAACAGAAATGCCAAGGACTAGCAGCTCAGGCCTTTCTTGAATTGGTCTGCATGGGAAGAGGCACGTGTATGAAACTGGAGTAAAAGGTCATTTTAAAAATTACAAAGTGGTTGCTGAAAGCCAGTGTTTCTAAGGATGCAGTTGGAAGTCACTACATCTCATCCCTTTGGCTGCATAAAGCTGAATCTAGTAACTCCTAGGTTTTGTGCCTACTGAGGTTGCTTTTCTACAGAGGGCCATTTTCTGACAGCTACTGATAAACATGTGGTCAGCAAACTCCTTGTTTTATAGTGATGTGACAAAGTTTTATTGTGATTGGATTTTACCATGATTTTGACTTTACAAGAGCAGTTCTTGCTCTTTTAAAGTACTTTCTACACATTGCTACGCATCTCCCTGAAGAGATCAAAGATGTTTTTAATTCACTTTAAATCTATGTTGAGTTCATTTAAATGTCTGTTATAAGCTATTTTTGTTGTGGTTGCAGGTTGATAAAATGCAGCCAAGAGAATCCATGTGAATGGATTCCATGGAATCCATGTCAAAAGCAGTACAGCCAAGGGGCTGTAGCAGACTTTTACTTGGAGAGGCATCGATGTATTTTGTGTAACAGAACATTGGTATTTTTTGCCAGTACAACTAAAGACACTTGAATAATTCCTGTTTGCACTTAATGCTATTGTTTATATTGCATGTCACTACATTTCTATGCAAAACAAATGACCTTTTTCTTTGGGAGGAGGGGCAGCCAGATATTTGATTAAGTATAAAGATCTTTGCGAGATGATCTATTTTCGTATTTATGAAGGAGTTTTACGTCTTAATATTTTGCAGTCTGTAAATAGCTGAACTTGTAATTAAAGGCTTAGGAAGAAGTTTGTAGCCTGTGTATAATAGTAAGTTAACACTGCCAGAAAAAAAAAATCTTTGCGAAACAATTTTTCTAATATTGCGGATATTTATGAATATGTAAAGAAAGCACGTCTTGTTTTTATGTTGATTGACCTTCTGACTTTTTTGAACTATAGAAATGGTGTATGTTTTATTGGAACTGCAATAAGAAGTAACCAAAGATGAATCCACTTAAATATTTTCATAATTTTTTTCTTGGTCAGGTTTTGTAAACTTTCCCAACTTGCTTTCAAAATAAAAATGAAATCAAGGCCTGAGTCTTGTGATTAAGAGGATAACTGGCTTAAGTTAAAAAAGCTAGCTCAAATGCATACTTAAAATACAAATGCCATTAATACCTGGCTTGAGATTGTACTTGCTATTACTCAGTGCTGAGTTATACCCAAGGACAACTGTCATCCTCAGTGTTATTTCTCTCCTGCATCTCACTGAAGATTTCCACTGTTAAATCCATGAGACTCAATGATTTTTTTTTCTGCTCTGTGTTACAGCACTCTAAAGAGTAGGCTGTGTCTTGTGATCTACCAAATACCATTACCATGGCTTTTGATAGCAGCCTGCAGGGTACTTGCCATGGTGGCTGCTCTGTTCTAGCCCTAAATAGCCTCAGTAGCACAGCAAGCTGTGCAGTTTCTCAGGATTACGTATCTGGTTTTCAGCCCCACTGCCTCTCTGCTTTGAACAAGTCTGAAGACCTGCTCTGGCTTGGTTCTGCATGCAGTTAGCCAGCCCTAAATCAGCTGGCCCATTTGGGAGGAACTTCCTCCTTCCCTCTTCTCCTGTAGGGGCAAAGGTCTTATCTGTGCATGCAGTAACCAAAGGTGTATTTCTCCCCCTTCAGCCTCATCCCTGCCCTCACATCCCAGCATGCCACTAAGGAATACGGGCAACTCCAACTGAGAACAATTTGATCAGTCAGATGTTAACACGGAAACAAGAAAATATGAAACCTGTTCCCTTTTTGGTGAGTTCTTGATGGAAGAAAGAATTCCAAAACTTGGAGGAGGAAAAGAAAGCAGAGTTTATTGAGGAGTGCTGTAGCTCTATGCACTGTCCCAGGCCAACTTTATCTTCTCACTGTGAGCTTTGGAAGATTTAGAAAACAAGCTCTTCACTATTTGCAATGGCACAGATTTCCCACTAAGGTACAGTTTATTATGGCACTCTGGCAACCAGGGCCCTGCACCAGCGTCTGTGTTTTTTCCTTGCTTGAGCATCCAGACATAAGCCATGATATAGCCAGTCATGAACGCATCAAAGCCAGCTCGGTGTGTGCCCCCCTGCGAAGGAGGGCCGTGGCTTTCCTTTCCTGCAGCACCTGCTGCTTCAGTCTCAGGGGTGTCTGGGTGACTGGCTGAGCCCAACCCAGTGGGAACCTGTGACTTCTTCACTTGGTCACTGCCAGAGGAATTTCCCTTGGCAGAAGAGCTCTGGGCAGCTGTTCCCTGGTCAGTTCTTTCAGTGCTCCCCAGATTCTCTTCCCAGTGTGTGCTGGTGTCTGAGCTGATCTCTGTTTCCATGTCTATGGAGATCTCCTCCAGTGGCCTGCCCTCCCCGTTGGGTACGATCTCTGCCAGCTCTGTAGTAGCTGCAGGCTCATAGCAGCTCTGCTTCGGTGGTGGTCCCTCCTCCCCCTTCTGAGCTTGCTCCATGTTTTCCCCTGAGCTTTCCTGTTGGAATGGTGTTGCAAGCACTTTCATGTTCTTCCGATGCTTCCATTTGTGCTTCCGTTTCTTTCGCTTCTCCCAAAGCTTGTCGTCCTCATCAATGATGAGGTCAATGTTATGAGACTGTGGACACTTCACCCCTTTTGGACACCAGCCATAGGCCTAGGGAGAGAGACAGAGAAGTCTGTAGCATCTTACAGGTTAGAGCAGGAATCACAATAATGTGAAGTTAGCTAATTAATCCCTTCCACTGAGGGCTTGTTGAAGCTGGAGTAGGAACAGTGTCCAGTTACAGCCCCCCAGAACTGGAAAGGTGGTGACACACTGCACTGGGTGCAGCACACAGCATATGAGGAGAAGCCAAAGAAGATGGGTTTGTTCTATCTAGGAAAGACACAGCTAAGGGCAGAGGGATATCTGCTTGGTGTCTGCAGGTACCTACAGCAGAGGTTATGGACAAGATGGAGCTAAACCCTTGTGAGAGCACAGGGAGAGGGGACCTGGTAACAGTCAGGGGAAATCATGACTAGAGATGTAGGAAAACATTTTTCACACAGTGGTCAAGCACTGGAACAGGGACCTGGAGTTGTTTTTAATCTCTGTCCTTACACAGTTTCAAAATTTATCAAACAAGGCTCTGAGCAACACACAGGTGGTGGTTGGATGAGAAACTTCCAGAAATTTCCTCAACCTATGTTCTGTGACAGAATGTGCAACATGTGGAAGAGCTCCTTTTCTCCATGAAGCACCTGAAGCCAGTTATGATCTGATCAGATGGTTCTTTGCTGCTGTAGCTGCACCAGGACAAGCTGTTCTGGATCACCCTGTGCTATATTGCCAGAAGCTGCAGACAGGTAATTTTTTATATCTAATGAAGGTAAAGGGAAGGGTAGAGGTGGCACTTCTTTCTTGTAGGACAAGCCAAACTAACATTGAACTTGTAACCCCTTCCCAAGACAGCAAGGGATACTGTAACTCATACTAAACACTGTTTAAGGCCATAAACTCTCTGTTGGAATCTTCCTAATGAAGCCTGTAGGATTCCCCACCTCTAAGCAGAGCACACTATTGCCTTCTCAATCATGAATCCACCTGAAGCTTGAAAGTGTTCCTTGTACTATGAAACAGGTGAGGGGAAGTTACCACGTGCTTTCCTACAACTTCTAGTTAAGGCCACATGTGCCCCTTTCCATGGAGCCAGGAAGAGAGCAGAGATTTGCGTTACTTACCGAAAATTTCTCACAGACAGGCACCTTATTCCCCCCTGCAGCACTGTGGCTTTCTTCTTCTAGAGAGCAGTAGCGGTAGTCGATGTAGCGGGACATGTTGGCAGGGTAGTTGCAGAACTCCACTGTGAGGTGCTGCCCACTGGAGTCCCTCAGCTTGCAGTTCTCTCGCTTGCTGGAACAAGAGGAGCATACAGTTACTGTGGGATGGGACTAGAGCATGGAGTAAACACTGCTCTCCACCAACTCTCAACTCCATGAGTTTCCTGCTCTTGAGCTGCAGCCCCAGATGCTGGAATGGAATTCAATCCCAGGAGAGCAGCTTTAGTAGTAAGTAGTTGTTTCCATGCTGATTCAAAGGTTGTTTTTTCTTATGTGCTGACATAGAGGAAGAAAAAGCAGCATCTCTGGTGAAGTTACAAGAGAAGGGGATGTATAGTTTGTTTTTTTAACTGTAAAGGGCACTACAATATGTGTTTGTCGTCATAATGTTAATGGACAAGGAAAAGACGCCCCAAAATGAGACACAGACCATCCAGCAGTCACCTGGGCAACACAGGCAACAAGGAAAGGGTTTTCATTTCGTGAAAAAAAATCTGATCTCTGTTTTGTCCCAAAAGCTGATTAAAAAGCCCAAAACCTTTGGAAAGTTCTACCTAACGAGAACTTGGATTAAAACATTTAAGACGTCAACTTAAAAAGTATTTTTTTATCTTGTCAAAACAAAGCACTCTCATGTTCTGAGAACAGCCATCTTGAATGTTTTCAGACCTGTCAAAGTGGCATTTCCTGAGATAAAGCACTCACTAAAAATACTATTTCTCCTAAAAACAGAGCATGACTGGCTTGAGCTTTATGGAGATCCCAGAGGCTTTGTCACTGCCAGGGGCTTGTTTAGATTATGTAAGGCCAGCGGAATGTGGGGCCAGACTGCAAAGCACAGATGTGTGTCCTGAACAAGAGCACAACGCTTGCTTGGAAGGAAGCGATGGGAGTCAGAGTGGCCCACGGGTATCTCGCGTGCAGGACATGTGACAGAGCTGGACAGTGTCAAGGAATGCAGGGGGTGCCCACCCTTTAACTGCACTGTCCTTTACAAAGCATTATTATAATTAGCAGACCCTGCAGGAGAGCCCTGGTTTCTTTTCTGTATGAATTTCTGCCATGACCTTGTGGCACTGCTGGACCAGAGCCAGGCAGTGACCCAATTAGATCTCAGATCAGGCCACTGTGATGAGTTTTCTACTGGCACCAGTTCTGAAGTTCAGTGGCTGCCCACCAAACCAGTAAGGTCTATTAAAAAACAAACCCATTCTAGAAACAGAAAAAGCACAGGGCAGAGTCACCTGAAAAGCACCTTCAATCAGTGGGACAGTGAAAAGACAGCCCCCTTGCCTGGAAAAATAAACACACACTGATTTCCCTTTGCCTTCCTCCTGTAAGCTCTGAGTACCAGTGTGCTGCTCACCACTTCTTGTAGGCATACTCCAAGTAGGATGCTACAAAGCGAGTCTCAAACTCCGAGGCGTACTTGGTGTCGTATATTCCCGCTGGGAACATCTCGGAGAGGTCGGCGGTGAAGGTGCCGAGGCTGTCCGGGAGGTGAGCGTAGAAACACTGGTACAGGAAGACCAGGTCGATCAAGCCATTATGGAGAATGAGCGGCTTCTTCGCCCGGATGAGCTCCAGGAAAAGCGTCCGAACACTCAGGCTCTGGCTCTCGTTGCCCTGCATGAGGAAGGATCACAAGGAAAGATCAGTGAGCTTGGCACCCTAACTGTCACCCTGGAGAGCCCTCAGAGCAGGATGCACTCACACAGCTATGACTTACTCTGAACAAACACAAACATCTGCAAAAGCAACTGCAAAGTGGGTTTAAAGCAGCAGGGAGGTGAAAGGGTAATGCTGCACGCAAGACCCCAGTGTGCACTCACCTTCATGCAGGAGCAGGGGAAGCCAGCACACTCCCTCAAACCTGGAGCAGAGCAGGCTGAGGTGCCTGAAAGGGAGTGGGTTTGTACCTTGTCGTTGCCCTTGTGGTAAGGGATCCCCTGGGAATACTGCTTGTTGAAGTCGAAGCCATGCTGCACCAGGAACTGCACTGACTGGGGCTCGACCACATAATCCTCGGTGCAGAGCAGCGTGAGGTTGTAGATCTGGCACAGGTACGTGTTCTCGGACTGCACAAGGAGAACGTGCAAAGAACCCAGGGACACCTGTCAGAGGGAGCTGCCGGGACAATTCCGCGGGGGAATTCCATCTCCCAGCGCGCCCCCGTTCCCCGAGACGGACCAAGAGAAAACGGCCGCACCACGGTTCGTGCACGCACCTTCTCCGGGAGCTGCTTGAAACAGGCGACGCCGAGGGACAGGACAGAGCGTGTCCTGGCGGCGCTGCAGACGGCCTTGTACCGCTCCTCGATGCACCTGGCAGCGGGAGAACAGGCCATGACGGCTCTGGCCTGCCCGTACCCCAGGGAGAGGCACTGTGCAGCCGGTACCGAGAGACGCACCGCCCCCCCGCCCCACCGGGCACTCACGGGCTCAGCAGCGACTTCCTGGCGCCGAGGCCGCTCAGCTCCTACAGGGCGACAGACACCGTCAGTGGCCCCTCGGGAGTAGCCGCGCCCCGCCCCGCCGCGGCCCCCACCCCGGCTCACCGTGTCCACGGCCACAAAGGTGGCGGAGCGCAGCGCCAGCACCATGGACGGCCACAGCTCCGCCAGGTTGTCGCTCTGCACGTCCACCACCGGCACCCGCGCCGGGCTCGCCATGGCCGCGCCCGCACGGGGCCTCCGCCGCCGCGCCTGCCCGCCGCCTGCCCGCCGCGAGCCCCGCACGCCTTGCCCGCTCCGCGCCCAGCGCCGCCCGCCCTCGCGGCCGGCCCGGCTTCTGCCGACCTTGTTGGGGTTTGTTACCGTTCTCAAAATCCGTTTTCAACCGAAATTTGGATTTAAGTCAACAGGCGTTTAGCCAGGCCAGCTTCTTTGGGTCCTTCCCAAGCGGCCTCTCGGACCCGCGGGAGAAGGGGCGGGAAAGCGCGCGCGGACGCGGGAGCGGCTGTGCCATGAGCCCCGCGCGGGCCCGGGCGGCGGCGACTGCCGGGGCGCTCCGGCGGAGCGGCGGGAGCGCGGCCCCGCCCCAGGGGCGGAACAGGAAGCGCGCGTCGCCCCGCGGAGGTGCTCGGTAGCGGGAGGGCTGGTGGAGTGTGGGGTGTTCTCCCCGGGGCACGGACAGCCAGCCCGGGCCGTCTCCGGTGCTTGCTGGGTCCTCGTAGAGCCCGGTACTTGGTGCGCGTCCACCTGGCAGCGGCTCGGTCGGGCTCCCGCCTCTGCCGGGGTTGAGCCCCACAGCCCTTCGCCGTCTCCATCGTCCGCTGACCTTTCGCCGCTCTCCTGGCAGGGTCCGCGTCTGCAGCGCCCGCTCCGCCTCCCGCCCGGCATCTCTTCAGCGACCCGGCTGAGGTCGAGGCCCTGCGCGGGAATCTGCTCGCCTGGTACGACCGATGCAAGCGGGACCTTCCCTGGAGGGCACTGGTAAGAGGAGACAGCGGGAAGCGGGGGTGGGGAACTACCTACTTACTCCTAAGGGAGCCTGGCTGAAGTGACCATGGTGTTTTTCCCTATGTCATCCATCCCTATCTGCATGGAAGTGCTCCATGTCGTGGCTGTATTGTGATGGGTGGTCTGGAGCCAGTCCCTAGGTATGAAGAGTAAAAGCAGGGCATGTTTCTCAAATATAAACTTCAAGAGGAGTACTTATCTTCGGCAAGGTTAGTCTAGCTGTGCTTTAATGCTGTTTTGTTCCTGCCTCTATGACACCTTGTAGCAGCACGTGCTGCGTGGAGGTTTCCCAAGTATTTATTTTAAGCCTGCTGGACGTTTTTTTGGAGCTCCTGCCTGTTCTGTGCTCAGCCTGGCAGCACTGGCTCGAGAGTCATTGAGGTGCTGAGGGTGGGCATCAGCTTTACAGCTTCGTCTGAATGGTGGGAACTGCACAGCCCCTCTGTGGGATTTACATTCTGCCTCCCATTGCTTCCTATGCAGGCAGGCTCAGGTATGGGACAGTTCTCTGTGGCATTTTGAGCTCATAAGTAACTCTCCATGTGGGATTTCATGAGCAAGAAGGTGCTTTGGCTGTCACTTGATTAACCCAAATTCAGAACTTCTGAGTGCTCGGGGGAAATATTTTTTTTGTTTCAGATTCCATTGCAGTGTTCAAAACACACCATGGATTGTTTTATTTTACACACAGGTCTCCTCTGTGGTGCAGTCCTGTGTCACCTTGTTTCTCATGCTTTATCTTCTTCTCCTTCCAGGCAGCGACAGAGCTGGATGCCGACAGACGGGGATATGCAGGTGAGGAGCAGGGACTGGCATTGTGAGGTGTGGCTTGGGTGCCATCCTTGGAATAAGCTACCTGAAGTGGCCCCAAGAGCCATTGATTCTCCTTGCAAGGCACTGGGGGGTTGGAGAGCCCACCTTGGGCCTGGGGGAGCTTCTGTGGGGCAGCATGTGGGGAAGGTGAGGGGTGGGAGGGTGTCCCATGAGCTGGATGCTGTGCAGGGTTTGTAGCCAGCGCTAATGTGGCCACAGCACGAGGTGTGGGTGGTGTTGGAGCCTCTGCTCTGACCCCTGCCCTGCTCCCTGCAGTGTGGGTGTCCGAGATCATGCTCCAGCAGACACAGGTGGCTACGGTGATTGACTACTACAACCGCTGGATGCAGGTGACTGCTCCTTACAGAGCCCTGGGCCCACAGGTCTCCCCTTTGGAGACCTTGTCCACTGCCTGTGGCAGAGCACAACTCTGCTTGTCCCCGACTTGTCTCCTTCCCTCTGTCCCGCAGAAGTGGCCGACACTGCAGGCTCTGGCACAGGCGTCCCTGGAGGTGAGCGTCGCTGGGACCGGGTGCTCTCCCTGCCCTGTGGCTCTCCATTAACACCGGGCTGTGTCTCTCGGAGCAGGAGGTGAACGAGCTGTGGGCTGGGCTTGGCTACTACTCCAGAGGGAAGCGTCTGCAGGAGGCAGCAAGGAAGGTGCTGGAGTGGGGGGAAGGGGCATTTCTAAACCTCTCTGTGGCTGCTGCTGGCTCACGTCTGCCCTGCCTTGCTGGGGCTGTGGCACAAGGCTGCAGGGGCTGGGATCCGATCCTCCTGTGGGCAAAATGGCAACCTGCACACACACACCCCAGCTGTTTCCCTGAGCTTGGCCCCTTCCCTGCCAGGTGGTGTCTGAGCTGGCTGGCCAGCTGCCCAGGACAGCTGAGGACCTGCAGAAGCATCTGCCAGGTGTGGGCCGATACACGGCAGGAGCCATTGCGTCCATCTCGTACGGACAGGTGAGAAACACGGAGTGCACACATCTCCCCCTCTGCTGCCCAGCCCCACTCCTGACAGGGTCCTGCTGCTGGGTCTCACAAGCCATGGGCTCCTCAGGGTCGTGCTTGGCTCTCCCCCACTTTGGGATGCATCTCAGCCCTCACCTAGCTTGGCCTGTGGGTTGACCTTGTGTGTGTCTCTCTCCATCTTGGGAGCATCCCAACTCCCTTCTTTGTCTGGAGCACATCCCAGCATGGTAATCCCAGCTCCTGGTCCCAGGCTACAGGAGTTGTGGATGGGAATGTGGTCCGGGTCCTGTGCCGCCTGCGCTGCATCGGTGCCGACTCCAGCAGCCCTTCTGTCATCGACCGGCTCTGGTAAGGGGAGTGCTCTGTCTGTTCAGAGCTGTGCTGGTCATGGCTAAAGGCAGGATCACTCAGGAGCCTTGGGGAGGGAGGCAGGTGTGCAGTATGGGAACCCTTGGGAAGCTGGTGCTGCTGGCAATAGTGGTGAAAGGAGCTGTGTTGCCTGTGCCTACCTAGGAGCTTCCACCCAACAGGCAGGAAGCAGGCAAAGGTCCTGGGATGCTCTCCCCAGAGATCCCCGTGCCTCTCACTGCCATTTCTCCAGGGACATGGCAAATGTCCTGGTGGACAGGAGTCGCCCAGGGGATTTTAACCAAGCCTTGATGGAGCTGGGGGCAACTGTGTGTGTGCCCAAGGCCCCACTGTGCGGGGAGTGCCCAGTGAAGCAGCACTGCCAAGCGTGGCGCAGGGTAAGTGTGGTCGCAGAGGGTTTGCCATGCCTGGGAACAAGGTGGGCTGGTGGATGAGTCTGTCCTCACTTCTGTCTCCCCTTGCAGGTGGAGAAGGAGCTGGCCTTCGCCTCTCAGAAGCTGTTTGGAAAACCGCCCCCAGTGCCTGATGTTGAGGACTGCGGTAAGTGTGTGGGGAGATCCCTGTTGTTGCTCCAGGTCTGAGTCCTGCAGCAACTATTACATTGGTGTTTGCAGGTGTTGGGGACTGTCCCCTGTGCCCCCCAGCCACAGAGCCATGGGACAGCAGCCTGGGGGTGACCAACTTTCCCCGGAAAGCAGCAAAGAAGCCGCCGCGGGCGATGCGAACAGCCACGTGTGTGCTGGAGCGGAGGGGCTGCCATGGGGCCCCAGAATACCTCATTGTGCAGAGACCTAGTTCAGGTAATGGGGCTGGGAAGGAGGGGGATGAAGGCACCACACTGTCCCTTCCCACCTGCATGAGGGATAGAGGGAAAGGCACTGGTTGCTGGGGTGGGGAAAGGAGCTCTTTGGGGCTGTGATGAGGCTCAGTGTCCCTGGATGTGTCCCTTGCTGTCTCACGTTTCTGTCATGCCTCCTTCTCAGGTCTCCTGGCTGGACTCTGGGAGTTCCCAAGTCTCCCGCTGGCTCAAGATCTGAAGGAGGAGAAGGAGAGGGAGGAGCTGGCTGATCACCTCCAGGCCTGGATGGGGCGGCCCGTGGCAGCAAAAGGCCTGCAGTTTATTGGAGAGGTGAGCCTGGAGCTGGAGGGATGCAGTGTGGGTCCCCTGTGCTCAGCCATGGGGATATAGCACACAGGAGACGGGTCTCCCTTTCCCACTGTCACCCCTCCCAAGCTCTGCCCCACTTCTCAGAGCCCTGGCAGGCTCGGTGCACTTTGCATCCCCCATTTCCCACCAGCTGCCCATCTCATGTGTCTTTCCATCCCCTCACAGGTTATCCACATCTTCTCCCACATCCACCAGACTTATGTGGTCTACTCCCTGCACCTAGATGGGGATGTGACCCTGGACCCTGCCTTGTCCCGGTCCCGCTGGGTGACAGAGGAGGAGTTCCATGCCTCAGCCGTGTCCACAGCCATGAAGAAGGTATGGGGGGCACCTGGCCCTTCCCTCAGTTATCTTGGGAAAATGCCTGGCATCCCCCTCAACTTCTCTGGGCTGTTCCAGCTCCAGGACCCAGCTGCTGTTCAGCTCTGGGTTCTCCTGTTCTTCCTTCAGGTGCTGAAAGCTCACGAGAAGCAGCGCAGGAAGGAGAGCAGCCCTGTCAAGGTGAGCAGTGCTCCAGGGTGCATGGGGCCCCAGTGCTGTGGGACAGCCTCTGGTGTGCTGTGCTGAAGCCCCCCTGGGCTTTGGGATCAGGCCAAGGAGCATCCCCAGCCTGTGGTAGGGGAACTGGCACTGCCCCTGAGTGTCCCCAGTACCCAGGGGCAATCCCTGGACACTGTGGGGCCCTTGGGGTGTGGTTGAGCCCTGCTGTGTCTCCTGCAGGGCTCCAAGCGGAAGCGGGAGCCAAAAGCACAGGGAGCAGGCAGTGCCTGCTCTGGGACACAGCTGTCCCTCCACGCCTTTCTCCGGGCACCAACTGCCCCCTGAGGGCACCACCCTTCCTCGTGGGAGACACCAGAGCCCCTGGCTGCGGTGAGTCCTGCCTGGGGCGTGGCAGTGCTGTCCCTGTGCTCTAGCAAGCCCAGGACACAGCACTATAATGGTCTCCCACTCTTCCTTTACCCTGCCTCCCGCATGGGCGTTGTGCCTGGATGTGGCCACTGGTCCTGGATTAATCCTGGAGCCAGACTTGCCCTCCCTCCTTGGCTGGAGCCCTCCTGGGGCTATTTGGCCCTATACTGGCACCACTTTGGCACTGTGGACTCAGGGCAGCAGGGGTTTCTCTCTAGCAGTGGGAAGGCTGTGGCCACATTGTTCACACAGCCCTGTCCCCTGCCTGTATCTCATGCCCCAGCCAGTGACTGGGGATGCTGCTGTACCTTCCCTCGTTTTAACTGGACCTGAAAATAAATCTCAAGTGTGTGGGGTTTTTTAAGTGACTGCCTCTCTTGCACTGTGCTAAGCTGGGGGGGTGTTGGGCAGCTTGTGGTGGAATGTGAAGATGGCCAACAGGATCCTTAGATGTGGGCTGGGGAGAGCAGGATTTCTTCATTAATGCACCCAAGAGTCCCTTGGCTAAGCATTAACTGCTGGTGACCCCAAATAAGCAGAGCACTCCTCCTGCAAGGGCAGACATCAATCCCCAAGGCATGTGCAGCTCCTGCCCACAGGCCGCTCCTCCCTGGGGCTGAACAACTGCCCCCAGGGCTTTTTGTAGGGTTTCATCCTCCTTTTATATTTTTTCTGTTGGGCTGCTCAGCACTGTTCATGCTGACTGTGGTGCACCCTTGCAAAGGCACAATGCTGGGAGCTGGCATGGATGGGGACAGTCCTGGTGGGGTGCCACAGGCAATGGTCTCAATTTTAGGGATATGCCCACTTTGAGTGATGGAAATGGCCACCTCATCCTTACCTAGCACTCAGCACATCTTAAATAGGAGGATTAAAAACCAAAAGCAGCGCTTGTAAGTTAATTCTTTAATTGAGAGGAGTAAGAGGCCACCACTTGCCCCCCAGGGCTGGTCAGGCTGTGGGTGGTAACTGCTAGTAAGCAGCTCTAGATTATCCACTGCCCTCAGGCAGCCCCTCATCTCTCTACGTCTGGGAGTGTTTTTGTGCCAGCAGACTCTTGGTCATGCTGCAGGCTCAAGTCTCAATAAATTAAGATGAAACTAAGGCAGAAAATTCTTCATGTGTGGTTGATAAATCACTGGGAACCCAGAGCATGGGAGGAATCCCACCCATCCTGGGGCATGCTCAGACCCCTGCTGGACTCAGCCCTGAGCATCCTGCTCCCACACTGAGCTGGCTCTGGATTGATCAGGAGCCATCCCTTGGTCCCTGCCCACCTGGGCCATGCCAGGGATGGGATCTCTCTGGTCCTTGCCTCCAGGGTTGGACTGGAGAAGATGGGGAGCTGAGGGAGGAGGACTGCAGTGTTGCACTAGTGCTGCTGGTCCATGTAGACCTGCACAGCTTTCCACAGTGCCCGGATATTGCCTTCCCCGAAGCCTGGTGCTCCCCGACGGTCAATGAGCTCCAGGAAGAAGGTCTCCTCGGAGAAGAGGGGATGGGTGAAGATCTGCATCAAATATTCCCGAGAAGGGCTCTCTGTGGCATCAGTGCCCGGCTGGCCCTTGTCCCCAGGCACTGTGGTGTCCAGGAGGATGCCAAGCTCTGCCAGCATGTGCGGGTCCTGCCCAGCTCCTTGGATCTCCTCTGCTTTGCCCCCCTGGCTGTAATACGTGGTGGGGGGTGTGAAGAACCGTGCTCCCTGCTGCTGCAGGGCCCTGGTCGTGCTGACAATGTCAGTGGTGCAGAGCCCGACGTGCTGGATCCCAGCCCCACCGTGCTGCTCCAGGAACGTGTCGACCTGGTTGGTGCCGTTCTGGGAGAGGGACTCAGCAAAGACCAGCTTGCAGCCGTGTGCTGGGGTGCCCTGGGCGCTCTGCAGTGCGAGGAGCAGCATGCCCACGCCCTGCCCCCCCAGCACATACCCCTCAGCCGGCCTCTCCTGGGGGTTCAGCAGGAAGCGGTGGAAGCCGAAGCAGCGCTGGTACCAGTCCAGAGCTGCCCGGGCCCCACCCCGGGGGCAGACATAGGTGATGTGGTCAAAGTGAGTGATCTTGATCGCATCCCCTGTGGCTGAGGGGGCTCCTTGGATGGGCTGGAAGCCGGGCAGGAAGGGTCCCCGGTAACAGGATCGGTCCAAAAGGGTGTGGCTGATGTTGCCCACGACAGAGCTCACCACTCCATAGGTGACAGAACCACCGTCATCGCTCAGCTCAGTGGGCGGCACCAGCAAGGAGCAGCCCTGGTTCTGCAGCCGCTTGCAGAGCCCTGGCACATCATCCACCTCGAAGCAGACGTTGGAGGCTGTGCCCAAGGTGGGCTGTGGATCTATGTCATAGAGGAAATCACGGGATGAGGTGCTGGCGGGTGCCAGGCGCTCGTTGACCAGGAAGATGGCAGATTCCCGTCGCAAGGCCAGCTGCCGGACACGCGGCGTCTCCCGCACGGCCACCGGCTGGAAGCGAAAGGTGTTGGCCAGGTGCTGGGCCCAGCCCTGCCTGTAGGGCAGGTGCAGGGAGATGAAGCAGGGGCGGCTCAGCGAGGCTGCCATGGCTGGGCAGGCTGCAGGGAGGACGCAGGGGATCAGGGGGGCTGCTGACCCTGGGGAAAAGTCATTCCCCCCCACCTTGCACAGAACCCACCTTTGTGTGTTGTGTGTTTGCGAGAACAGATGCAAAAGTGTGTAAACTCGCACCTTTTAAATGTATGTATTTTAAATAAGCAGGTCTCAGGAACCAGTTTGCCCTGTGAAAGGGCACCCACCTTCGGGACTGGCTACAAAGAGCTGCCCAAGGCTGCTGAGCCTTCCTGCTAGCCATCCACTCGGCTGCCCTGCTCCATGCTTGAGGTTCCAGAGCAGGAAAGCCCCGAGCCCTGGATGCAGCCCTCTGGGTCCCCTCTGGAGCCACAGTGTCCTTTGGGAGTGCCGCAGGGAGGTTAGTGGGGATTCCCAGTGGAGGAGGTGTGCTGCACGTGTAAGCCAGATTATGGGGACAAGGGTTGTGGTGGGAATGTCCTGTACCAGGAACATGGAGGTTGGACTGATTAAACATGGAGCAATACAGTGGTTTCAGCTAAAAGGCTCCTGTGCTGCCCCAGCGCCTGTCAGGTGTGTCCCACGATTGGAGGGGAGCAGTGAGGTCATGACAGGCTGATGTGCCCTTCCCCTCCCCAACAAGGACAGCGTGGAGCCACCATGCTCTCTGCAATAGTCTGGGAACAATGACCTTGCCCTAGGGGCACAGAGGAGGGACACTTCGGTAAAGTGACCTCCTTCCCCACTCATCCAAATATCTGCGATGCTCAAGGGGGAAAATGACCTGCCCCAAACCCCATTCGGCATCACCTCTCCAGAGCACCCACTGAGGCTTCCTGACCCCATGGCATGCACGAGCCGCCCTGGCCGGATCCCACAGGGGTGCAGTGGGCTGGGGGCCACACGCCTGCTGAAAAATTCCCTTTCACCAGCCCGCTGGAAAGGGCTGTATGCACCGAGCTCTCCCTGCTCCTTCCCACCAGCCCAGGGCGCACGGACCGCGTGGGGCCCCGCTGAGCACACGGGCAGGGGCCGGCGCTCCGCCCGTCCGGCCCCGCTCCCCGCTGCGCCCCGCGGCACCGGCGCCGCCCCGCTCCGCTCCCGCCGGCCCCGCTCCCCGCGCCCGCCCCGCCACCCCCGTGCCCGCGGGGCCCCGCTCACCGGGGCCAAGGCTGCGGGCGAAGGGGACGCGGGGCGGGGCCGGCCGGGGGCGGTTCAGTTCGCTGCTCCCCGGCATGCACCAGGCACGGCGCGCCGGGCACGGCGCCGGCTCTGCCCGGGCGCTGCGGAGCGCTGCCGGCGGGGATCGGGCACGGCCGGGCGCAGCCGGGCCGGCACACGGAGAGCGCGGCGCTCCCTGCCGGTGCCGCAGCTCCTACCGAGCCCGGCGCTGCCCGGCTGCGCTTGCGGGAAGAAAAGCTGCCCAGGCTGAAAACTGCAGGCACCGCGGCTCGGGATGAGCCAAGGGAAGAGGGAAGCGCCTGCCAGGCGGTGGCTGGGGCGTCCTGGGACACAGCTTGTATCTGTGCAGGGTCATTCCCTGCCAGCCCGAGTCTCGAGACATGAACTGGGGAAACGTGTCCCTGCTCAGGGCACTTCACGGTGTCCGGGGTACCCAGTGGGGGGGTGACAGATCTGCGGAAAGTCCCATGTCAGTCATAAGGGAGACTGCTCACCGATTCAACCCAACCCACGGCCCTGCATTCTTACAGACACCTCTGGGCCCCTCCAGCTCCTCAGTAGCGATCCCCTCTCCCCGTGCTGTTTTCAGACGACTCCACCCTCTATGTGTGTCTGGGATCATGTCCTGCCCCCTCCGTGACTGTGACTGCTGCCCTTCCCTGCCTTATCATGTTTTTGTACAGATCCCAGGTACAATAAACTGCTCAAATATTTGCAGAGATGTCCTTGTGCTGCCAGAGTGGTGAGCTCCTCTTGTTTGGTTGGGGGGTGGAATCCAGTGTCGCTGTGATTTCCCAAGGAAACACCGACACCACCCCGGACGGGAGGGATGGAACTGGACGCTGGGGAGTTGCTGTGGGGCCAAGCTTGGCTTGAGAACGGCCATAGGCACAAAAGAACAGCCCGACTTTTGGGGTGACATCCCACAGGGCAGGGAGCTCCAGCACCCCGGTGTGGGAGGGAGGCACCATCTTTTTGGCTGCAGGGTGGCAGAGACTGCACTGGTGTCTCCTGTGGGACCTTGTGCAGGGATGGCGCTGTTCGAGGTCACCCCACAGTCCAGCAACCCTTTGGTGTGAGCAGTGTCCTTGGCAACGCCCCCTGCCCTCCTGTGCCGGGGTTTTGGAGCGGCTGTGTCCATCTCTTCCCTGCAGCACCGCCTGTCACCCTCCGGCGTCAGCCCGGCACCAGGCACCGCTTTGCTCCAGCTCGGGCTGGGCTGTGGCAGCAGCACCCCGAGGCCACATGGCACCGACGGGGACAGTGCCTGCCTTGTCGCTCTCCCCTCGAGGCAGGCGGCGGTGGCCGGGGCGCAGTCCCTGCTCCAGCCAGGCTCTTCTCCTCCCTCCTGGGCGGGGAGAGTGGACAGGAGATAAAAGGGGGACCAGGGCCAGCTGGAAGTTGCTGAAAGCTGCTGGGGCCGGGAGCGAGGGAGGACGGCGGCGAGGAGAAGTGCGGTATCGAGGGCTCGATCTCGCGGGGAGAGGGCTGGGGAGGGGGGCACATTCACCCTGGCCAGATCCTGCATCTCCCTACTCCCTCCCCACATCATCCCCCCCCAGACCCTTATCCTCCCCCTTCCCCATTAAGTGTGCTGGATATTAGAGGGGTGGGGAATATCCTAGGGTTAGGGGGCTGTTGGAGGACAGGGCTTCAGGCAGATGTCAGGACTCAAGAGCTTTAAAGGCTCTGTGTACTCCCAAAGCACTTTGTGGGGCATCAAGGACTCTCAAGGTGACCTGAAGGTGAAACCATCTCTGTCCCAGTGACTGCTCACCGGCAGCTGAGATGATGAGGGCTGTATCCCTGCTCTCTTCTGCGGCAAAGACAGAGGTCTCTGGAGCTGGGTTTGTTTTGTGGGATCAGAGAAGTGGAGAAGGCCCACAGGAGGAGGAGCACCTTCATCTCTTGAGAAGTGGGGTGGGTGTTCACTGCCAGGGGAGAACAGGATGCTGTGGCACTGGGTGCCCACAAAAGGCAAGGAGCCCAATTCCCCACCTCATCCCCCTTCCCTGCCCCCGGGGGTGCGGGTCCTGGCTCCCAGAGCCAGGATCAGGCCAACACTGCCCCAGCAGGGTGCAGGGGTGCAGGGAGGTATTTTGAGGTTGCAGTGCATCTGGGAGGAGAGTAACACCCCGTGTGCCCCTGCCAGGGCCGGGGTCCAGGATGGGGCTGCTGGTGCTGGCCCTGGCCACCTGGCTGGGGCTGGCCTCGGCCTCCGAGGAGGCGGCCAACAGCAGCCGGATCTGCCAGGAGGCCCCGGCATGGACCATCAACGGCTCGAGCCCCATGGCGGGGGCGGCAGGGCAGGTGACGGTGGTGGCCCTGCTGAAGGCCAGCTGACAGTTCTGCCTGAGGCAGGCCCACAGGTGAGCCCCGCTCCCCTCCCCAGAGCAATCCCCGCCACCTCGGGGCCGTACGGCGGCCCCGGCCCCGCAGCCGCTCCCAGCGCCTCCTTCCGCAGCCTCGGGGGCCTGCGGGAGCGGCTGGCCCGGCAGGGCACGGCCCACGTCCGCTACATGATCGTCAACGAGAAGGCGCCGCTGTCCCGCGCCATGCTGCCCGAGCTGCAGCGCCATGCCCCGCCCGGCGTGCCCGTCCTCCAGCCGGAGCACGGCGACCCTGACGTCTGGCAGGTCCTGGGGGGTGACAAGGACGACTTCCTTGTTTATGATCGGTGAGTGATCGCCTGAGGCTTTTCCCGGCGTTGCAGAGCGTTTGATGGCTTCCAAAATGTCCCCTCGCGGCTGGGCTGGGGCCGCGTTCTGAGCCAGGCCATGACTTCTCCCCTCAGGTGTGGCCGCCTGGCTTTCCACATCCAGCTGCCCTTCAGCTTCCTCCACTTCCCCTATGTGGAGGCAGCCATCCGCTACAGCCACATCAAGGACTTCTGTGGCAACTGCTCCCTCTACCCCAACACTACCCAGGAGGTAAGAGCTGGAATGCTCTGTATGCTGGAGCCGGGATCCCTTCTGTCCTTCGGCATTGCACATTAGCGAAAACAATCTTATCTCAGTGTTGGGGATGGGCTCTAGATTGCCCTCAGATGTGTTTGAGAGGGAAGGTGATGAAAGGTCTGGAATAAGGGCACTTAAATAGGTCAGAGCTTTCTGGTTGAAAAGGAATTGACTAAAGGGGTCATATCCCTTGTCTGGGAATGCTAACTAGAACTGTTCAAGTATAAGAAAGGGCAGGCAGTGGATGCAGAGGTGGCAAGCTCAGACCAAAGAAAAGAGTGTAGCTCTGAGCTTGGCAGGCGATTAGTCACTTCCTAGGAGAAAAATACATCCAGAAATACTAAATGTGAATTCCCATTTCTGGACCACAGAGAGCTTGAGCTAAGGGACACAAGTGTAGAGGTTTGTGCCCTGTGTGCTCCAGCTTCTGTCCTCCCTGTGCCCTGGGTCAGGGCTGGAGAGCATTTGCTCTGACCCACGGTTTTCTGTGTAATGAATGCTGCTCTGCCTTCTTCCCAATTCACAGCTGTGCTCCCAGGTTTTCTGCAGGGCTCTGTGGGCATTCACATGCCACACCAGCCCTTGTGTTACTTTCCTCAGGCTAACAGTACCATGGAGGGCCCTGCAACCCCAAGCTCACTTCTGGAACATGAGGGGATGGAATCAGAGACCCCCATCCACCACCATAAGCCCCTCCATCCTCACCACCATCACGAGGTCAGCAGCGAGAGAGACACAAACCCAAGTGAAGACCACAAACCTGCTACCCATGCTCACCACCACCATGGAGACCATGGCCAACTCCATCACAAGGGGAAGAAGCAGAAGGAGGGGGATGAGCATTAAACCAGGCTGGGCAGCCTTGCAGAACCCAGTAGTGTGCAGATGACCCCAACTCACTTCACAGAGGCATGGAAGGACTGGCTTTGGGCTGCTGGTCACCAGCAGTGCTGATTTAACAACTCCCTCCAGCATACGCCGTGTGGGTTGCCCTCCTACACTGTGATAGGGATGGAAATTCCTCTTGGACCCTGCTCAGTGCTGCATTTCAGCCCCAGCGCTCAGTTCTGAGCCTTCATCTGCCACTGCCTGCCTTTCTGTGCTCAATGAAGCCCGCTGTGCAAACCAGGAGGTCCCTGGTCGCTGCTGGCTGACACTGCACAGAGCAGCAGGGCGGGGGTGGAGGGGCCAGAGCTGGGATGGGAGCAGCACTGCTGGCATCCTCTGCCATCCAGACACTCTTGGGTGTGCTGGAATCCCTGGGTTTCCTGGCCAGGGAGCGAGGGGAGGGACAGCGTGTGCCCCGCAGGACATGGTCCCAGGGGACTGAGGGCACAAGGAGCGGTGGGATGTCACAGCTCCCCATGGTCCAGACCCTGTACCCGCAGAGCTGTCACAGCCCGCGCACCCCGCAGACCGTGCACACGGGTATGTGCAGTGGTGGCGGGTGGCCGCAAGATGGTGGCCTTGTCCCCTCTTGGAGACCCAGGGCTGCATGCAATGGGCACAGCCGAGGAGGACAGGGTGAGGATCCTGAGGTCTTTCCTGGGGGTAAGCGAGGTTGGAGGGCAGCATGGATATCCGGAGTACGAATAAAACCTCTGTGAAGTGACCACTGCTCAGTCTGGCCTATGGTGGGCCCGGGGGGGTGGGTCTTGCTCAGCGCTGGACTGTGCTCTGGGCACAGGGAGGGACACAGGGCTAGATGAAGACTCCATGATGCAGCAGCTGGGGATGATTTACATCCCCTGAGCAGGAGCTGGAGGTAAAGGAATTGAAGACTGAAGTCTTTTTCAAGAGAAGACTCCATCTCTTCCTATCTTGTAGCTGCCTCCCAGGATGGGAACCCAGACAGAACATTAACACTGCACTACTTGGAGGATGTTTGGCTCGGCACCTCCATACCTGGCTTGTAGGTATGATGTTGGGGTGCCTGCCCCAAGCTGCTGCTGGTTCCCACATGCAGCCCAAAGTCACTGTGGGCATCTTGTCTCCAGCACCCAGACCAGTCCCCATTGCAGGCACATTGTGGGGCTCCCCAGATCTCAGGCAGGTGGGTGCTGTGCCCCTGGCAGTCACCGCTGCCTGCAGCTTGGGGTGCCCCAGGCCTGTCTCGGCCCTTTGCTCCAGCTCCACCCATCATCCCACACAGCCCTACTCAATGCCTCTCCAGGCCCCACAGCCTGAGTGGGGAGCAAAGAGGTGTTTTTCTGCTCAGTGTTTTCATGGTGCTGTGTCCTGGTCCTGTGTCCTGTCTCTGCTGGAGGATGCTCTGCACAGTGACGGGGACAAGAACCAGGGTGAAAAGGAGCTCACAGGGA
The DNA here is from genome assembly GCA_030060385.1 of Muscicapa striata striata. Classification (NCBI taxonomy): domain Eukaryota; kingdom Metazoa; phylum Chordata; class Aves; order Passeriformes; family Muscicapidae; genus Muscicapa; species Muscicapa striata. Next base: position 2,136,404 of record JAREIS010000239.1, on the reverse strand, counting down.
TGAGAGCAATGGGATCAGATGTTTCTTTCTCACCAGCCAGGCTCTCCCACGGGGTGCTGGCTGAGACCCTGCTCCCCCTCCTCCATCTCTCCTCCCCCTCCTTCCTCTACCTGCTCCCAGTAGCCTGCAAGGGCACCTCTGTCTGCTGCTCCTGCCATCAATATTGAGGTTATCTTTTTCTTCTGGCAGCTGCTGTAATTGAAACAAAGCAGGCCGGGCCTCACGGGCTCGGCTCCTCTCGCTCATTTTGCCGGTGCTGCTGAGACAACTAATTCATCTTATCGATGCATGGTTGGCCTCTTTTCCACCAGATCCAGGCAGAGCAGTCTCCCTGCCATAGCTGGTAGGAGCAGACTGTGTTCCTGTGGCGTGCTGCTGGGTGCTGCTCTTATCCAGCCTCTGGTCCTTGGCTTGCCTCAGCTGGGTGCTGGCCACCAGCAGAAGATGCCAGGGGAGCCAGTCAGGGGAAGAGGTGCAGATTGGAAGGATGGTGATGGCTTTTGTCTCTTTCTTTTGCCTTCTGATGCAGTATCAGCACTTGTATTAAATACCACATCCTTTCCTTGTGCAGCTCCTGAAGGTGTCCCTGCCAAGGAGGTGACAGGTGATGAGTGGGGCATACATGGATTTGCATTCCCTCACTGATGACCAGTGCTGCAATTAGCCCTGGCAGAGAGAGGGATCCCATCTGGTGCTGGATGTGTAGTTCAGTGCAACAGCTACCATTTGGGTACCTCCCAGCAGACAAATTTCTGGCCCTGAAAGCTTGGGTGGGCATTTTGCTTTGTGTAGAGACATTGAGGTGTGGGAAAGAGCTGTGACATTGTTTGGGTGAAGTCCTACACGACTGAGTAGGGGCAAGGCTTTAGAGTGAAACTGATCATATATTATTGTCCAAAGACTGGAAGGGTTTGGGGTGCCACATTTGGGGCCCCATGACAGGATTTGCCCCTGAAAGATGCCAGAAACCTGGAGCTCTACAAATCCTGTGCCAGTGTCTGTACTACTGCGATGCTGAAGGAGAACTTTGCTCTGGGTGGGGTGGAGAGGTGTTTTGGGAGAGGAAACAGGTTCTCTACATCACCAATGTCTTGGAGAGTGATGGTGTAAATAGAGTCAGAGAGCTCCAAGGAATCCTCAGCTGTTGGGGGGCTGGCTCAGCTGGGGGGTCAAGGATCAAAAACAAGGGCTGACTTCAGGTTCTGGCAGTGCTGCTTCTTGGTACCCTGTTATCTGTGGCACCCTGTGGTACCCTGTATCTCCAGGGCATCACCCTGTAGGAGGCTGCACCATGGTACCCTGGTACCCATGTCTGTGCCACCGCCCTGGAGGAGGACAAATGTCAGCTTCACATCACATGAAGCCTTGGCCCTGTGTGCTGCTCCTGCCGAGGGCCAGGCAGATCCTCTTGGGAAAGGAGGAACAGCCAGTCCTAATGTCAACAGAGGCCTCTTGTGCAGCGATGCTGTGTCAAGAAGAGGAATGGGTCCCTCCTCCTCCACCCATTCATCTGGCAGCCGGGATTGGCGTGCTGCCAAGCCAGGCTGCTTTGGAAACATTTCATTGAGGAGGCAGCTGAGCCTAGGAAAACAGAATGAAAATATACAGAGGGATCACTGTTGTTAGGCAAAATAAATGCAGGCGGCTGCATTTCTGTCCCCCAAATCCAGCCCAGCCGGGCCCCTCTGGCTTCTATGGGGTCAGGGTGGCTGCTGCTGCCTGGGGATGGCATCTCCATTGTGGGTTAGGAGCTGGGGAATGAGGCCTGGAGAGATCATCTGTGGCTTTGGCCAACTTGCTGATGACCCTGGTGAAGAGGCCCAGATTCATCTTGGTGTAGTGCTGGCCAAAGAGATGAGACAGAGCAGAGAAACAGCAGCAGGGATGAGCCAGCAACAGTGACTCGTGGTCACTGCATGGCCACCAGAGCAGGATGGGAGTGATGCAGAGGCTGCAGAAGTGAGTCAGATTTTGGCCACGTTCATTCCCATCTCCCTCTTCAGCATCAGCCATGGGACCAGGCTGGGCAGGAGGCACCCACCAGGATAGAGTCCAATCCCTGGGTTTTCAAAGCCCAGTTGCTTGGCATGCGCCATCTTCTGTCTGCTGGCAGAGGGAGAGCAGAGTCATCCCAAAGCAGTCCCCAGGGACAGAGGGTGGATATGCCTCTCTGACTTCTGAGCAAAGCTGCATACAACAGGTTTGCCTTTTCTGTTGTTTCCTCCTATAATCTCTCTCCTTCCTCCAAAGGCCTTCAAACCACTCCATGGCCACTTGATGACCTACGAGAGATGCATCCCAGATCTTTCCCTCTCTCCTGGGGGTCTGGAGTGATTTGGGGGAGGCAGAGCTGGAGCTCCAGCCCCATGGAATACCAAGGCTCTCACCCCTGCATAGCTTTCTGTGGCTTCACCTCCTCTCTTTGTCCACCCAGCACAGTCTGGTTCTGTTATTTACAGCTTAGATCAGTGGGTTGAAAGAGCCCAGTGTGAGCAGAAAAAGCCCAACCCACACTCTGGGAGATTTACATTTCACCAGCCCAGCTCATGCATGGGTTTGCAGCACAGGGCAGGTGTCCAGGGCTGAGACTGGATCTTGCCCTGGTTCTTGTGTTTGTAGGAGCTTTGCTAAGATTCAGGCTCCCCTCCTGCCAGGAAAGCAGACAGCAAGATATTCCTTTTCTGCCATGTGAGGAGTGATTCGCCTTGTGTCTCTCCACACGCCTCTCCCGGAGACAGGTTGGGTGTGATGCTGGGTTCCCAAATCCCACTGCTGGGAGCAGCCTGGAATAATGGCAGATGTGACAGTGATGGCCCTCATGGCACCTGGGGAACCACAGCTTGGTAGAGCTACCAAAATGCCTGACTCCAACTTCCAATCCAGCTGGACCCTGTGATCTACTCGTGTTCCAAAGCCAGGGAAGAGCTCACACTAAAGGCTAACAGAAGCATTGTTTACCCCTTGCTTTGCCATAATTTATTCATACTCTTGTAGCCTGAAAAAAATTATTCCTTGTTTATTTTAGCATCCCTAATTAAGGGGAAGGAACATCAGTGGCTGAAAGGGAGGGGTGGTAGCCCAAGAGGGTCGGTTTCTGCTGAGCTCAGCCCCGAGACAGCCAGCCTGGCCGGGATGGACATCTCTCCAGTGCAGGACTGAGTAACTTTCTGGAGCACTCTGCGCTTTTAGACTCTGTGCTGGAGAGGTGGCTGTTCCTCCTGGAAGCCAAGGGTCTTCACCCAGCAGCTGCTCTGTGCTTAATTGCTGCCTGCACAGCAAATGCATTTGCTGGAAGGGTGCTGAAATCTCTGTGGCAAGACAGAGGCTCAGCACTTTGCTAATCTTACAGGGGCTGGGGGTAGGCAGCCCTGGCAAACCAGAGATGTAATGTCATGTGTGGGGGAAAGAGGGAACAACAGCTTCTGACAGCCAGAAGTCTGTGCCTGGGTACAAGGGGGTGTCTGGGTCTGCATCATCCCAGCCTGAGCAACCACAGGGACACACAGGCAAGTAGAGCTGTTCCTGGATCGACATGAGGGTGAGAACAGCCATCCCACACTTGATCTTGGAATTCAGCCTGTGCTTGGAGAGGGGAGATGGTACTTTCAGTCCTTGCATTTCTCTTTTGAGTACAGAGACAATTGCAGTCACACCTGAAGGAGGTCTTTGAGCTTGTCGGTTCTGGAAAGTTTCATAAAATAACTGGCTGGCTAGCAAAAAGCCACTTTATTAGAGTCCCTGCTGGAAGAAGAGAACAGCAATAACTCAGTGCTAATGAATCAGTAGAGAATCCACAGGGGATTTGAACAGTTTGACAGCAAAAAGCTCCAACTCCAGTCTATGCTTTGTTGGAGACTAGGCACTGGAAAATTTAAAAATGGTGCTAAACTCCATGGGCAACCAAATCAAGGTGTCTCTCCTCTTGCTTGCAAGGCCAAACATTTCATAAGACAATGCTCTCTATCTCTTCTGGGACACTGGATCTATGGGGGTACTAAGGAATAACTATCCTGGCCAATAGATTCCTCTGCTCCCAGATTAAGGCAGGGGAGCTACAGTAACTCCCTGTGTCCTTTCCTTTCTGCCTCTGCTCTGACCAGCATCAGCAACACAGGGAAGGCAGAAACAGCCACACTTCCAATGGGTACTGTGCAATGGAGGCTGTAGCAGGGAGCTTGGCTGCTGATAAGCCTGTCTTTGACTGCTTTGAAGCAGCAAATCCTCTGGATGGCTGGAGCAGGAGCTTGGTGTCTGCCTGCACTCTACTACCCTGTTCCTTTCCCATCATTAATTTGCCAGAAAGCTTCTTCTGCCCTTGTGTATCTTTCTCTGTCACCACAGGACTTCCCTGGTGCTCCCTCGGCCTTGCAAAGCTCTCCTGCCATCTCTAAAGGCTCTGAAGGCAATGTCACTTGTGTTACATGGGCACAGCATTGGCTGTAGGGAGTCAAAGCAATGTCAAAGCAGCATGGGAGCATCCAAGAGAGGGGAAGATGCCCAGAGAATGGCAGTCTTTCTGCTGAGGATGGGGTTTGGACATGGTGGGGAGAGAGGAGAGCAGCTACATGAAGGCGTACAGCTAGGAGCAGCCAGGGAGGTGACATCCCTTTGGGCTGAGATGTGGCACCAGCCATCACTTACCTTGGCTGCCATAAAACAAAGCACAGGTGTCAGGAAGCCCACAGAGGCATTTCATCAGCACTCTTGTTCTATCTTCTTTTTATAGTCCTTGAATATATTTTCTAGGAAGATGAAAGCAGTTTTCTTACTCCACAGCACCTGCACCTTAAAGCTGGACTTCTGATTGAGCTGGCACCCAAAGAATTTCCAAGGATATTGCATTGCATTGCTACCTGACTGTGGTCTAGAGCCCCTGGGACTCCAGCCCCTTTGGTCACTCAATTTTCTGGCCAGGGATTCAAAATAAAATATTTCCTGGAGCCAGCAGGACAAATCAGCATTTGGTGGATAACACCAGTGATCAGGCCAGTAAGAGCTGGAATCGGTGGCTGCAGCACGGGCAGACCCTGACCAAACAGTCTTGAAAGCAGGAGGGGAACCAGGGCTGCCAGTGGTAGAGGCTCAGCAAATGGCCGGGCTCAGGAAAGCGTGCAGTGAATTATTGATGTACCTGGTTCCAGGCTCTGAATGAGCAGCATCAGGGGCTGGGCAGGAGGCTGACATTTTGCATCTTTCCCCGGGGAGAAGAGATCTGTCCATGTTCCCTGGGAGGAGAAGAGCTCTCCTCCTTGCAAAATTCAAGGCAGCGATGAAAGGCACAGGGAAAGATGGGGAGGAATGGCGAGCAACAAATGCTCAGAATGAAGAGAGAGAGGAAAAATAAATTGGTTTGTCTTTGAAATAACATGCTAGCCCCCCAGAGACAGGCTGGCCAGCCACTGCACCAACCTTGCTTTGATTTGAGTCTGGATTATATGTTTTATGCAATGAAAAGTCAGCTCATTGGGAATGAATAACATCCCTGCTTGGTCTGAAGTCTAAAATCCTCTTTATTGGCACTGTCTGGGGACGACGTAAGTAAGGACACTCAAGGTTGTCACTAGGTGAGCTCTGCAGTGACTGGTGACAGAGAGACCAGACAAGCTGGGGTGCTGTGTCTCAGCTCTCATGCAGTCTCACCCTCTTCCTGAGCAGCCCTGGCAGCTGCAGGGAGACATGGGTGCCAGCAGAAATTCTGTGACACCAGAGCCTGTGGCTTCCATCATCAGAAAAGCCTGAGATTGCTGGACTGCTCTCTGCCAGGAAGGTGTGCTCCACCTTGGGCCAGGAGGGTGCTTTGGGATGGCCCTGTGAGCTCCCTCTGTGCAGCCAGGGAGGGGCAGAGGTGGACAAAGCCCTTCGTCACCCCAGGACTTGTCACCACAACAGTGAGCAGAGGTGATGGGCAAAATGCCCTGCTCCCGTGGCAAGTGCTTCCTGTTGCAACAAACTCTTAAAAAGAGCAAAATGGCCTTCAGGGTTAAAGAAGTGGGGATGTGATTCCTGGGGAAAATCTGTGCGTAAACAAATCTGTGTGCAGCCAGTCCCTGCCACTGCTAGTACTCATTACTTTGAACAAGACCAACGGCAGCAAGGAACACCTCAGCCTTCAAGGAAAACCTCTTCCTGACCTTCATTGATTAGCTTGTGGCTTACTCTCTAAAATGGAGATCTCTCATTGCAGTAGCTCTGCCTGCTCTCACCACCTGCCTGATTCCTGATTCCTTCCCTCTGTGTCCTGCGGAGGAGACCTTGGGCTTGGAGGTATCTTGTGGCAGAGCAAAGGCACATAATTATTTCCTGTTCCCTAATTGCATCGCCCTGTTATTCCAGGAAATGTACTCTTGCTCTGTCAGTAAGAATAAATAGGAGATCTCTGCAACAAGGGAGTAACCGGTAATGGTTTAGATGTGACTGAACTGCAGATAGGAAGGAATCGGTCTTGGATTCTCAAAGCATTGAGAATAATAGCAAGAAAACTGAACTCGGAGACCTGTGAGCTCTGCTTTTCCTCAGAGGTTTGTCACTTAAATTTAGACAGGACACAAAACCAGGAATGTATTTCCGGGGAAAATCTTGGAACAGTGTCCTGCTGGACACAGCAGCAAAGCAATGGCAGGGTGTAGAGGCCTAGAGAAGTGGACTTCAGCTGCCACAGCCCTCCCCCCATCAGCCTCACACTGCGCTGGTCCCAGGGATGCTGCTATCACCCTTGGCTGAAAGCAGAGGCTGGTGAGGAGCGAGCTCCCTTGATTTTGGGGTGCCAACTCAGGCAGTATGTGCTGAATATATTCATATATTCCCCAAATATTCCCTGTAATGTAATCCCACCTGAGAGCACAAGAGAGCTCCTGGAAGCCAGCAGTACATGTGTTTTTCATCTCCTCCCCCAAAGAGCCGTGTGTACTAAAGGACCTGGCGGTTCCTGTACACCAGGACCCTGCTGTGATGCCTGGGACGAGCACCTTCACTGCAGGGCTTTAAAAGAAAAAGCAAACCCTGATGCCCATGGAAGGGCAGGGAACTGCTGTCTGCTCTGCTGCTCGATGTAAAACCGTATGCGAATTACGGGTGAGGCTGGGTGTTGATTTGTGGGTCAGAGTGGGCGCCTGCACCGGGCACCGCCGGACACGCATAGGATCAGCGCCGATCTCGCCGACACCGCCGGGGCAGCGCTGCCCCCTCCAGCGCCGCCGTGCCCCTTTGTCCCGCTGGCTCAGCGCAGGCTCCTGGCGCTCGGACGGCCTCGCCAGCCCCTCACCCACCAGCGCCGCGACTGTTTCCTCACCGGGCACGGGGGACACAGCGTCCCTCGCGTGTCCCCTCCCGCCTGGGGACACGGCCAGGAGGACACCGGGCGGTGCCAGGGCCGTGCCCTCTCCACGGCGGCGGCCGAGCAGGTGCCACAGGCAGCGGTGCCCCGCGACGGGCGGCGGGGGCGGGCGGGGGCTGCGGAGCGTCCCGCCCCGGCGGGGCCGGCTCCCGGCCGGCGGGACCAGCCCCCGGTCCCCGCCCTCTCCTCCTCCTCCTCGGTGTCTCTCCTCCCCTCGCCCGGCTCAGTCGGTCGCAGCCATGGCGGAGGGAGGAGAGGGAGAGGAGCTGCTCCGCCCGCCGCTGCCCGCCGGCGCCCCGGGCCCCAAGCGCTTGTGCTCCCGGGCCTGCCCAGCGGGGGCACCGGGGCCGTGCACCCCCGTCCCGGGGCCGCGGGGGCCGGCTCGGCGGGGCCGGGCGCGGGGGCCAGCGGGGCCCCTCCGGCGCTGCCCGGCTGCTGCCCCGCGGCGGCGGCGGGGCCGGCGGGGGCGGCGGGGCCGGCGGCGGCGGCGACGGGGCCGGGGACCGGCGGCGGGGACGGCGGTACCGGCAGCCTGCTGCAGCCCGAGTCGCTGCTGGACGCGGCGGCCAAGCGGGTGGCGGGGAGCTGGGCCTTCGAGCGGGTGGAGGGCCGCTTCCAGCGCATCCCCGAGCCCGTCCAGCGCCGCATCGTCTACTGGAGCTTCCCCGCAGCGAGCGGCAGATCTGCATGTACTCCAGCTTCCAGCCCGGCCGCGCCGCCGCCGCCGCCTCCCCCGCCAGCGCCGCCGCGGGGACCCTCGGCCGCTGCCGCCCCCGCCCCGGCCGGCGAGGAGAGCCCCGCCGCCGGCCCCCGCCGCCCGCCGCCCCCGCCGCGCCGCAGGGCGAGGGGCTGCCCTTCCGCCGCGGCATCCGCCTGCTGGAGACCGGCGCGGTGGACAACGTGCTGCAAGTCGGTGAGTGCCGGGACGGGGCCCCCGGGGGCTCGTCTGTGTCCGTCCGTCCCCCCCTCCCCATCCCCTCCTACACTTAAGCCTTTTGTCTGGCGCGGTTGTGGTTTGACAGGAAAATCCTGCCCCGGGGGCAGGGACTGCCGTGCGCTCCTCCGGGAAGATGCCGGCTTGGGTTTTGGGGTGGGAGGGCGAGGGTGACCTCCCCCCGGCTCGGGGGGCGCGTCTGCCCGGGGGTCACTGCCAGCTGCCCGCAGCTTGGACGCCGTCCGTCCAGTCGAGGGGGGAAATAAAGACCACCCTTCTTTCCCCCCGCCGTCCCCCCCCAAAGCGCCTGTCGGGGGTTATATGGAGGGCACACAGCCCTGCCGCCCTCTCCGACCCGTCCGCCGCGGCCCCTCTCACCCCTGAGCACCCCCACCCGCGCTCCCGCGGGGGTCCTGCCCTTTCCACCGGGAGCTGGGCTTATAAACATAATGCATCTCTCCAACAGCTCCGAGCGTTCCTCTTTGTCCTCTCCACCGGGGGCTTTCCATGCTTGGAACATCTCTAGGGGTGGCATCCAGCCCCTTTCCTCTTCCCAGTCGCTGCGCGGTCACGTCCAGCGGGGCCGGCTCGGGGGGAGCGCAGGGGGGTGACAAGTTGGGTGGACCCACGGGTACCACCGGTGACCTGGCGTGGTGCGCGTGTCGGGGACGGATGCGCACCGCCTTCTCACGCTCGTTCGGTGTCGAAGGGGCCGTGGGAATGATGGTGGGAATAATGGCATCGTGTTTTCTCTCCATGGGCAGGTGGCTTTTGTGTGCGCTGGCGGAGGGGGATTGCCGGAGAGGAAATGTTCCTCTTCCCCTGTCCTTCTAGTCCTTGTCCCCATCTGAAATCCGCATATATTTAAAGAGAAACAAATTGGGGTGTTTTACATAGAATAAGCCGCTCCTCCGTTGTTATTGGAAGGGATTGAAATGCGCGTTCCCATTAAAATGACATTAGGCGAGAATTTGTTTTGCAAATGCGAAATGTAAATTCATTTTGTGCCAGGGTATGGCGTGAATGAGTGAAGGGAGGGTGGTTTTTGTTGTAAGGAATGGATAGTTCGCTCTGTTTATTTAAAGAGCGATTCTTCCTTTTGGGGAAAAAAAAAGCTGCTTAAAAAAATAATAAAAATCCCATTCGGTACAGTTTACATTCAGAAGAGCATTATCAAAACATTTTCCATTTGAGATGTGAGAATAGGAGGCAGCAGAAGAATTCTCCTCCCACCTCTGAGGACATGCAGTGAAAATTCCTGAAGCACAAAAGGTTTTTCTCTGAGGATATGATTATAGCCTCTTTTTTTGGCGTGAATTAATATTTTGTAAGGGCTGCGTTAAGATGATTAATTATTCTGTTTAAAATGCTGTGAAACTCAAAACTAAATCATTTTTTTAGAAGGAGAGGAGTAGTTCTTCAGGAACTTTAAAATTAGGGGGGAAGATAATAGCTTGCTGAGGGTAATGTTTTAATGACCTGCCTATCAAGGTGTGGATGCAGTGAGCTGGTGTGGGAGTGGGAGACAGAGGTGATGGCTTCTTAACCCCAGGACTGGTTCAGTACAAAGAAATTTCAAATGAGTTTTAAAATTTATTTGTCTTTGAAACATAGCTTTGGTGAGCCTTTATCCAATTCTGTGAAGGATCTGGGTGGGTCCTGGGGTCAGGTGCATGCAGGACACAAAGCACAGCAGTCCCATCCCAAAGTGATGTCCAGTGCTGGTATCCAGCATCCCATATGCCTTGTCTCCCTGCACTTCCTGCTGCTGCTGTGGGCGAGCCAGAGAACAGAGAGGATGGTCCTGGCTCTGGTGTTTCATGTCCCCCCTGACAAGTCTAAACCGTCTCCCCAGCTTTGAAACCAGAGCTCTCTCTCATTGTCCTCCGAGCCGTCAGCTTTTCAGATGAAGCAGCACGTTCTGGAAGCGCTCGCCGCAAAGTCGGTGGGTGATTTATCTCCTGCGTTCACAGCCCGAGAGGGGCATGCAGGATGCTCGCCATGGGAATCTACCTTTGGAGCTGGGGGTGGTGGGGGGGAGGGAGGTTTGGGTCTTGGCTATAGTGTGGCTCCTCTTCGCACAGCAGTGGGTGGTGATGTGGGGTCAGACACCTCTGTTTTTGTCCCAGGAGCAGCCACGTCACAGCAGTGCCTTGCAGCCCTGAGCTGGAGGAGGAAAATTTACATCAAACAAAAGGCTGTGAAGGGCTGTGTGTTTATAGACAGGAGGCAAAGCTGAGATGTCCTCTGCCAACTTTCCACATCCATCCTGTGGATGCCTCTGGAAGGTGAGGTGGAAGAGCTCCAGCCACTAGAGACACAAACACTTTGTGGCTGCGTGCGTGTGTTTGCAATTAAGATAGAACTTGGGAACCATTATGTCTTGGGAAAAAATAAAACTCCAGCCCTGGCTTCCTTGATGCTCTCCAGCACTGAATCAAAACTACTGTTCCCCTCTAAGTATCCCTTTAACGGACACCACCAGCTCCCAGCGCCATGACCTGAGGTTTGCACAGTTGAGATTTGCTGTTAATAAAGATCAGATGTTTATACAGTTGTGTTTCTGACTCAGACCTGTGAAAAAAATAGGGGTAGTACAGATGTGAAATTCCTTCTCTGTGTGGTTGGAAAAATCCTTTTGAAAAACTGAAAGACAAAATCCAGGAGGAATGACCTTCTGGCAGTAGAGGATGGTGCGAAGGGGTGAGGGTTGTGCTCATGGGCACAAAGTGCTTCAGGCTCTGGCTCCTTTGTGCTTACAAAGCTGGCAGGTCAAAAAAAAAACATATATGCCACATTATCAACCAATAATTCCTTCATGCTTAGTAAAACTTAAACGAGGCTTAAACCCTGATCTCACTGGAGTCATTAAATTGATTTTTTTTCCCCTGCTCAAAGAAAGATCTTGGATGTTGAACACAGGCATCTTTGTCTTCTTAAAAACTGCTTTATTATTATGTGTACAGATCCCGTCTTTGTGTGTGTGTGGTGTGTGGGTTTTTTTTCTTTTAATTTTTAGACAAATGACAAAAGCATGCAGGAAAGGAATGCAGAAATGCCAGGCTTAATATAAAGCATGCAACTGCACTGCATGCCGGGAATCCTAAAGGATACAAAACCTTTAACGACAGCGGTTAATTTTTAACAAGTTCACTTGCATAAATATTTATGAACAAAAGTTTTTACACTATTATCTCTTGGGTTTTTGGAGAGAGAAAAGACCTTTGGTGGATTTTGACAGTAGGCTGTGATCTGGCAGAACAAATTAATGTTTCTCGCCTGTGCTCCCCAGTATGGTGTAATACGGTTTGCCCTCGAGTCATCTCACATGCTGATGGGTGGGCAAGTGTCCTGGGTAATTTTAGGGGGGAATTCTCCTTTTTCATTGGTTTTACAACTACTTAGGACAGGAAGCATCGAGCTTTGTGTTGTTCTTTGGATTGTAACCAGCCCCTTAGGAACCTACATGGTATGTGCTCCTTACCCACAGATAAGCCTTGGTGCCCCAATGGGAAGGTATGCGGTCCAGCCGTAAGTACATAGGCAGAATTTACTTTTGCTGTTAGAATAACAATGAAGCAGGGCTTTAAAATGCCCTGGCTTTGTAAACACTTGGAGGGAGCCTGTTTCTTTCAAACCTGCAATTAATTCTGGATATTTTATCTGATGCTTTGCAGGTCAGTCATGAGTTTCCTAGTCTGGTATCTGTGCTGGACATGTAGGTGCTGGGGATTTTCTAGCCTTGCTTCAACAGCCTTCTGACTGGGCAGAGGTTAAGCAAGACCAGATACCTGTAAATGATATCTGTAAATGCATTTTAATTGGAGGAGTTCAGATTTGGAAGCTTTTTATAATACTTCTGTTTTCAGCTTGTGTTGCTCTATGTTTGTAATGATGCCTGTTGAAATGTAGCTTCAGAGGTAAAAATACCGATGAGTTCCAATGTGGTTGAAACCACTTCTAGCTTTTTTTCAAAGCTATTTTTAGGTTTTAAGCTTCTTTTTTTCTTCTCCCCTAAAAATGCTCACTTTTAGGCAAGTGTTTGGTTTCCTGCCCCTGTGATGTGGTATGGAGCAGAGTCTAAATTTATATCCAGTGGTGTGTTGCTTTATAGGGCTGTTTATTTTGGGGAAAACACTTTGATGGGGCTCTCTAGGGTGAATTGTGGTTGCTTTTGTTTTGTGTAAAGACTGGTCTCCTCCTGGGTCTGGGTTTAAAGCTGTATCCGGCAGGAGCAGGTTTGGAAGGAAAGCCATAGGATGTGAAAGGTTTTTTCAGGTTAATTCCCAGTGTCCTGTGTCTGAGTGCTGCTAAGGGAGTTTAATTTTTCTGTATTCTTTCAGTTTTTGTGTGGGATGCTTGTTGTACAACATGTATCCAATTTGCTAATTAATTTTTACTTTGTTTTTCTTTACTGGTAGATTACTTGATCCTACCCTATGTATTAAAATGCTTTAAACCACAAAAAAGGAGTTGGCAGAGGTTCATTAGCCCTATCATGATGGAAACTCTTGTACATTTTAAATATACATTAAGTTCTTTAGGTTTCTGATTATCTTTTTCTTAACATATATAATTAAAACAAAACATTACTAGGCATAAGAGCTTAGGATCTGTTTATTGCTGCTCCCTCATAGGTGAGCTATTTCTTGAGCCTATTCTGGACTGTATTACAGAAACTGAAAAAGAAGATGATGAAAACCACCAGAGTTTCTTGCTGGTAGTGCAGGGAGAGCTGGGATGACAGCTGGAATTTTAACCTTTTATTTTAAACAGATTTATTTATTGGCTTTTTAAGTCTTTTTCAAAGAGTATAAACAGATCCTCTGAGGCTGGGATGTCTTTTGAACTAGGTAGTTAATTAAATAATACTAACTTAGAGGCCAGAGACCTGAAAAATAAAGCACAAGAAATAAAATATTCAGTGTTGGCTTTAAGAATAAGTAGGTTTGAAACATTTTTCAGAGTATGAGTTCTAGTTTCTGGCTTGATCTGGCAAATCAGAGTTTGTTCTCAGCTCACCTGTGCTTTATAAAGCTTAGTCTTCAGCTTCCAAGTTGCGTGTCATTCACAGCAGATTTTAATTTTGCTCACATCTAGAGAGAATATTTTGGGAAATATTTAACTGTGCTAAAACTGCAATAACATAAACCACATGTGCCTGCTTGCTTTGTTTTTGAAGCTTTGTGTGAGGGAATGTGCTTTGCTGTTATTTGACGCTCGCTTTGATGTTAGATGTTTTATGATTAGTCCCTCAAACCTCAGATAGGACTTTTGGAAAACTTAAATGAGCTCGTCTATCTGATAGCTCTGTAAAGTCACATTCAGCTGTGAATTGTCTTGTGGTGTGTCAGCTTTAAATTTTCTTTGAAGAGAAAAAAGTTTGAAAAAAATAATCTTGATAGTATTAGGATGGAAGAGTTTGTGGGCTTATGTATTTCCTTGGCTTATATTGAAACCTCACCCTGGAGGAGGACCTGGTCCATGGGGGAGATGGAGCCCTTGGTGGTTCTGGGGTTATGTCCTGCTCCCCTTTCCCAATGACACACATACTTCTCTCTGGGAGTAGCTCAGATGAACAGCATGGCCAACCTTGTGCTTGCATTGATTTTTCAGGGGTTTTGCATTTAGGTGATATGGATAACTTTGTGTTCAGTAGTGATGTTGGTTTTCCCCTGTTGCTCTTGAGGCTAGAGTAGCTCATGTGGGTGAGGATCTGGGCATGGGTTTGGGGGAGCAGCAGCATCTCTTCTACCTCTCAAGGTGGCCAGGCTTGGGAATTTTCAGTGTGAGGCCAAGGCTTGTTGCTAAATGGTGCTAGTTTGTGCTTGAAGCAAGTGAATTTTCTTCTGGGGCTGAGGGGCTTGTGCTGTTTCTCCCAGGGGTGTGAGGCTTTGAGGCTTTGACTTTGTTCCTCTGGCTGCTCTTTGAGGAGCTGAACTCATGTAGCATCCTGGGTGAGGTGGTGGGGAAGGAGCCTTTGCTTTTCAGGGTTTGTTTCTGCTGGTGGGGCAGTGAAGGACACCTGGACAGGTGGGCTCTGGGATGGCCTCCTGACATTGCTTAGTAGGAGTCAGGTGATGGTTGAACCTGTGCATCTCCATCAGTCTCTCCATCTGTGGCTGGTGCCAGTGACTTTATTTTGCAAGGAGGTGGAGGTGTGAAATATCTTGAGGGTGTTCAAAATGAGCTTGTGGTATATCCCACTGTATGTTTGATGCTGTCTTGAATATGTTGTGTCATGGAATTGTTATAGTCCTGATCTTTTGGGGATGAGAGGTGGGGTGAAAGTGACTTCTCTGGGTGCTGGTTCCTGCCTCTGCTGAGCCTTCACTTTCTCTGGCATCAGTAGAAATTGATCTGTTTTCTAATGAAAACAAAAACTCAAAGACACCAAACTTTGGCTCTGCTAATAAGTGCAATAGGACAAATCTGGATTCTGGAGCCAGGATGTGGGATGGTGGTGGGGAGCTCTCCCTGTCTGCTCACAGAGCTGCCAAGGCCCTGGAGATGCTCAGGAGAGAAGTGCTGAGCCCATTTCATTTTTCACCGGTATTCACAAGGGTTTGATATATGGGCTTGACCCCCAAGTTCTTTTGTGCCTTTGCAACAGGAGTTGGGAAAGGTCCTGATAACATCTCACAGGGAGACACAGGTCCTTCAAAACCCCTTTGTGGGGGATGTGGGGAGGAAAGCATCTTCATGGTTTTACAAGAAAATGTCCCAGAAATTAAATTCGATTTTTCAAAGGCTTCTTTCTTTTCTTTTAATCCTGGTGTTTAAATATGAATAGATTCCACTTGGTTGGTGTGGTGGGTGTTGTGTTATTAAAAGCTGAGGATTCACCTGTGCACGACACCACCACATTTCTCTCAAAATGGATTTTCTAGCGCTGCGTTTTAAGAGCATTTCCTTTTTTGTCTCAAGCTTATGGCTTAGGATTTTGTGCAGGATTGGGGTTAGTCCTTGTAAAATGGTGCATTTAAAGTAATGCACAAATTAATAAAAGCCTGGGCTTTTACTTGTCGCATTGTAGGTGCGTGTTGCCAGGGATTTTTCTTTTCTTTTTTTTTTTTTTCCCCTCATTAAAAACAAAGACATGAATGTGCTTAGGAAGCAGATCTGCTGGGATGCCAGCTTGGAAGGGTTGCATGTGGATATATTGGTCCAGCTTGTTGTCTGCAAATGTCCTGCTGCTGTCGGCCTGGGTTAAAATGGGACAGGGGGGTCTGTCTCCCCTTTGCCATGCCCTGCTTGTTGCTGATGCCCATAATGAGCTGCCTGCACCTTCACCACCCAGCTCGCTTGACCGAGGCCGCTAATCATTATTGAGCTTTGCTCAGCAGGATGCGGCGTGGTATCTGCCTGGCTGCTGTCCTTGCACCTGGAGACAGTGCCCGTGTCCCACAGCTGCTGGAGCGGGGAGATTCCCCGTGGGAACGCCAGGGGCTTGGTGTCTGGGACCTTGGCAAGGTCAGGGCAGGCTGTGCCTCTGTTCTGGATGCTGACAAGTAGCCCTGGCCTCTGTCCTTTCACTGACACCAGCATGTGGGTGACTGCTTTGGGACACCAGTGACAGGCATTCCTTGTTACTGGTGCTGGGTGGCAGGAGATACTTTGTGCTATGCCTTGTGTGGTTGCCTTGATGAAGATGAGTGCCCTGTCAAAGGAGTGGCGAAGCAACAAATGGTTCCCGAGATAAATAAAATTTCCATTAATGAACTACACTGGCTTTGGATGCCAAATTAAAAGAAGTGTATCTGGAGGATGAAAAATAAATGTGTTTTCTGTCTCACTCACTAATTCTCATCTCTTTTGATTTTCTTTATCATCAGAAAGACATTTTTAATTTTTTTTTAAAGCCAGTTGTGTTTATTTTGGTAACAGTTCATTGGCTGCTCTGTGTATAGAAGCTTTCTCTTGAAACTACTGAAACTATATTAAAAGTGCTTTTGGCTGTCATCTTTTATTTTGCTTCTCCTTCGTTCTTTTCCCAAAGCTGGGTTGTTGCTATATCAAATGCTCTGAAACTGTCTGGTAGCGTTTTCCCTGCGGTGCTCCGTATAAACTGGAAATAAAAAGGGAAGAAATTGCAGGATTTGGATTTCTGCAGCTTTTTCCCCCCTCTGTGTGTGTGTGTGTGTGTGTGTGTGTGTGTGTGTGTGTGTGTCCCATTGAAGTCTGAGCAGCTGTCTCCATCCGCACAGCCCGCTGATGGCATGCACAGATCTGTTTCTTGTGATTAAAAGGAGAAGTAATACCCCAGTGTTCAGAGAGGGGCTGGGGAGTGAGTGAGCACCCAGGGAGCAGTGGGTCTTTCCTCCTGCCTGCCCCTGCCTGCTTGGCCCGGTGACCAAGGGAGCCGGAACCCCTGTGCTGTCCCTGCAGCCTTGTGGCTCTATATCCCAGTGAAAGAAGCATCCTGTGGTGATGGTGGTGGTGGTGTGCTGCTGCAGCCTCTCCACCCTGGGGTGGGCTCCTGCATCCTGCACCGGGGACCTGCAGAGGCCCCATGGTTTTTATTCTATTCTGAGGATGTCGAAACATTTCGGCAGTGCTGCAGCCGCTCACTACCAGCGTGCTTTGAAAAATACCCAGCAAGTGTCAAGCATCTGTCTGTGAAGGGGGAGGAAATCCCCCCCCGTTATTATTTTCTCCCGATTGTCCTCGCCTGGTGTGGCTTTGGCTATTATGGGTTTGTAAAATAGAACTATATATGACCTTTTATCTTACAAGAAATAGGTTAAGCCATTTTTAAAGAAAGTGGTGGAGTCAGCAGTGCTGCTAAGGAGCTGCTTTCGCATGGTTGATAGGCTGTGAAGCCGCTCAATGGACTTTGGTTTCAGAGACAATATCTGTTTAAATTAATCTTTGTCAGATACATGCCACTGCAGACAATTCAAATTCCATTTGCTTTCTGATCTCATAACAAAAAAGCACCTTACACTGGTTCTTTTATCGGAAAATTAACTTTTGTCTGTGTGTCCTGGAAACAGGGGTGGCATAAAATCTAGTTAAAAGGCTCTGTTATAGGAGGATTCTGTTTCTTTGTACAAGGCAGACTTTTTTTCCCCCCTTCTTTCCCCTGTGTGCATTTAAAAAGAAGACGAGTGTTTGAGATAGATTAAGGAGAATGCCAGCAGATGGACCGATTCTGTTGTTGCTGCTGGCAACCATCTAAGCAGCCATTTTGAACAATGCTGATACCGGGGTACTGATAACACAAAGATGAGGATGGGATAAATATCCAGCTAGTCCCTTTCTCCCCGCCTGCTCCTCCTCCCTGCCTTTCACGCCGTTGCTGCAGCCCTGTTATTAGAGAGCCCGATTGTTTCCAGAGAAATGCTTCATCCTCTTAGCTCGGCTGGTGCATGTCTAGCGTTGCTTATCTCTTTGATTTTCCTCATGGTTGGTGGAGATGCTGGCAGATAGCTTCTCTCAGGAGTGCCCACAGCATTGGTCCTAAGTGGAATGGGATGTACATTTGGGTATTTTGCAGCAGCGATGCTCTTTTCCCTGCCCCAGTAAAGCATGGGGTGGTTGGTCCTTCCCTTACAAGTGGAGACAGTTTCCTTCCATCCTTGTGCACGTTTTATGTGCTTAATTACAAAGTGGGGACCATGAGGTTGAGATCTTCTTTATACCAAAGCAATTAGCATGGGGCAGTGGTTGCAAATTGAGAGCATCCCCATTGCCTGGTCTCCCTGTCCCTTTCCCTCACTCATGGTGTTGTTTGGTTTTTGGGTATTTGGGTCATGTTCATTTCATGCACCTGCTGCTCTTGGAGTTTCTTAAGGTCAGTACCAGTATCTCTTTGGCCTGCTGGATTTTTGACACTGGCATTGGTGGCCTTTTATCTCTCTGTCTGGTTTCCCAGCTCCAAGGAAATAACCCTTTAACTGATGAAGGAAACCCAACCAAGCTTAATCTTTTCCCCAGTGAACAACAAAAAGGCTGGTTTGTGTTTTGCAGTTGGCCCAGGATGAGCATAGGGCTGTTCTGGGAAACCTACTGGGCTTTGCCCTGAGCTCAGTGTGGTGTAACATGGTCTGAATGTGGGATCTGAAGGGTAGCCTTTAAATTTTCTGGAGCTTAAGGTGGGCAGCAATAAGCTGGTGTGTTCCTCTTGACTTGCACAAGTCTGCAGACCATAGGCTGAAACTTTGATCTGTTGGCATTGCAGCACCTCTGAGAACTTTGAGTGAGGCAATGGTCTAACTGCAGTTTTTGGTCCAGTTAAAACTTCTTTGGGGTTAAAAAATGTACAGATAAGTCTCAAGTCTGTATAGAATAGAATCATGGAACATATATCTAATTATACACAGTAGATGGAACTTCACTGTAAAGCAGCAGATGTAAGGATTAAAAAAAGGAGCTGGGCAAGCATTTTATGGTTTCCCTTTTTAATTTATCCCTTGTGTCTGGTATGTTTGAGGCAAAAGTTACTTTTTTTTTTTTCCTGTTGGGAAGTATCTTTTCTGTAATGAGTCTCCCCTCTTTTAAGCATGCCTTATTTGATCTGTAAGACGTGGACTTACCATATTTGAGGTACTTGCTAAAACAAGGGGCATCTAACCTGAAAGTAGAAAAATCAGACTGTAAATTCCACTTGGGAATGTTGTCATGGTGTGTTGGGAAGTTGTTGAGGTCAGCTGAGCTCTCTAAAGACTTGAACTGAGAAACTGAGGGTCTCACTAGTTACCTGTCTTTGGGGCTAACTGGCACCACTGACAGATGCTTTTAAGTGCACTCAGAAGGTTCCAGCCCCTGTGTTGTTCCCAGCCACCTCCTTTTGTGGCTTCTGCCATGTTCCTTCACCTTGATTGCATTAGGAGATGACTTCTGGTGACTGGAAAATGGGTGAGGGAAGAAGTGCAGACACGTTCTAGGAAAGGTGATGAGTGGGACAGCAGAGTGTGCTCTTCTTCTGTCCCTTTGGCTCATGATGAGGTCAGACCTCATAAGCTCTGGCAGGTTTTGGTGGAGAGGAACTGCACCCAGTATGTGACAAAGCATGATGGTGAACTTGGGTGGCTTGTGATGTGCTGCTTCTGCTCACTTGCTGCCTCTGTGGAAAATACTAACTCACCAACAGCAGGCACAGAGCAAGTATTTGTGAGGATGACCAATAGTGAGCAGTGGGGTTTAGAGTACTTTTAAGCTATGCCCTCTGAAATGGGGCAGAGTGGAGCTTAGCTCTGTTCTTTTTCTTAACCCCTGGATGACATGGAAAGGTACATTGCCTCCCCTTTGGAGAGCTCTCTTCATCTTCTACTTCTCTTGAGTTTGACTCAGCCTGCTTTAGCTTCAAGGGACCCATCCCACTATATAACATTCATGTTCTTTGGCTAACCCTCCTCAGGAGTGCTCGATAGCAGCCAGTTTTTGAGATTGAGGAGTATGTTCAGTGGTTTATGAGGCTGTGGATTTCGTCCTGACCACGTTGTTGGGGGCACATGGAAAAAACAAATATCTTCAGCTGCATCATTGTCCACTTTGAGTCACAGTTCTCATACAGCTCAAGCTGTATTCATTGCAGTGGCATGGTTTGAAAGCTTCCTATATGCTGTGCTTTGCTTTAAGCTCGAAGTTATTTGCCAGTGGCTCACAGGGGGCTGCCTTCCCTGTGGAGTATCTCAGAGGCAGAAGGTAGATGTTTTACAGCTGGTACTGTACTTGCTGGGAAAGGGTGCAGAATGAAATTTTACTTTGTTACCTTTCTGTCTGTGTGGTGATAAAAATTTGCTGTCACTTAGGCTCTGAAAAATCTTAGTAAAACTAGACACAGGATAAAGTTGAATGGTTAGTTGCTTCTAGTCATGGCTCAGCTTTTCAACTTTTCCTATAGAAAAGAGGGATGTGGAAGGATGACTTAATGGGGATTAAGTTCATTTTCCATGAACGATGCATTCCCTGTATCTGAAGGAGGCACAGGGCACTGGTGATATTTTCCCTTGCCTGCCTGGTTTTTGGCTTGTTTCTAATGGCTCCCAGCTCAGCCCAGAGCCTGTGGTGCAAACACTGTGGGAAGGCCTGATGCCCAAGAGGGTTTTTTCCCCTACACATTCCCACACCCATACAGAGGTAGGCCACACCAAGGTTTCCTGAGCTGTGAGGTTTGATGAACCATTAACCTAAAAATGCCCTGAGTAGGAAGAAAATGTTTCCAAGGCCTGAAAATCTTGCAATGCTTCTGAAGTGGGAATGGGAGCTGTGGTTTGCCTAAGCAAATTTTTATGCTCCTGGCTCTGCTGTGAGCTGGCTCTGCTTTGTGGGTGCAAGAGTATGTTTGGGATCTTGCAGAGATGGGAAGGCAGCCCTCCAGGGCCAGGTCAGCCAGAGGGGCTGCCTTCCAAGCAGATGTCGTTTTGGCGAGAGGCTCAGCAGGTTTAAGACAGGATGTCCCTATACTCCAGAGAGCTGAAAGTATTGAAATAAGTAACAGGCTGGGAATGTCTGAATCCAGTTTATGAATTCCTGGGGAAGAGGATTTGGCAATGGCAGGATGTCTTGTGGACTGGCTCTGCATTGTGTGTTGGGGGGACACACCTCGCCGTCCCATGGGCTCTGCTGGGAGCCAGGCTTGGCTGCACAATCCCTTTCCTCTTCAGGACAGTGCCAGGTCCAGCTGCAGTGCTGAAGGAGACCCCTACCCTCCTTGTCCATTGCTTCTTCTGTTGTTGAATGAGGAGAGAAGCACCTTGCTGTAAAGGTGGGGATGTGGTGTCAGCCAGACATGGCTGTGTGGGGCTAGGGTTCTTCAGCCGTGGCTGTGGTATGGTGGCACAGTGAAGGAGGGGTGTGATGGCCCTGGAGGTGGCCCACAGGATGACCTGGTGGCTGTGGTGTGTGTGAAACTGGAAGATGGGGCTGCCCAGGGAGGTGGGCACAGGGACAGCCAGGTGGAGGGAGTTGATTTTACTCCAGAGCTGTGTTAGTGGCTGGGACACAGAGCCTGTCTGTCACTGAGTCCCAGTGGTCACATTCCTGAGGGCTTTCCTAGAGCTGCCTCAACAGCACGGGTGACGCTGCAGCTCAGGAAGGAGCTGTGACAGCAGGATCCTGACCCTATTTTCAGAAATAGTAACAGCATCTCTAAAGGCTTCGAGGGCTTGGTTGGGAACAGAACGGCTGGGTTCCCCTGTGTCTGGCAGTGGTCAGCAGCAGATGCTTGGGTAGGAGATTAAGAAGCAGAGCTGGAGCAGAGGGGTGCTTCCCTGGTGTGAGCAGTCTCTCCAGCCAGAGAGCTGCCCTGGCCCTCAGCTGTGATGTGGATGCAGAAGGAGATGCTTTGTGACAGCAGCCGTGGCCCCACATCTCCTGAAGCACTGCGATTATCGCTGAGTCTCCTTGGGGTGTAGCATCCCTGCTGGGGGTGTCAGGATGGCTCTGCCTGGCAGGGACTGCTGGCGCTGCACTGGGAGGCAGCAGTGATGCAGCACTGGTGGGGCTAAAGAGGCTTTTGGAGAGACCAGCACTTCTTCACCTCACTTCGATGCCATCTCAGATCTGCAGGCTGAGGTTTGGGAGAGAAAGCAAAGCTTTTATTAAGAGCTGTGCATTTAACAGGGTGTGAGGAATGTGTGGTAAAAAAAACTGTGCAGTGGCACCAGTCTCTGTTCTTTTCCTTTCTCATCTTACAATCTTCTTGCTGGTTTGACTTTGCTAAATATTTTAGCGCTTCTACAATTGTAGGATAAGTTAAATTCCCTGTGCTAATATTTGAACAGGGTTAGCGGTCTGGAGGCAGCTGCAGCTCTCTGAAGGGCTGCCTCATCTCCACATGTCTGCTGTGTGTCTGGCCCTCTCTAAGACACCTAAGGTTATCCATTGAGGAATAACCCTTAGTGTAGGGGTGTTTGCTGGGAAGAAGCAGAGCCTTTCAGCCTTCTGGTTGCAACTTTTTAACGTGTGCCTTGTTTGCTGTGGGATGCAGTGGAATTTGTAGCTTGCTGTGGAAGATGCATCCAGAGGATGTCCCATGGACCACTTTGGATGGAAGAACTGCTGCTTGGTAGCTCCTGACACCAAGTCTGTGAGATCTCTTTGTCTCATGGGTTTTGGGCAGCATTACTGTATTTGGAATGTGCAGCTGTTGTCAGGAGGTTGGGTGAAAGGTTTTCCTTGGAGCTCAGGAGAAGGTGTTTATTTTTTGAAAGGGTAACTTGGGGTGAGAGAGAAAGAAAGAGAAGCAGCCTAATCTTGCAATTTAAATATATTTAAAGATTCCTTCTGTTTAAGTTTGCTTCCTAGCCTTGATCAGAAGGAAATGCTGTTAGCTACAGAGTGGAATAAATCGAGGGCACCCTTATCTGTGCAAGATAAATTACTATTGTTTAGGAAAGACACTCCAGGGATTGAAGAATTTAATTAAATACACAGGGATTATGAATATGCATGTAAATTAGACAATCTAGATATGACATGGCTACAACTGCAGGGAATTGTTCGAACTTAAAAGTGTAATCATTCTTTTTATCGGGATATGGGGATGGGTAACAAATGAGAAGATTCCCTTTCCCATTTGCCTGTGCCTGGGCTGGTCTCAGGTCATTAAGCAGTGGGAATTACCCATCTTGGATCAGCCCTTCACCAGCCGCAGAGAGGATGCACTGGAGCCTTTCTCCACCCTAATGAGCCTCTGCAGGAGCTGAGGGAGAAATGGGGGTTGTGGTGAGGGGTTGCCACTGCCATGACCCAGATAAGGGGTTTGGGAGGGTGGGGGATGTGGTTTGCATTCTGCTGAGATGGAAAGAATGCTGTGGGCAGGATGCTGCTGGCTCTACTGGTACCTTTCCTGGAAAGAAGGATCCCCTCCAAAGGCATGGGAAGATACATACTGTGGTTTCAGTGTCTTCCTAAAAATCATGGGGCTAGGGAGTGCAAATATTCATTGATCAGCTTTTCTGCCTTTTTCTGGTGGTTTTAAGGGGTGCCCCTCTCCAGTGTGATCACTGCTGTCTAGAAAGCAGTATGGAAATCGCAAAATTGTTTTTTAGAGACTAAGATTGGTGTGAGCAAGAGAGGCACGATTGAAATATTTCTTAAAAGTCAAGACACCTGAGGAATTTACAATGAAATGTGTGAATGTGCTTCTGCTGTCCTCTCTGCCAGGTCTGGGCTCTTTGTAGCATCCTGCTGATGTGCTGAGCCAAGGCAGGTTCTTCAAAGGACATTAACTGCAGTATATAGTTCTGCCTTGAATGTGTTTAATTTGCAACTCTTAGAGGTGACATCTAATAACAATGCAGGGAAATATTTTTCTTTTTTTCCCCTGTGTCTCCTTTGTTTGACTTCACCTCCATCCATTTGGTTTCATTGTTCTGCTAAAATCAGATTTCTCTCTAGTTTGAGTTCAGGACCTGCAGGTGGAGAAATAAATTACTACAAGCCCCCCAGCCTGTGAATTATTTGTTACTTTTAAAATAGGCAGCAAAATGTGGACATGATCTGACTTTGAACTTGACTGGTCTTTAAAAAGAAATAGTAAAGGAGAGGCTGGATCTTAACTAGCTGCTTTCAGATTTTTGCTTTTCAGTTGATGAGATGGATCTGTTCTAATGGCAGGTCCCCATGTGGGCAGGGACCCCCACAAGCCGGGGGCAGTACAGAGCTGAGCCCCTGGATGGCTTCCCTGGGGAGCTGGGGGTGATCTGTAGGGCCAGACCCAGGTCTGCTCTGGTTCACCCCTCAGGTGGAGCATCAGCTTCTCTCACCTCCTCCACCCCCATCGAATTGAGGGCTTATGGTAATCAGGAGCTCAGTCCTGTCCTGTTTGGGCCACGTGGGAACAATTCCTATTTATCACTTTGAAAAGTGGTTGATTTTCCAACCCTTGGCTCATGGGTTCTGATTAAAAAACAACAAGGAAAGAAGCCCTCCGCATCTGACAATGTGAAATATTTAAAGCCTCCACCCTGCACATTTTTTCAAAAACCTTAGAAGACCTTCTTTTTATTTTTGTCAAGGAAAAATATAATAGGAGAATATTTGTATGGGTGCACAAGTGCATAGAGAGAGATTTGAACCTTTGTAGTAAAGTATTTCTAATAAAAATTTAATGTCCTCAAGACAGTGTTATGGCAGCTCATTACTACTAAAGGTCATTTGAAGAGTATCGATCCTAAATGTTACAGCCGAATGTAAACTTTGACTGTTACAGTTATTAATGTGTATTTATGATCTATGGGATATGTGTAAAGGGAAAATGAGAATCTAAATGGTATGGTGAGCTCATTTGCTTCAGGATTGCCAAAGGCTGAGTTCATGCAATTCACCTCGGTTTTAAGCATGTCTGTCATCTTTGTGTTACATGGATTGAACCGTATTTATTTTTATTTTTTTTAGCTGGAAAAATCCTTTAGTCCTGCCCTAGAAAAGGAATGTGTTCTTGAATTTTTGGTTATGCCCATGACACAGCCTGAGCTTTCTATCTGTGCCTAAATGTATATTGGGGAACAGTGTTTTGCATTCAGCTTCCGTTCTGACACAGAAATACCAGGGGCTGAACTTTGTGTGTGACTGAATTGCAAGCATAAGTAGGAGCTCCGAGGAGCATGAATCTACTCTGAGTATAATTAGAAGGCTATGCCACTGAAAAGCAATAGTGTTTTTTAAAAATTGAATTAATTAAAAATGTTAATCTTTACTGAGAGAACAGGTGGTACTATATTTATATTTTTGCTATACTGTAATGCGCCTATGTTTGCATCAGAGGCAGAAAGGGTGTATTCATAGGGAATTTTAAGGCTCTTTGTATTAAAAAAAGAGAGAAAAATAGACAAGAAACCTGTGGTGGTAGGAGGAAGATAAACGGTGCTTGTGATATTTCAAAGTCACATTAATCTTTTTTTCTTCCCTTTTTTTTCTTTCTTCTTTTAATGTATGACTTTCTCCAGGGAAATTGTCTCCTCATGACTGCAGCGGATTAATGTGCACAGATCAGCTCCTGCATTATTTTTCTGTTTTGACAGAGTGGTGATTTTTATACGCGCGCCCCTTTCTGTCGAGATTACAGCTCGTGTTCTTGGAGTTTGGAAGAGTTCCCTGCCAAGAAGTGGCAAGGAGCAGGGAGCAGCCGTTGGGATGCACGATGTTAGCGAGGAGCTCTCCGTGTGTGCGGGGCTGTGGGGTTGGTGGTGAGCATGGGAGCCTGGTGGAGATTGGTGGGGGTGAGTGCCCACAGCCAAATCCTGCTCTACATGCTGGGATTTGTGGCACAGGGGGCTCTGCCTGGTGCCCTGAGGGTGCTGATGTGGTTTGGTGAGGATTTGGTGCTGTAGCAAGGTGTGACCATCCAGTAGAACAGAGGAGCCACTTTTAGGGTTTTTTAGGGTTTGTGACTGCCCTGGCAGTCCTTCAAAAAACCCTGCTGCTCTCCAGGCTTGTTGATGCCAGCTTATTTATTTTAAATTGCAGTTAAATATATGTTTTTCTGGTAATCTCTGGTGAAGTTTTTAAACCAAAAAGTGACAGCTGAGCCAACTCTGGCAAACCTATGGAAACGGGACAGGTTTGGCCTTTCTTCTCTCCCTGTGGCTCCCACAGAATCTCTGGGCACAAAATTGACATTGCATTTCTGATGATCATTGTATCCTGTTTTTAATGGTTTGTCTAGACAGTGCTGACATAACTATGAAAATACTTTGGTGACCTAGACTAGAATTAATGCACATGAAGAAATCAACCCTTTCTTCTGATGTTTGCAATCAGTTTGAATGACTGTAGTGTAGCACAGCTTAAGAGGGAGGCAGATTTGGAGCTGTTCCAAAGAGCAAGTCGTGAGCAAAACACAGCCAAACCAACCCATGTGGTAAATATGCATTGTGTAGGGAAAATGCCAAAATGCAGGTTAGCCACAGCTTGCCTTGGAGCTGTGTGACAGGTTTATGGAGTCTGGTGTAAGGCTGGAGTTCCCCCTTGGCTGGCCCAAAGCTTTTCTGAGAAGCACATAACCCGAACTCTGAACTTGGTCTGTGTGGTGTTGTGCCCTGTATTTTGAGAAACTTCGTCAGCATAAAAACGATGTGTTCCTTCCAAACATCAGCTGTATTGTTGACAATGCCTTGGATTAGGAGTTTGTAAACTTTGGGACCAGCTGTGTGTCCAGTCAGTTAGCTCAGAAATACCTGGCACATCAGTGCTGGTGACTCTCAGCAGTTTAATGGCACTGGACTTCACTGGGCGTGGATTTGAGGCCAGTTTGTGTAGCACTACCCCCTCCAGACTGTGTGACCTGCCTTTAGATTACTAATCCCAGGTATTTTAAGGTAACATAAGCTTCCTGAGCTGCAGGGACTGTGTAGATATTTCTACATGTCTGGTCATTTGCTGATGTGGTGAAGATTTGGACACCCTGGAATAAGGGTGTAACTGGAGATGAGGTCCTTGGTTGTAACGTAGCAACGAAGCTGTGGGAAAGATTTGGTTTTGGTGGGGATATGTAGTGCCATCTTCACTGGGATTGGTAGCGTTTAAGAGCTGGATTGCTGCCCTCAGAGAGGATAGCACATTCCCCATTCCTGTAGTGTAAACAGGGAAAATGGGGGCAAAATATGAAATGCTGAGTTCATTTGCAGGGAAATAAATGACATGTGAGAGGGAGTCTGGCAGAGCAGTACAACAGTTCTGTGCTTCATGCACAGCTAGGTAGCACATGGAGGCACTTCCCAGATGTGGAAAAACTAGGCAGAACTCCCTCTCTGTGTGGGAACAGGAAGAGGTTTCCAGGCAGCATGAACAGAGAAGGAAAAGGAGGACAGACAGGGTGTGTACAGGGGTTTTGTTTTCTTCAGGGTTGAAGGAGAGGAGTGGCAGTGCAGGTGGAGCCAGGAGCAGTGCCTTGTGACAAGGCTCTTTGGGGCCCTACTGCTTTGTAGGCATTTAGGATGGAGAAGTCCCTTTGGGTGGCAGTGGAGTCCATCCTGTCAGCATGGAGTGTTGCTTTGTTTGCCCAGTGGCTGTTTTTGTTCTTGGATTGCCGTGTGGAAAACACTGGAGCTGCAAGTATCTTGGAGAGCAGCAAGAGCAGGAGCCCATGAGCTGGGCAGTGGGCATAAGGTGAGGGCTGGGGTATCTGTCTGGTGTGCACTGGAAGGCGTCCCCTCTGGTGTGCTGTAGGATTTATTGGTGTAAATGCCTAAAAATTGTCTTCTTACTCTTCTTCTGCCTGGAGAAACTCTAGAGGAAGCAAGAATGAAGAAAGATGGCCAGTGTCACTTGTGGATGTGACTCCGTCTGGCACTGAGGAGAGCTGGAAAGGTCTCTCAGGTTGATACCTGCAGGAAAGAGATATGTGGACTTTACTGAGGAGGGCAATTAGGGAATTGAACGACTTCCTGGAAGCATGAGACCCCTCCTGCTGTGTATGGTTGGGGGTTGTGTGCATGGGGCAGCACCAACCCTGCATTGTGCAGGGGAATGTGATGTACCCAGGTCCATCACCCTGCTGCCCTCCCTGTCTGCACTGGCATCTCCCTGCTGCTGTGTGGGGACAGCAGCAGGATGGAGGTGATGTGCAGGTGTGTGCAAGAGCCAGTGTGCAAGGGCTTGATGCCTGATGATGGTGCAGTGTCTCTGTGCCCTTGAACCTTTGCAGAAGCACCATTGCAATAACCAAAGGCAGCCGGTCATGACATTTCAAGGCCGGTGGGGAGCCTGGCCTGCCTGCCTGCTGCTGTTGGAGGAGGTGTTTCATGACTACCATTAGTTACATGCTTGAAGAGGGAGGAAACAAACCATTACTGAATTGGAAACCTTGTGAAAAGGTCACACTTCTGAAAAGCTGTGCATTTTAAGACTGCTCAGCTCTGCAAAGCTGCCTTTGAACTGGAAGAGTGGGAGTTTAACACCCTTTCAACAGCTCTGGGTGCATTAAACCCACAAAGCAGGAGCTGGAACCAGCCCTGGGGTTTAACTCTTACCAGGTGCATGGCCTCAGGAGGGGAGAGGAGCCTGGCCCTGGTAGGTCTCCAAGGGGAAGCAGCATCAGTGTGAAGCTAGACCTTCTACCACACCTCAGAGTATCCACTCTGGAGGAAAATGGTGCAATTGGGGAAAACTCCTGTTGTTACTCAAAATTAGCGGACATGTGAGGATATGGCTCCCCAAGAACTGTGCTTCTCTGGTACCAGTGGAAATACTCAGGTTTTTGAATTAGAAGGTAGGGTTGAAAAATGGGTTAGAGTTGCTATATTGTGTTCAGTGCCTTTTGTCTTGGAGAGTCCCATGTCAGTAATTTACTTATATGTAATAAAAATGCCTTTTTCCTGGTTCTTCTTGGTCTCTTTGGGTACCTGTTTCTTCCTTGTTCCTCTAAACAGCCAACTTCCAAGTCTGTCAGCACCATCTCTTTCTGTATCTTCTCTCCTTTGCTGTGGCAAGAAGCACTGATGAACGGTGCTGAAGAAATCAGTTTTTATCATTCACCCAGCTATTAGCATAGGTAAAATGTTCATTACTGGCTATTAGTTTGAGACTGTAGGTGCTAATGGCCTCATTCCAGAGAGCAGCAGACACTTGCAGAATCCCCGCTGGTGAGGAGAAATTGATTGCTATTGATCGATCAGTCTGGGAGCACCAGCCGGATGTTTTGAAGAGGATTTAATAGTGCTTGTAGGGCAGCTGGTCCCTCCTTATCTTTTGGACTCTCAGAGCTTACAGATAAGGAACCCAGGTCATGTCCCTGCCAAGTCAGGACCCGGTCAGCTGTGCTGGGCATGGGTGCCCTTGCCCTCTCAGCTTGAAGTTGCCCTCCATGCCTGCACTGTGAAGCACAGAAGGTACCTTAGCTCATGGTCAGGGTCTCCTCACCTCACACAGGGTGAGAACATGTCAGCAGACGCATCCTGCATCCTAGTGAAGTGAGTGGGACCTTCCTTAGTCACTGAATTCCCCGAGCTGTGATTCTTTGCATCCCTAGTGCAGAGTGTACTGGAGAACTGCAGGGAGAACATTTGCTGGTGTGGATCTGGGCCATGGTGTTTCTGGAGAACTTGGTCTTTTGTGGTCATGCTCTAGCTGAAACTGGTCACCTGCTCTTCATTGCACTGCATAGATGCTTTGGGCATGTGATGTGTGTCCTCCTGACGGAGTTTTTGTGCAGCCACAAGTCCATAACTGAGCTAAGGCAGCAGTGAGCCTGCAGATGGTACAGGTTTTCATAGCAGTGTCTGTAGGCAGCAGGAGAACCTGCAAATGCTCACCTGGGCATCTATAAAATAGTTTCCTTTGGTCTGTGGTCTGCTCAGGCTCAGAGGCGGAGTGATCTTGCAAATGCACCATCCCACCTCCACTCTGTAGTTTTTTCCTATGGCTGTTCCAAGGAAGACTTTGTTGACATTCCCAGTGGGTGTAAAGTATCCCCTGCTGCTTTGCCCTCTCCATTCCTTCTCAGCTGAGACATGCCTCACGGTCCTGAAAGAGTGGGACAGGATTGAGAGGAACAGGAGATGATGCAAACAGAATATGCTGCTCACAGTGTAGCCTGATGGCTTATGGTGTTGGTGAGAGCTGAGGGCATTGGGAAGAGTACAAGGAAGGGTGTCTGAAGTGAAGACCTGCTTAAAACCAAGAGAAAAGAAAAGTATGAATAGATGGAATCCAAGCAAGTTTGACCTCTGCTTGTCTCTGCTCAATATCTGAACCACTGGGCACCATGTCCAGCGGGACCTCTGACTCCTGTGTGTGAGCTGACGTCATTTTAATTAAATTGTGCCTACCTGGCTTGGATCCTGCTGGCATAAGGGATTATTTTGAAGAGTCATCTGTGCTGCATAGGCTCTGGTCTCACTGCTGCTTGTATCCAGCACAGGTTTTCCCACAGTACATTTTCAGTTCCCCCCACCATTGGCAGTTGCCCTATCTTTTCCTGCCTCCCAGCAAATGAGGTGGAAAGCAGTTTTGGGAAAAGGCAGGGTGAAATGCCTGGCTTTGGGTTCCCCAGTAAATACTACTTGTGTCTGTATGAGGCTGGGACAGTTGCTTGAGGGTCAAGCCATGGCAGGTGAACACTTCTTGCAAGTTAATAAATCAATGGTGTGCCTTTCCAGGCTGCATGGTGCAGGCCAGGGAGGAATTCTTAATGGCAATGAGTCACCTGTTTGTGGCCCTCTGGCAGAGGGACTGCTGTGCTGCCTCCAGTCTGCAGCCCTCCCTGTTCAGACACCATCGGCTGGAGAAAGTGCTGATGCAGCCTGCAGTGTCTGAAACACGCCGTTGCCATCTGCCTCCCTGATGGAGTTGGAGCAGCTTCTTTTTTTAACCTGAGTTTGCTGAGTCTTGACTAATTAGCTGCCTTTGGAATTTGTAACATAGAAAAATGCCTGCTAAGTTTGGGATGGAGTGGGGCTGCTAGGGCACTGTACAGTCACAGGTTTGTTTTTTTTTAAAGGAAAGAAGTCTAATTCAAGCAAAACCAGATACGCAGTAATCTGATCGGCTTGATTTCTAAATTTGAATTCCAATGGCTTTGCTGTTTCCAAACTCAGTGAAAGTGGTCATTTCTCTAAACTGTGCCTTACCTGGTCCAACAGTTCAATGTGTTTCCTTAGGGGAGGGAGGTCATGTCCTCTTGCTGGTTTGTGGGATGGTGATGAGCTGGAGGAGTCCCCTCAGTGTGCCAGTTGGGATGTTGGTGTGATGGGAGTGGGTGCGAGGTATATGGGAATGTCCGTGCTGTGTTCCAGGTGAGGCCTGGTTGGAGACAGTCTGTGGTGGGTTCCCTTTGCTGAGGATGAAGACAGGCACTTGAGGGGTGATGTAACTGGAGAGGGAAACTCCATGAGCAGTTAGGACAGAGGGTTTTGTTGCTTGAGTCCAGATAGGACAAGACCGCCCGACTGAGGTGGCTCAGAGTGGTTGATCTTTCAAGACTTCCTTTGTCTGTATGACCCACAAGGATTCAAAGCCCCATCTCTGTTCCATCTTGTGATCCCTCAGCAGGAGTGATTTGGAGTGTGGTAGGGATGTTTCTAGGTAGGGGAGGAAATCCACTTGATGTGGGAAGGAAGCACCATTTTCACCCTGGTGTTGGCCCCAGCCTCACATAAACAGTGTGCTGAAGCAGTCTTTACTGCTTTGAGAGGAGATCAGCGTGTGAGGTCCATCTGGCACTTTAAACAAGTATGTTTATTTCAGAGTGAGCAGGCTTTTCTGATATTTGGGGTTGAATTGCCTGTTTGAACCTGTAACAGTCCTTGCTGCTCTATTCTGTTTCTCTAGATCTGCTGTTGGCAGTGGGCAGAAGGGGACTTCAGACTAGAGAAGGTGATGGAATTAATTTTCCTTCATTCTGGGCCTCCTGTCTGCTCTAGACATGCTGCCAAAAATTCATCCAATCTTATCTTAACAGAGATCTTCAGCTCGTAAAGTGGAGTGGCAATTAGATGATGCCTGGGCAGCAAACCTAATAAGAGACCAAGCAGAGCTGATGTTTCACCCTTGCCGGCAGAATAGCACGCTAGCTAGCTGAGACATCCCTTCTCTAAACAGCTTTGGCATCCAGACATTTCACAGCAGCTAAAATTGATAAGCTCTTCTCCATTTTGACCATTGTGAGATGTTTTTGCTGTTCTGGGGGAAGCATCCTGGAGCTTGTTTCCCTGGCTATGAGCTGCTGTTAGGAGCTGATGAAGATCCCAGCTCCTTTTCTGGCAGCTGCAGCCTGTGGGCAGAAGGAAGGTGCTTTGCCTCACTGAAGGCTTGAGAAGAAGAGGAACACTCAATCTTCAGAGAACTGCCATTCTCTGCCTTTCCTAAGGCTTCTCTTTCTCACCTTTTAGATGTCCTCCTGGATTTCCATGAGAAACTTGTTCCTTTATGGGAATGGACACTTAAATTTGTCCTCGTATCTCTGCCTGTAGGTATTGGGTTCCCAGCAGAGCTTCCCTCTTGCAATCATGACCCCATGTTGCAGGAGGATCTGTTTTATTAGCCCTGCTTAGCTGGTATCTCCAAGAGACTTGGAGAGTGGAGGTCCTGGCCAATTGCTTAGCACTTGCCTGTTTGCTGTGAATCTCCTGCAAGCAGCATGATGAAGGATAGATTGGTGGCATCAGTGAAGCTCTGTACAGTGCTACTCTATGGGGATGTCCCACTTGGTCATGGGGGATACTGCAGCTCAGGGTGCTGTAGAAACTGTGTTTCTTTCTGATTTAATGCTCACTTGATGTTCATTATTAGTT
The DNA here is from genome assembly GCA_030060385.1 of Muscicapa striata striata. Classification (NCBI taxonomy): domain Eukaryota; kingdom Metazoa; phylum Chordata; class Aves; order Passeriformes; family Muscicapidae; genus Muscicapa; species Muscicapa striata. The sequence goes on along the minus strand of JAREIS010000239.1, from coordinate 2,103,955 downwards.
GCAGCTGCCCAAGAGTTGAGGGGCGTGGACTTTGCCCTTCAAGGCTGGGATGTTTGTGCTGGTGGGACTAGTTTGTGTCCCAGCTGTTTTCTTCCCCATCAGATGACTAAACAGGTTGGAGGAGACAGTCCATTCCCCACAGTCTTTAGCTGGTGAATTTTGCTCTGGACTTCCATTCTGTGCCATTGGACAAAGAAAGGGAGCCTGTACAAATGCAAAGTGAAAACCTTGTCTTCTGTTACTTTTGAGAACTTGCCTCTAATTATGCATCCCGGCTGTGGCACATTAGCTTAAACAAAACCTTCACCTGGCAGGAATATTAGAAGACAAGAGGTTGCAGCATCAACTTTCTGCAGTACTTTTTAGCTTGACCTGTCAGCTGTTGATTGGCAGGAGGTTTCAGAGGAACACAAACATGTTTTGCTGATGCTCTTGTGGCAGGGATTTAGTATCCTTCCTTCATTTGTTTCTATTTTTGTAGTTTAGATTATTTTTTCAAATATGTATTTCTTGCTCCCCACCTCCTTCCTTTTCCACCTTTGCCATCTCTCAGTTGTCTGTCCTGTCCCAGTGGTTGAGGGTCTGAGGGCCTGAAGATTAGAGGATTGCCAAAAAGGATCTGCAGAAGTAGTCAGGCTAAGTAATCCCAGGCTGTTTTCAGGCTGATGTTCATGCTGTGGGAGTGCATCTCCACAGGGAAAATGTATGGAGATCTGCAAACATAGAAGGGTTGAAGACATTGTGCTCCTGTCTCTTTAGCTTCTCATGGTGACCAATCCAGCTGGGCAGGGCAGGGAGTAGCCCTATTGAAAAACGGGAGGGACATGGGCTGCCTGAAGGAGCCCCAAGGTTGATAAGTACCCAGCACATCAGAAACATAGCAAGGATTTTTTTTTTTTTTGCAATCTTTGTGGTTTAACCAAGTACTGGACCAACATATTCTTTAGGATGGAGAAGCTCAGAAGATGACAAATACTCCAGGACAGTGTGTGGTGGGCCTCTGTGGGTCAGTCTGAGGTTCATGATGGCTGCTTTGGCAAAGCTGGTGGCAAACCCCATAACAGGATAAGTGGAAGATACCAGCTCCTCCTTTCTCAGCACACCAGTTCCAGGTGATTCCAGTTGTCCTCAGGGTGCCAGGAGTTTGGCTTTCTGCTTGTGATTGTTAATCCTGCTGTAAAAATCACGTTCTTGGTCGCTTGGGAATTGTGATGCAGTAATGTCTCCAAAATAATAAATGGCTTTGAAACTCAGAATGAACGAGTGTTATAGATTACACTTCTCCCCCACTTTCTCCTTTTTGTCTAAACCAAATTCATATTGCAGAACTTTAAAAATATACAGTCTAATCTCCCTGAAACTTAAAACCATTGATCTTTCCTGTAGGGCTTCATGAATGTGTTTTATTTTTGCAGCATAGCTGTCATCTTGAAGATCAGTGATAAAAGTAAGCTTTTTTTCCCTAAAACCCCATTTTCATCTGCTGGTGAAGCTGTGGTGTAGCATTGAATGGGTACAAGATTCATAGCAATCCTTGTATCAGGAAGCAGAAATTAGTTGTGTTTGTTTGCCACCACATACCTACCTCACCATCAGTGCCCTTGGTAATGTTTATGTTACATGACCGTAATGTAACTCTGGGAGTGGGGAGAAAGAAAGGCACTTTGGGTTGAAAAAAGGCTGGGTTGCATAAAAATTTTTTTTTGTTTGAAGCCCATCCAAACAAAACCAATTTTTAAGCTATTTTGGGCTGTGAGAAAGTATGCTCTTCTCCTGTGGAGATGCAGATTGAGTGTTAAAATACTCAGCTGATGTCCTCACAAAGACCAAATCACTGGGAAAGAAGACAAACCAATTAAATGCTGGAATGGAAAACCCTTGGCGGAGAACCTTTGCCTGTGTGTGATGTGAAACTGCTATAAAATACTTAGAGGTATATTGGCAAAGAGGGGAGAATGGCAGTTGAGGGTTGAAGAGTGGATCCATGCCATTTTGCACTGTTAGGATGTCATCACACATGCACAAATGTGCTCATGTCATAAATTGGCCTGTTTGATCCTTTTTCTTTCCAGAAAACTAAACAGAAGCGTGTATCCCAGCTGGGAATGGAGGAAGTGGGTTTTTACAGAGTTCTTGTTCCAAGCAGGAGAAGAGCTTATGTACAATGGACTGCATCTTAAGTTTGCACATTTGACACTTAGCATCTGTCCAGTATGCAACGTGGTTGTGTAAGTGTTCTGATTAATAACCAGGGGAAAATACACAGTACTAAGGCTCATCTTTCCTGTCCCTTGGGGAGGTTGTGGGATACTTATCCCAATAACAGGCAAATTCATGTCTGGTGGCTTCAGGGGCTTTCTTCTTGTTGGAGCCGTTGCTTTTAAGAAGAGTTTTATTTGATTGTACCTTCCATTTGTTCTTTAAGCAGATACCTGAATTGTCTGGGTCTGTGAGGATTTTCAGCACAGAGACTAGAGACATGCTAGGTAGGACAGTGGTTAAATTGATCGTAGTGATCCGTAAATATCACCTTGCCTTCCAGTTATTTACATAAATAGAAATCAGAGTAAATATTTATGTTAGGATAGACCCTACCATTATGCCAGCTGATGTACAGACTCAGAAAAAGACATGTCGCCTGCCAGTGTCATCTTAGCAACATTAAGTGGGTGCAAATGTTCCTATTTACCCTCAAGGTCTTAGGGTAGATTACTTTTTTAAACGTTGTTGAATCAGTTGAATGTGGGGTGGTTTATTTTTTTTTCCCTTTCAACTTTGAGATCAGAGTTATTTGCCCTCCAGATTAAAACCCAGCTTTGGAAATGAGAGTGAATTTATGGAGTGTGGTGCATTTTAATTAGAACATTTAATTAGGAGAGAATTCATGAGAGTGGGTCTTGTTTTAAAACGATCAAAGATGTTAAATGAAAACAAAAGGGAAAAATTACAGAGAAGCATAAAAGATTTATTTTGGGTATCTTCTCTACTCATCAAAGGAGATCACCTTCTGTCCTGTGCTTTTTGTTCCAAAAATAGCTGAGGTGCTGCCTGATTTCTGCAGGTCGCTGTTGGTCTCTCTTTGTAATTAACTATGCAAACAAATTGCAGTTGGAGAGGAGGGAAGTGAGTGTCAGCAGGCTGCTGGAAATCACTCAGGTGTGTGAAATGGCTCCACTGTCTCACCACGACTGCCCAGGAAATAACGCTCTGGATTTCTCGCTGGTGTTTAACGTCTGTGTCGTCTCCTCAGCTTCGTGCTGACAGTTCCTTTCCATGTGTGGCAGATTAATCTCCTGAGACTTCAGCCCACCTCCTCTCTGAGCTGCATTAGCATCCCCTTGCTTTTGGTAGCAAACCATGAGCAACCAGTGTGGGCATCATATTTTTCTGATGGGCAATGAAGAAGGAAGCAAGGAGATGGTTTTCCTCACAAACTGCTTCGGTCTTGATGTCTCCCAAGTGGCAAATCATGTTAGGTACTGATGCCAGGGTGAAAGACTAACCTGCAGCTCCATCACAGAGTCCGCTCTCCTGATTCCTGCTCAGGTATGTGCCTTCACAGAGTTTTCCAAGGAAGCTTAAAAATCAGCATCCCTTCACAAACCTAAAATACAAATCTCTATTTTTAGCATAGAGCAAGATCTGATGTCCTCAGGAAATGAAGTCACTGACTTCACTGCATCACCCGTTTCTGCCATGGAAACAGTTGGTGAATTAATGCAAGTTTTGCACAGGTTTAACAGCCATCCTCCTCCTCAGAGAGAGGGGTAGGAGGAACATTTTCTATTAAACTCAGAATTGTTGTCTTAAGTTATTAGTTCTTTGCATCCTAATGTATTTATCTTTGGCTGCAGTGAGGAGTGGAGAGCTTTGAAATCTTCTTAGCTCAAAGGATGCTTTCTGCACCAGGGAACAAAGAAGAACCATAGCTTCAGTAGGACACTACATGGATGTAAAGACTGCTTTATATAAAGTGTGTGATTGTGTACACACGTAGAAGACTCCATACACACAGTATGGCCAGAACCTTGCTGTGGTTTTGAGGACGTGCAGGTCCCTGTGTCCCTCAGGACCATGGCGAGAGTTCTGTGTAAATAGAGCATCCAACATCCTGAGCTTCATCCAGGTAAGGTCAGGACCACCACTGGCTGTCACCAAGCTGTCCTGGCTGCTTGGCACCAAGACAGAAGAATGAGGAAGTAGGCTGGTGGTAGTGGAGGCTGTAGACCCTCCACACCAACATGTGCTCATGTCTTTTTCCCAGGTGTTATAGCAGACAGAACATTTTGTACTAAAAATCCAGACTTCAGGACCTGCTTTTACATGGAACAGGATTCGATTTGGGATATTTTTGACCCCTAAGTTGTTTTTGCATTTGGCTTGATTCTCTGCCAGCTTTGCTGTGTATCTCCCTTGATACCCCATGGCTGATAGGAACACACTGCAAGGTGCAGCATCTCAGTGCAAAGGGAGACACTCACACCTGTCCATGGGGCATGTGGGTGTGACCTGCAGCGATGGGGTGTTAGTTTGGCCACGTGGCTGTGAGCAAGGTCCTCTTTGGGACTTTTTCAGGCTGTGTTGTGCAGTTGGCCACACTTTCTGAAGTTGTTTCCATCTCCAGTTGCTTGGGTTCACTCTTAGCCAAGAAAACATCAAGTTGCTGAAATTATAAGCCAGGATCATACTATTTATGTTGGAGGAACGACACAGTTTACATAGACGGGCTCTTTGCAAAATCAGCTTACACTGGTTTTTAGTAGTTGAAGTGAACAGCTGTATCAAGTTAGAGATGCTGAAAGGGAGTCCAGCTCAAGAGCAGTGTCCTTGTCCAGCATGACAGCGGGCTCTTGGGGAGGGGCGGTTGTTTTTAACTGGGTTTTGCTGGGGTTCAAAGCCAGAGTGGTTTGGGATGGGGGTCTGAGTGCCATGTTCCCCAGGAGTAGCCAGGGTCCTGGGGGCCTGCTGTTTTGTTTGCCCCCATCCCAATGGTGAATAACAGGCAGGGCCCCCCTGTCTCCATTGAGATTGTGTTGAGCAACGCTGTGGCGCTGGCTTGATGTTTCTGGTCTTGCTGGAGAGCAAATGTCCTTGGCATGGGTTTCTGAGCTTTGCTTTTCTACTCTCCTTCATTGTGTGTCAGCCTTGGACTGCCACCCCAGCCTTGCCTTGCGCACTGAACCCCCTGAACTGGCAGCAAAAATGAGTTAACACTCAAAATCTCTGGAAGTGAGTGGGTACTGGGAAGCCAGTTTGGACACGGTGGGAGAGCTGGAGGAGATCAGGCTCCCCTCTGATCTTGACTCTGATGTGAACAGGTTTTGATACACTGGTTTTATGGCAGGATCTGGAAGGTGTTTGGGACATCTCAGTCTATATGTGGCATATGGCAATGTGTGGGAAGGTGGTGGATATTTTGGACCATAGGACAGCTGGTAAAAAGGCAACTGTTGGACAGATGTGTCCTTTTTGAAGTGGTTTGAAGGGTCTTTTGTCCCTTAAAGCAGAGAAGCTCTGTCTAAATGCAGCTGCCTCTGGACATGAATGGTCCCAAAATCTCAGTGAGTTCTTGCAGTGTGAGCTCAGGTCTCCAGGACCAGGTCTCCAAAGGAGCACTGGCATTGCCAGCTCCCTCCCATGGATGCTTCCCATAGCCCAGGGGTTGGAGAAGGCTCTTGCACTGCTTTCCCTTCCAACCTTGGAGCTACTTTGGACGGATTGACCCTCTATGTCCTCCTGGTTTCCTGCTGGCACCTTTGCCCAGCATCAGTGGATATGCTGAGTAAGGGAATACTTTCTCACACCTGGTGGCATGTTTTTGCCACAGAAGTTGTTTCTCTGATGGGCACCACACTCGTGTTTGTAGGGAGCAGGCTGGTCAGGGTCTGGAAATAAGCATTTTTAAGGCAGTGAGGGAAGGAAGATATTACAAATATGATTAATGGCAGTGGGTGTGCATCTTAAAACTTTTTTTAGTTGTTATTTGATCTTTCTGCTGCAAACTCAGCAGCTGACTTCTGCAGAAGATAAACACATGGGAGGAGAATGAAGAGGGGCTCTTTGGTCTTCAAAAGCAATTAAGTGTTGAATGTCTGACTAGAGACATCTTGAAGAGGCCCGGACTTCAGCAGGAGGGTGTTCATCCTTTTCTGTAAAGCAGATCTCATTTAAGGGCTCTCAGATGGACAGCAGCAGTTGCAGTCATTTGGGCAAACTGTGATTCCTTGTGGTGGGGGGTGCATGGAGCTGTGCTGGTCAAAGGCAGCTCACACCAGGGCTTCATTCTGTCATATAATCTAAATTTAGGTGGTGTTTTACGTTCACCGCTATTGCTTCAAAATAGTTTAAAATACAGCTGATGTTGATAGAAGTTGATGAGTGTGATTGGAAGTTTGGGTCCTGGTGACCCTGAGCAGGTGTTCATGGTGCCACAAGGTCACTGAGAAGGTGGAAGCAGTGAGATGAGTCAATGGGTCGTGTAATTCTGACACGCAGGAAAGCAGATGAGTCTGGCCACCAGCGTTTCTGTAGCACTGAACTGGCAACTGTGAGCTCCCAAAGGGCAGGAGCTGCTGCTAGTCAGCTGGAAGTGTTCCTGGAGATGCCCCAGGGTGAAATTTGGCATTCCTTTGAAACATGAGGTGGCCACCACATGCTGAAGTAGCTGACAGGAGGTGAGGGCAGAGCCCAGGTCATTAGATCTTTCTTCTTAACTGCATGCAGTTTTCAGTAGCAGGTTTTGGCTGGAGATGTCAGCTTGTATGAGCTGCTTGTCCTTTCTGAATCACAGAATCATCGAATGGTTCGGGTTGGAAAGGACCTTAAAGATCATTTTGTTCCAACCTCCCTGCCCTGGGCAGGGACACCTTCCACTAGACCAGGCTGCTCAAAGTCCCATCCAGTATTGCCTTTGACACTGCCAGGGATGGGGGATCCTCCCATGACCCCATGCATGGGATCCCCCCATGTCCCATACTGCCCAGCTTTGTGCTGGAGCCCTATTGTTTAGCCTGATTTGAAAAAGGACCTGAAACGACTTTACTAAAGCACTGACTGAGTCCTTCAGCTGCATCTCCCTGTGAGAACAGGCTGAAAATCATGTTAAAGGACATGGAAATAGTTCTTAGAAATAGTCGTCTCCTAGACTGCTTCCCTGTGCAAGGAAGGTGAATGAGGATTTCTGTATCCCCAGATACTTTATGCCCAACTGCTCATGCAGCAGAAAAAGTCCTGAATTCAGTTAAAACTGAGGAACTGGGTGAAGTTTTGGAAGAGGTTTGGTGCAGACTCTTGCTCCTAGTCCAATGAATATGGTATCTGCATCTAAAACAGCCAGGGGCAAGTTGTCTAGGCTCCAAGTCGGCAGCAGAGCAGCAGGGCCTCTCAGTGGTGCCAGTGAACTTTTGATGTGATTGCTGGCTGAATCCCACATTTGGAAGGCAAATCCAGGGGGGAAATTGCATCTATTACCGAGGCATGTGCTGTTTGAGAGAGACTCCTGCCTGGTGTCTAAAGGTTGTGTGTCTTTTTCACTGTAGTCGTCCAAGATCTCCAGTAGTCACTGGAGATACTGGTGGTGCCTGGAGATGATGCTCTCCCAGTCCCTTGGGGTATGTAGATGATTTTCTTGCAGTTAGTGTTAGAGAAGCCTTGTCTGCTGGCTTAGGCCCTCAGTGACAGTGTATGAATTCCACCACAACCTGTACAAGTGGGATACCAGCTGCTCCATTTTGTAATGGTTTTAGCTCAATTGGCACAACATTTTCACAGAGGCCTTCCTGAGACCAGGGGAGGTGTAAGAATGTGCAGGCCAGTTGAATCTATGGGTCCTGACTGAGTGCTGGTCATTCACTCTGTAACATGTGAGGATTAGAGAGGACAAATCTTGAGAGCATAGTCTTCTGTATGAAGAAGCAGATGTATGTGCTGGGAAATCTGTAGGAAGAAATAGGTCATTTGTTCTTCAGGAATATTTTTTATCTTGTCACATCTGTTACTCTTTCTCCTGTCTTTTCTCCTCGCCAACCCCCAAATTTGCACTTTGTCATTAAAACCAGGAAAGAAAAATCCCAATATGCATATGACATTTTACAAAAGTGCTCTCCGTGCTCTTAAAATCCAACAGTTTTGCTGTACAGCATTCATCTGTAATCAATTAGAAGGTTTTTTTGATCAACAGAAGCTGGAGGTTCAGTTCCCTGGAGCTTAGCACTCTACACGAGGAGGTGGGATTGCCTTGGCACTTTGTCTCCTTTCACCTGAAGAAGGAAATTTGAGCTGCAGTGAATGAAACTCAGTGAGGCAGAATGAGATGAAAAAGCTCCAAAGATGCTTGTTAACCTTATTCTAGTCCCATTTTTGTGGTGTTAAGCCATAGATGGTCCAGATGCAGCTTCCAGCTCAGGAGGTTCTGAATCTGCTCCTTGCTAGAAGCAAGGGAGAAGCTCTTTCTGGGGCTTGTCCTTCCCTGTCAGAGACAACACAGAGGTGAAAGCTGTGATCCAGTGCACATTGGCTTCTCATTTTGAGGTCCTCCGTGATGTGCTGCCAGTGGTAGGACTGAGACCTCAGGTACCTAATTCTCCACTCCCCATGACCTGCTCACCTCTCTCTCCAGAAACCAATGTTGTATTGATGCCTGATTATAACCCTACAGGAGCAAAACTTTCTGGGGACAAACCTGTGCTTGGAGCCTGTTCTGGTTCTTTTGCTATGCAGGAACTTAATTTCCAGTTGTCCCATGGTGTTTGGAGGAGGCAGTGGTTGGGGGAGGGGGAGGAAGGAAAAGAAAACTTAAGCTTTAAGTTCTAGGAGGAAACTGAATGTCCCCATGTGGGGATAAACAGCCTGAGTATTTGATTTCTTAAAAAGAGGGAGTGAAACCTGAGATGTTAAAAATTAGGTTGGGCCAAAACTGAGACGTAATCAAGAAGAGATTGGTTCTGGATGTTCTTGGCCACCAAAACAGGTCTCTTCCCTCCATGTTCTTAAGGGAGCTGACTCTGTAGGAAGCCTGTCCAAGGCTGGCTTCTTTGGCTTCACACCAATTGAGAGCAGCAGAAGCATCATCCTATCTGATAGAGCATCAGGATGTTTCTCCCTGTGGATGGGGCAGGGGCATAAAAATTACTAATAAAAGGCAGAAGGGCTTTTGAGAGGGTAATAGAGTGCAAGATGGGGAGTATTAAGCCCATCTCCAGCCATAATTAAACCTGCAGTTGGAGGGTCTGTCACATTGCTTCAGACCCTTGGAAAAAAAAAAAATTCAGTTGCTAGCTTCATTAGTAATTAAATGTCCAATTACTCTATGTAATGTTTCTGCTTTGCTGAACTCCACAACTGCATTCATAAACAGCCCTAAGGAAGGCCTCTAATCTGTGCCATTGTTCTTCAAGTGGTTTGCACATGCAGAAAAAGAAAAGAAAAATCAGGCAGACATTTATAATATGGAAAGGAAAGGGGGAAGGGGTGGGAAGAGGAGGAAATCAAATCAGCATCTTCCACCTCCCTCCCCCTCCCCGAGGTAGGATCTCTGCCAAGCCCACAGAGAAGCCCTCAGGCCCCTCGAGCATGCAAATGTAATTTTCTATCCAGACAACACAGTATTTTTTTTTTTTTTTATAAAATGAAGTCCACCCCCACTCCCCCTGAAAACCTCCTCAAATCCCTAAATGCACAACAGAAGCAAGAAGAAAATTACAATGAAAGGGGAGAGAGAGAGATGGGAGGGGGGAGAAAAAATAAAAGCAGCAGCAAACCACAAACAGAAGGAGAGATGGAGGGAGAATTGAGATGAATATAGAGTGTCCAGAGTTTAAATAGACATAAAAGATAATGAAGGTGGGGAGGGGGGAGGAGGGAGGAGAGATTGTAATCAAACAAAATGATTTTGGTCCTCTTCAATCATCCCTGGTTTGCAGGCTGTCATTTTATACAAATTAGAGCTAGGGTAATTGTATGAATATTCACTGGGATTGAAATCACATTTATTAAAGGGAAGGCACCCTTCTCAGGGCCCGCTGCGCCGCTCGGCTTTTGTTCGCCTGGAACAACAGCAAAGTCACTTGCACGATGGATGAGCACGGGATCCACGCCCCTCCCTCTTAGGGGCTGGGATTGGGGTCCTGGGGGGATGCTGGGGGTGGCGGGGCACTCTTAGGGGTGGATGGCTCTTCCCTTTGCACTGGGAAGCAGAGGACTGTGTGGAAATGTGTGGAAATGCCCCTCTCAGGAATAACAGCCATAGCTGGGGAATTGGCTCTTCACCCTGACTACAGAGGGGGAACGACAATTGAACCAATAATATCTTGAAACCATTTGGGATAAAGTAATTGCCACATTTTTCAATAATAAGTCTGAATTTGTGCTAATAATGTGATTTCATTATTTATTATTATTGTTGTTATTGTTATTGGTTTTTTATTCTTACTATTATTATTTGCCTCCCTTTAAGTGTTACTGCTGAACAGAATTCTTCTTCCTGCTCGGGAGTCCGACCCAGGTCTGTGTCTCACATGTCTGGCGCCACACTGGGGACGGCTCCTCTCATACATAACCAATCAAAGATGTATTCAGGGCCGTTGTGAGGAAGCCGGGGATGATTATAAGTCGAGCAATCCAAGCCTTTTGCTGACTGCTCACCCTCACATATTATGAAATTTCTCTTAGAAGGGCAGACAAAGCCTTTTGAGCCCGTGTATGGTGATGGCCTCGCTTGGATGTCTGGCTTTAGCCGCTTGACAATGTCAGCCTCGCGTTTCTGAGAAAAGGCAAACGGATCCCATTGTGGCATGTCAAGTACCCGGCGCTGCCATTCAGCAGCCCGGGCAGGGCTGTAACCCATCCCCGGGTTGTCACGGCGATGCAAGGAGATCGCTCTGCCGCGCGCTAGCCCGCGGCAGGAGGAAGGCGAGGCTGACCTAAAGCAAAAACCTTCATTTAAATATTTGATTGTGCCTTAGCCCGCTGATGGGATGGGTTGTCCCTTCCCCAGGACAGCTGGGCTGCAAGTGAACTCGAGGTGACTGGGTGTCGTGTTTGGTTATTGTTGGTGAAGCCATCTGTAATAACTTGCAGTGTTGCGTGGGGATTGCCCAGGGAAGGAGACGTGCTGGATTGTGGTGCTTGAGACCATTTTTCTGCTTCTGGTTCTGAACAGGTTCTCCTATCAGGTGCTGTGCACCTGTGTGCCAAACCAGGTGAGAGGAAGAAATCACCTGACGGGAGACCAAAAGAATGTTTTTTTTTTTTGACTCATCTTTTTTTCCTTTCCTTTCTTTGGATCTAAAAAAGATGAACTCGTCTGAGGCTGCCAGCCCTGTTAATGCAATGGGTACATGGCTAATCAGTCTAGCTTGAACCTTACAGTAAAAACAGCTAACTTAATTAAGGGGAGTGTTTGAGTTGTTTTTTTTTGCTCAATGTGGGAACATCACTGGGGCAGACTGCAGAAAAATGGTTGCACATGTAGCATCAGAAGATTTCTTCTGAAATTGCAGTGAGTGTAGCATCTGCGTGTGCTGTGGAGGGTCCTGCCTTCTCCAGATGATAAACCAAGCCAAAGGGACAACAGATTGAACTGGGAGGCGCTGATGGCTGTTCTCAGGGAGCTGGTTGGGATCAGAGGCTCCCTGTGGTATTGAGGGCAGAGAGGAGGAGTGGGCTGCTGGTTGGAAGACATGGAATGAAATGATTCCCTATCTGTTGATGGCATCCTTGGTACTTGGAGTGGTGTATGTGTGCTGGCCAGACCCTGGAGACCCCAATGCCCAGATGAACTGAGCCAATGCTCTCTCCTGTGAGATGGGGGTCCCCAGAGATTGTGAGTGGGTGTGAAGCTGAGGTTATTTGAAGGGGGAAGGGTGTGAAGGTCAACCCCACGGGCTGCCAGGCAGCAGCATCAAGCATCTCTGCATTCAGGTCTTGTTCTCTCTGGGTTGTGTGTTGCATGGCTCCTCTTCAGTTTTTCCAGTACAAACAGAGTGGACTGATCTTCTTATTTCCATACAGGGACCTAAAATTTTTGAAGTGTATTTGAGCTTGTAGAAACTGTGGTAAACCTTTTTCTAACTGCTGGGATTTATCACTCATGGAACTTTATGGTAGACGGATAGGATCCATATTGCTTTAGGGTCATCTAAGTTGCAAGGACTTCTTGAATTGGCATAGAGAAGGGACTGTTCCTAAAGTCTGTGCTGGGAAGCCTTTTTCTGTCTTAACATAGGGAAACAATTTTTTTTCTTTTTTTTCCCCTCTGAGTTCAGTTGTTATTGTCCTAGTTTTTGAGCAAAACTAAGAAGAAAAGCCCTCAAATGGTTCACTATTTTGTTATGATACCAGGAACAAGGAGTCTTTCCAACAGAAAAGATAATCCCTTGTCTCATTAAGTTTATGACTTCAAAAAAAAAAACCTCCTGCTGGCCGTTTTCTGTGGGGACTGTTTTCTGAGGCAGTTTCTTTGGTTTTGAATGGTTTCATTCCTCAGCGCTTCTTTTGAGTGGAAAGTTTAAAGATGCGTCATCTTGCTTGAGCAGGGCGATAAACTGTGAAGCAAATGTGAAGAGCCTTAGAAAAGGGCTGTACAAAATGCAGATGTAGGGGATTAGAAAACAGAACTGCACTACATCCAGCGATAAGTAAGGCTGGACTCAGCAATTTCTGAGCAGTTGCACCAGGGAGGAGCAGGGAATGATGAATTATTTGCTTTTTGGCTCCTAGCAAGTAAAGCAGAGGCGGGGAAGCCTCTGGGGTAGGTTTGTGCCTTGGGTGCTGCAGTGGTGCTGGTCAGCAGTGTTCTCTGGACAGGGCTGGGGGTGGCAGGGAGGTGAATTGCACTGCAGTGTCTGTTAGGGGCTGTAATCTCATCACCTGTAGCTTGACAGGGCACAGGGATAAAAACATCCCACTGGATTTCGTGTTTATCAAGTGTTACACGCTCCAGAATGGTTGGTATTTCCATGGATGAAAAACAGCTGCTGGCAACTATTTCTTGCTGCTGTTTGGGAGATTCAAAGTGAGAGGAGAGATTTTCAAGCAGTAAAGATGCTTTCAGGTAAGGAAAACCCAACATGTAGCTATTGGGGAGTGTACTCAAGCTGTCAGTTTTGGAGGTTGGAGTGCCCCAAACCAGCACTCAGAAGTGTGGCTTTGGTGGCTGAGAGAAAATCAACTCCTGCCTGGAGCAGGGGAGGCAGGGAGGGAAGCCCTGGACCTTGGCTCTCATCATACTCCAGTTTATCTTATCATATCCCTATTTGTCTAAAAGTTTTTGCAGTTTCCCCAGGGCTCAAGTTGCTGTCATGGCTTGGGGCACCATGTACCTTGAGTCTGCTCCTGGGGAGCCTGCCTTGGTTTTGCAGTGCTAATCATCACCTGTATAAGCAGCTTTGCCAGGGGGTTTTGGATTTACTCAGGAAGTAAGCATGCAAAAGCTCTGATTGAGTATTGAGGCCCCACTTCTAGCTCAGGTTTCCTACACAGCCCTTTCCCTATGAGAGTACTTTTGTGCCTTTTCCTTTGGCTTGTTCATCTTACTGGAGGAGCAAAACTTCTGTCAGTCCCTTGGTCCTCTGGGGTAAGATATGTTGATGTATCCTGGGGCCAGAATCTCTTTCTGTTTACAAGTAGTTTCCAGGCCACAGATTACAAGTGCTATGATAAAAATTTTGAGTTGGATATCTTTATTTTTTTCTCCTCTGATCAGGTCTTTCATCACTTGTCTCTTGCTAACCAGAGAAGCTCTGAGACTTGGACAGATTTCAGAATTTCCATTTACCCAAAAAACTGCAGATTTAGTCACCACTGGCCCAGCCTCACAAGGCTCTGAGCTCTCCAGCTCTCTCAGGGAGAGCTATGCAGGCTCACTTTGTTGGCAGAGCTTTTTGATAGACCAGACCCACCTTTTTCTTGTGCTGAGCCTGTATATACACTGTCTTCATGGACCTCTTGCTTGGGATACCTGTGGTACAAAGCCCCTGAACCTATCCCTGCCAGGTGCATCCCACCAAGATGGGAACCCATGGATGTAGGTCTCTTTTCTGTTTCAAGCTTCTTGTAGAAAGGCATAGGGGATCCTGTAAGTCTGTTCTGCTGGATCTCTTTTGCCATTTCTTTCTCCTCTTTCCATTTCTTTCCCTTCTGAAGACTATCCAAAGACATGAATATTATGCGATGGACTCTGAAGGACTTGAGAGAGAAAGCTGTAAAATGCACATCAGCCGCTCCATAAACGTCAGGGATGCTGTTCAGAAGCACGGCTACTCGAGTTTAGCCAGTTCTGTATCTCAAGTGATCCCTGCAGATTTATTAGATGTTTCAAAATAGATTTGAAATAACGGGATTTAGTGTTTCTGGCGATTCCTTGAACCATCTTGTTTTTCAGCCAACTTGCATAAATGTGCCAGTCATGGGCTGCGATGTATCAGCCAACTTAGCAAATGGTTTTATTTATAGCTGAAAGAGTGAAGCCAAGGAGTATAAATCCTGAAAAAAGTATAAACTGTATTGTGGAATTAATAAACTTCAAATTCATGGAATTTCTAATGTTCCACTGATGGCTAAAAAATCTGTTTAATGGCCGCTGAGTGATACTTGGCTGCAAAGCAGAAACCCCAAAGTTGTCTTAACTCAGCAGCGATATTTTTTAGTGTTTGTGTGCTGGCGCTGGGTGTCTCTGCTGAATGATGGAAAGCTGACCTTCTGCGCCGCGTTTCTGCAGCGACCAGATAAGATTTCAGATCACAGCTTCGCGTTTTCTCTTGATGGTCCGTGGCTGTAGCCCAAGAAGCGCTGGTAGATGTCGGGCTGTTTATCTGGAGGATCGGTTGCGTGTCTGGCTAACTTTGGGGGTGTGAACGATGGTCAGTGCTGAAAGCAAGTGCAGGGGAAGGAGCTGAGGAGCAGAGAGTGGATCCTGTGCTTTCAGAGCATGGCTGGCCAGCCGTTGAGGTCCGGTCACATCTTCAGAAATACCAGTACGTGTTGGACCTTAGAGGTAAGGAAATCTGGGCTGTTGTAGAGGCATCTTTCATCTCCATTGAAACTGCTTGATTTTGGTGTATTTTTAAGCTGGTGACTGTAACATTCTTTTTTCACTGTGATTCATTAAAGTTTCAGGACCTTATTGCACAGCCTTTCCTCGTAGGTCAGTGTCAGGGCAAGTGTGTTGCAGAGATCTCCTTGCTACATGGATTATTTATGTGGGAATGTGTAGGACCTGTGTGGGCATTTAATAGCTGCTGGTTGGCAAATCTGTGTGTAGGAGCATTGTCCTGGGTGGTGCTGGTCAGGGAATGTTGGCAGCCTGAGCTTGAGGTCCCCTTCCTGGGTGGGGGCTGTGGAAGGAACGGTGACAGCAGAAACCACTGAGCCTTCATGGTCCCCAAGGCAGGGGGTTACAGAGTGATGTCTTGAGCATGTGGGTGCTGTTTAGTGACTGCAGCAGCTTGAGGTACTTGTGGGGCCATTCCTACAGCCTGGCTGAGTGGCACTGATGTGCTCCACAGCAGCCACAGTGTCTGTGCCTGCTCTGTCTGCAGGTGATGGCCAGGTTTCCTCCCTGATTGTTGTGTCCCTTATGGTTGGGTGTCCCTGACCTCAGACAAGAGCGCTTCCAGAGTGTCCAGGGTCATTACTCTGTCTCTCATCTGTTACTGTGTCATCTTGGACCAGCCTGGCATTTCATGCTTGTGGCTGCTGCTTCCCATTCGAGAGATGGGCTCTGAAAGCCTAGTTCTATTTTTATTTATTTAATTTATTTTAGGACTAGTTCAGCTAAGCAAGTTTGCACTTTTCTAGGTTCTAGTGATTGACGTTGTGTTTGAACACCACGTTCAATGCTAATATTTCTTGCAGATGCTGAGATAAGTATCTGTAAATCTTTGCATTTACCATTATCCCCAATTTTCTTGTGCAGTGCCTGCTGTCACCATATAAGGGTATTTATCCTGCACATAATCTGATTGGAAAATAAGGCTTTGAAACAGGAAGGAAAATACACATTTCAGGTGGTGTTAGAAATGTCAGTTGTGGATGTTTAAACAGTCCTGATTGTCTGCAGGCTTTGGGGCATTTGGGTTTTCAGCCCCCTATTGTTACATCTAAAGCTGCTTATTGGAGTCCGAATGGGTTAGAAAGACACCTTGTTCTTGAGACCCGCAGAAATCTGCCTCTCCCCCACTGTGGAGGATGGCTTCTCACAGCCCAGCCAGTCAAGCCTTAACCCTTGGCTTAGACAGCGTGGGGCTGAACAAAGAGCTGCAGCTTTCAGATGGAGCAGAATAAAAAGCTATTATTTCATAATAATACTCTACTCTTTCCTTCCAAGGATTTCCTAAGGACTTTACAAATATTAAGGCCTGGGCAGTCACCCCCATGACTGAGAACTGGAGAAGTGGCTGTGTGTGGGCATCTGAAGAGCTGAACATGAGGCATAATCTCTTCCCTGGGGTGGAATCAATCCTCAAGGTCCCTGTGCGGTTCATACCTGTAAAAGGTTAATGTGTGGGACCATGAGGATGTTTGGGGCCAGGAGAGCCTCCTGATGTGCATTGTTCTGTACCAATTTCTTAGCCTTGTTCCAGCTCTTTGACCCTTGCCAGTCCTTGTTGGGTCTTACATAGTCTGGTGGCTGTGGGATCAAGGATGCTCTCTGCACAGTCCAGATGGTCTTCTTCATGCCATCCCTCAAGCAGGGAAGATTGAAAGATTTCAGTGCTCACTTAGACGCCTCTGTGGGAGTGGTGGAAATCCAGCTGTTTCCTGGACTGGTTATACCAAATCCTCTGCCTCTGCTGCCATCAGGTGGGATTGAGGTGTCTTTGTGCACAGGGATGTGCTTGCAGCCCCTTGTCCCAGTGGTGGTAGGAGAGATGGGGTATAAGGTGTCCTCCCTGTAATATCTAGTCCTGTCACTGAGCAGATCAGATCCCTCCTCAAATTAAAGATGGAGGCTTCTCTTACCGGGGAGGCTGAGAATCTTTGCTCTTTCATCCATCTTCTTCTGCCTTTGTGGTTCCTCTGGGGCACTAACAGGAACTGTTTTAGGTTGTGAGTTTTTCTTCTCCCACCTCTTCAATTGCACCTTAAAATTGGCACCTCCAGGAATATTGTGGACTGTCAGCTTGGTATCTGGAACTTCTGGCAGCCTGGGGCCAGCTGTGTCTGGCTATGAGCAGCAGTGAGTGAGCAGTGCTGAGGACCTCCTGTTCCCACGAATGTGGGTATTTCTGTGGAGGGTGCACATGGCACTGCCCTCTTTGTCCTCACATCATCCTTCAAAGACCTCCCTCTGGCCAGCATTACAGATGGGTGGATAGATCAGCTGCCATTTTCTCTTTCAAGCAGTGACAATAAGTCTTTTTCCTTTGCAGGGACAATTAGTTTCTTTCCTTTGCGAGGTGTTTGGTTGGAATGGGCTGACCCCTCTTCGTGGAAGGAGGGCCTTTGTCCCTTGTGTCCCTGGGAGAAGCCGCAGCATGGACCGTTTATGGTTTTTCCTTTTAACGCAGTGACGGCGGCTTTGTTTTCTACATTTAGTTTGCATCTAAGACCAGGACATGGCTCATGCTGTGTCCCTGATCCAGTGTTTAAAGCTTTGCTGTGATATAAGTTTGGCCTGGGCCCTGCAGGGTTTAGCTTAATTTTTAAAGCTCTCAATGTGAATAATTCCTTGCTGAATGCAGATCGCAAGAGGGGATATTGATTTAAAGCTTTAAAGCTGGTGGTTATGGATTAAAAAAAAAAAAAAAAAAAAAAAAAAGAGAGGGAGGAAAGAAGGAGATTTACTGTAGTCAGAGCTGGTTGCCTAAATGTTAGTCCCTTACAGACAGGCTTTTGCTGAGCTGGGTGTGGGAATGGCAAGGAAGTCTGGTGAATTTTAGCTTTAAATTGTTGGCTGCTGAGAACCAGCCCTGGGATACACTCGATAGCTGTTTGCTGTGCCAGGGGAGCATTTGCTGCTGCCTGGGCTCTGTCTGGGATCAGACATGCTGTGGGGCTACAGCAGCTAACCTGGACCCTTCCCTAGGGTAGGGGATCAGGGGAGGATGTGCTGGGTTGGGCTGATGCTGCTGTGCAGCCATGCAGAGTGGTGTAGCTGGGGTTGCAGGTGGGGAGCACTCAGCAGAGCAAGGGTGTCGCAGCTCAGAAAGAACATTGTGGGAAAGGAAGCTTTGGTAGGGAAGATGCAGCGGGAAATAGAATTAAAAGCAGGCAGTACGTCCAGTTAGACAGGGCTCTGAGGTCACTGATGCTGGTTATTTGGATTTCAAAGAGGATCCTATTAGCTTCTGTGGCAGAGAACCATTAATCAGTGGGGCGGGAGCTCGGGCTGGCTGGAGAAATCAGTTTTCAATGTCCTTGATGTCCTGCCGGGCTGGCGCTGCAGAGCATCCTGCACAATGGTGGGTTTGTCTGGGATGAGGCACTTCCAGCCAGAGGCACTGTGCAGGATGGGGAACGCCAGGCCCCTCTGCCTGGGATCAGTGCAGGGATAGATGGATGTTGTGTCCGTGCAGACCCCATGGCAAATTCCCATCTTGATGCTGCTGTCCCAGGGAGTATTGCTGAGCTGCTCTAAACGAGTACAAAAACTGAGTTACGTGCCTTTGGCAAGCAGCCAGTTAAGTTTGCTAAATGGGATTTGGGGGAAAAAACAGTGTTTCCAGGTGTGACTGTTGGTGATCCTTTGGAAATATAATCTCTGGCCTGCCTTTTTGTTCCAATTGAGAACATGTGCCCAGGAGCCATTTCCAAAGGAGCTTTAAGCACAGGACTCAACATTGGAAATTTGAGTTGGACTTGCACAGCAGCCTTACCCTCCAAGCCTGATGCTTTAAAAACCTATGAGAGAAGCTGCCTACTATTTGGAAGAGTAATTTGCTGAAGAAAGATGCCATAAATAATGCAGAAGGAGACCAGCGATGGGGTCAGAGAAGGGTTGCTTAGGAAAAAATCAAGATGTGAATGTGGTGGTAGAATCTGGAACAAAATTTTTTGGTAGTTTTTTTTCCCAAGAAAAGTGTCTGAAGCCTTCTTGCTGGAAATATTTAAATTTTTGCCAAAACTTGTTTATCTGAGATTTGATCTAACACTTCATTGTTATTTAAATCCTCCAGATGTCATCAGAGGAAGATATTTATCAACAGTTACTAGATCCAACATCCATAAAGCCCAGTAATTTCTTCTTCTACATTTAGATTTAAACTCCCAGTCTGATCCATTGAAACTTTGTAGGGACTGATAAGCAGAGCTTTAAAAAAAAAGAAAGGACAATAAAAATGGTTTTGTGTAGAAATTATGGCCATTGCTTTGAGAAACTTGATTAAGATCAGCAAGTCTCTGGCTGGACTGAGTATACTTAAAATCCCTAATTGTCTGGCTTTTTGTCTGCAGAATGAATTTATAAGAAAAAGGAGAACCCAAGCCTACTATTTCAACATGCCTGGAATTCACGAGTAGAGCTGCGTTTCAGAGACTCTTGCCTTGTTTTGGCTGAGTTCTTAAAATGGTGATCTGGAGATTAGCATGGTGGGCCTGGGGTCATCTCTTTGCAGAGTGTGTAGTCTCAGACACACAAGATCTTTTTCTTCAGACGTCCCTTCTGGTTGTGATGTTTGAGCCTTTGCTTTGCTCCCTGGCTAGGAGCAGCAGTTAATCATAGGACTGGAATTTGTGACTTAACCAAAGAGGCGTTTTAATGCTTTTCCTGTCATCGATCAGTGGCTGAAGCCACTGTCTCGGTAGCGTGTCCACATTGACCTCTGTGTTGGTGCTTGATGGGTTCCCGTCCTTCTGGGTGCCTCCCAGCCCAGGAATGCCTTCCAGCCTGCCTGCCTTTCTCCTTTGGAAAGGGATGCTCTGAACTTGGACCCCTTAGAGACAGAAAAGAGGCTTTTTGTGCACGCTGCAAAGGGCTCTTGTGTCTGCAGCAGGGCACGACAGAGACCTTCCTTCTGAATCTGTACTTGGAGAACAAAAAAAAAAGCCCTTGCATCAGAACTTGCTATTTATATTTCTAGCTCTGAGACTCCTCAGCTGCATTATTAATGAAGCGTTTACCAATTAAGATAGATGAGTCTGCTCTTGAGGGTGTTTGTTAAGGTAAGGAACCTTATTAGCATATCTGATAGATACAGTGCCAGGTGCTGATTAAAACCTTGTTGACTCCCCAGGGGCAGAAGTCTTGAGGAAATAAGGTGGAGAAAGTTGTCCTCTTTCCTGGTTTTGGCCATGCAGGGAGCAGGAAGAGAAATTCAGCATCCCTCCCCAAAGGCAGAGCCCTGAGCCTGTGAGCAGCTTGAAACGGGCATGGGGAGGAAATTAATCAGCCTGGATCAGAAATTCCAATAGCTGGAGTGATGCAAGTGTGATTAATGCCTCCTGAATGTGAGAGGTGGCAAGATGCTAGTTTTGCTGCTCTTGCAAGGCTAGCAGCCTGTCAGGCGGGGAATTAGTTTCCAGTGTTGACCCTATGGGTTTCGGAGGTCTGGAATCAATGCTTGCCTATGTAACAGTGTTTCAGCAGCTCACTAAATTAGGTTTGCAGGCAAAATGATGCTGTGAGGTACAGTCAACCCACATATGAAACCAATTTCCCTTTGAAGCAGCACTAAAGAGGGCGACCAGAAGAGAAACGAGATCATCTTTAGGTCTCTCGTGACCTGCGAGAGTTGAGAAGTGTGTATTCACTTTCCATATTTATTATAATATGGCAAAGAAACTGTATTGTAGGCTTTAATGATCTGCATGTGAAGAGTATCTTAAAATAGGCTTCAGATCTCCTTGGAACATACATATGTGTTTATAATTTTACTGCTATAAAAATATATATTTACTGAATACATGTACTTTGTTTCTCCATCTGCTAAATATAGTCACGTACAAAAATTATATAGAAAATGTAATTTTCCCCCAAATTATCCTGCTGTCAGTCTGCTTCAGTTTCAGCATCGGCAGAGACAAGGCGGGAGTGGAGATGGGCACTGTTGTGCTGCCAAGCAGGTGTCTGGGAGCAGTTTGCCTCAGGATGGGGATTACTGGAGGTGGGCTTGGTGGTACCAGCTATTATGAAGCTTTGTCCAGCAGTTCATGAGATAAGATCCTGTTTTCCAATTTGCTTGTAATTTTCTCAAGTTTTAAACATCCATGAATTTTCATGCTGGATGTCGACCTCAAATGGTTTGATTTTAAGAGAGGGGAAAAAAAGAAATACTATTATAAAGCGGTGCTGCTATTTTGGAGAGTAAGCTTGGAGAAAAATGTTAAAATGTTGTGTTCACCCTGTTGAAGAAGTCCAGAGAGCATTTCTTAGAGCTTGCTGTGAGGCTCAGTGCCAGGGCAATGGGGAGGAGGTCTCATTTTGCGAGACGTCTTTGCTGTCCCTCTGCAAACGTGGTCAAATCCTGGAAGAGTTGGAATTTGCATGTTCTCAGCAGAGACTTTTTTGATTCTGGCAGCTGGTAATTACCCAAGTGCCTTCACAATGGACAAGGCTCCTTCCCACATGGCTCCCCAGGGAGGCAGGGCTGGATGCTGGCCATCCCCAGCCAGTGACTCCTGTCACTGGAGTGTCCTGTCCTCCAGTAGCTGCTTTGGGGAGCAGGCACAGAGTGGGGAACATGTCCCTGATCACAGCAGGGCAGGCAGGAGGGGCTGGGCCTGGCAGGGGACATTGGAATACAGAGGTGTTCTAAGCAAAGGTAGAAAATGGCACAGGGTCTGGAGGAGGGAGACTTCCCAAGGCCGGGGGAAGCATGGGAGGGCATTGTGCAAGCAGGACATGCCAGGTCAGTTTGTCCCTGGTATTTCCCAGTTGTGCAGCTGGAGTCACAGCCCTTCGCCGGGTGCTGTGTCTCCTGTGCACTCCCCTTGCAGAGGGCTGCAGGAATGCTTGCACCACGTTTGGGAGATCAGCAGATGGTTTCTCTGAAGAGAGCCTGAAATGTGGCTGTTGCTAAAATCGGTTTTTACAAAAACCACAAGTTCTTTTAAAAAAAGGATAATTTCTCTCACAAACTCCAGCTCAAATAGTCTTTAAAATAAATACACTTCTGCGGCGTCTGCAGTTGGGCCTGGCTGGAGAGCCTGGAGTCTGCCTTGTGAGAAGTGTCATGACTCTTGAGTTTGTTTTGGTTCATTTTTGGAATGTTCTGCTGAGAAGGAAGGAGCCAGGCAGTCATCAGAACAGTCCCTGGGTAGGATCTGGAATGGGTGACTCCACTATTCCTGCTTCCAGTCCTCTAAGCTTGGAGTAGGAATTTGAAGAGCCTTGAGAAACCAGCAGTCACCAGCAATATGTCTCCAGACAAGAGGCTGCTGAGGAAGATGCTGTCTCTTTGTGGTTTATTCCTGTCTGCTCTTTTGGGACCCCATCCCTGATGGGATGTGAGTGTTTCTGATTGTTTTCTGCAGCAGAGCAAGAAGGTTAGCAGAGCTCTTGGACCTTCAGCTTCCCAACTTGTTGGCTTGCTGCGATGGCAGCATGGCAAGTCATGCTGCTGCCTGCTGATGTGCTGAAGTTCCAAAAATGACCACAGGCCTCTGGCACACAAAGGGAGGTTTCAGCTTTGCACCCCTAAATGCCAAGGATTGACCTGCTTCTTGCATTTGAGCTGGTGTGTGTCCAGCTGCCAAGGTGGAAGTTTGTAGCACTGGGGAGTGCAAAGGTAGCAATGTATTAACTTCAAATGGTGTTACTGGGTTTTTCTTTCAAAGCCTCAATTTGCTCTCAAAGGAGCATCCCAGTAAAGGCAGCCTGCCCATTCCTTTGGCCTGTCTTTCCCTGCCACGTGTGTGCAGTGGTGGAGTTGGATGCTTGTGGGAGTGGGTGGGTCCTGTGTCCCAGACAAGTTTCTTTCCTCAAGGATGTGATTTACTGAGAAACAACAGGAAGGATAGTTAGTGGGGTAAAGCCTGAATGAAATGGGACCACATTGTGGTCTTCCAGGCTCTGCCTGTGGGGAGCTGGGTGGGTGGCGTGTTTGCTGGTGTTTTCAGGGATTCCTTGTAAGCATTTGAGGAACATTTGCTCAAAACTCATAACCAATTTCTTTCTTCCGTTGTACAAAAATGCTACCACTGAAAATAGACGAGCTCTCTGGGTCATTTCCAGATGCCCTTAGTAAGACAGAAGTGTTTATTTTTTATGGGCCAATTTTTGTAGTCTACCAGAACGTCTTGTACTGTTAATGCCGCATGGAGCAATAGCTCTGCAGAGTGTGTTTAATAAGAGCAATGTGCTCTCGGGGATATTCAAATTGGAAGTGGTTTCCTCACATGTACACACTTGATAGTGTGTTAGGAAGCATCTGGGTCCAGAATTGCACTAAAGAAATCAAATGGCCAAGTCAACCTAAAAGTTGGACCAGGGCTGTACCTGGAGAATCACCATGTGCAGCACTCTTCTCTGCTGCAAGGGCCTTGAGCAGATGGCCTGGCTTTTCCTCCTCCTCATCCTCAGGATTTGCAAGTCAGGAGTAAAACTCAGCTTTGAATTTTCCGTCAGCAGAAGGAACTGTGAGTCCAAAAGGCTTTCTGGCTGCAGTTCCATGGCTGCGTGGGAGGCGAAGAGCCCTTGGTTCTCCTGTCTCCGTGTCTGCCCTTCTCCTGCTGTGCTTCTTTGGCTTTACCTTCAGGTCTGGACTGCCTGTTGCTGGTGGTGCTGGAGCAGGATGTGGCTGGTTTAGGAGGATGTTGGTGGCAGCAGCTCTGCCACAGCATCCTGGCTGCCTTGGTGCCTCTGGCCTCTAGGTTCCTGCATCTCGGAGATGTGCAGCATTATGCTGGTGACTCTGCCTTGTTGTGGGGCTTCTTGTGCCTTCCACCTGCTCTGTGACCTGAGTGTCTCCAAGGGGAGTGGTGGGAGAGAGCATACATGTAAGAAAAGCTTACACGGATGCTGCCCCAGAGCCCTCAGTGTGAGCTCTCTTGCCATTGGACATAATCCTGGCAGGGCTTTTCCATCAGCTTCATGAGGAATGGGGATGCTTTTCCTCAGAAGGTGCCTTATCTGCTTTTCCTGGATTCTCTGTGCTTTTAGTTTGGGAATAGAAAGGGATGGGACAGGCAGTGGCTGGAGGGCTGTGCAGCTCTGTTGGATGCCATGGCAATCATGGCACCACAGGCTGGGACATGGTTGTTTGGCTGAATTTCCTTCTTTTGTTTGACTTTGAAACCTGTCTTTCCCTTTGGGATGAGTTTCAGGGAGTGATCTTCAAGGTTTAACCTTTCTGATAGGAAATCTGCGCGAGACTGGCTTTTATCATGGCTCCTGTCCTTCAGAAATGTTCCTGGCATCTCCATGTCCCTGTCTTGTGTGACTTGTTTAGAAGATTTTGCTGCAGAGATGGAGGAGGTCTGTATGTCTATCTTGCTGCAGGAGCTGTCAGAAAAAGCAGGAGTTGGGGAGTTGTGGTGCTTTTTCTGCCTTTGCTTCATGAAGGAAAGCAAGACCAAGATCTTGGCTTTAAGGGTGTCTGGAGCTGCTATCTGCAGGCTGGGAGAACATCTCCGCCTTGGCTTGGAAAGGCAGTGGGCTGTGTTTTACATGAAGCCTGTTCAGTGTGGCTGGCATTGCACCATGTACAACAGGGAAACCAGCTAGCTCTCCTTTAGATGAGGATGGGAGA
Source organism: Muscicapa striata striata (assembly GCA_030060385.1). NCBI lineage: Eukaryota > Metazoa > Chordata > Aves > Passeriformes > Muscicapidae > Muscicapa > Muscicapa striata. The sequence goes on along the minus strand of JAREIS010000239.1, from coordinate 2,079,329 downwards.
TGCAGTGGAATGGGCCCTGGAGCAGACTGCCTGTTCCAGGCGTGGGCAGCCTGCCTGTGAAGTGTGTCAGCGTGGGTGAGGGAGCCAGCAGGGGCTGAGATGCTCGTGTCCAATGCTCACAGAGGGTCCTTCCTTTGGTGCTGCACCAGTAACTGGAATGACATCTGAGTTACTTGCTGGAACCTGCTTACAGATGTTGTAAAGTCATGCTAAGCGCTTCCCAGTGTGGCTTCCTGAAGGGACGAAATTCCAAGGATCTGGGACTCTTCTCTCCTTCACGTTCACTCTCCACATTCTCAGGCTGTGGATGTGGGATGGGCTGTGTCTGCAAAGAGCTGGGCTTAAGCCTGAGCTATTCCAGTCAGTGCTGGTAGGCTGGGGGCCCCTGAGGGGTGTCTTATGCCCTTGTACATGCTGTGTGTGCTTCTTGGGGATGCTGAGAGGAGCAAATGGAAAACGATGGGCTGACCAGGAAAAGCATTTCTCCAGGAATGCAACACCTGGTTTCTCCCACCTCCACAGCTGACATTCTAGAAACTAAGAGCCTTTCTCTGTGCTTGTAGATCCCAGCTGCACTCTCAGCTGTCAGCAGGAGGAGGAGATAAATCAGGGTCTTGCTGGGGGAAGCCCAGAACAGTAAAATTTTGGTCAAAATACTATATAAGTGTCGTGATGGACCATAGAGCTCTGCTCAGCAGTATGGTTGGGTGTGCAGGGTTGAAGTGGGTCTTTTCTTGTCTGTGCAGCTGATAGAGTCCTGCTGACTCATTCAGCAATGCAGGTTTTGGTGTAATGGCTGTGCTTCGGAGAGGTGATTTTTTGGTACAGCTCAGGTGGTGTGCTGAACCTGAACTTACCAATGTGGATAAAAATCCCATGGGTTGTGGTGAGCCCATGCTTTAACTTACAGTGTAGGTAAAGGGGCCTTCAGTCAAGGGCTGTCTTCAAGATCTGGATGGTTGAATGACACTTGAAGGAGAAAGTACTTGTGCTGAGATGGTGCTAGATCCCTTGTTCTGAACAAGCTTCACGGTTGTCTTTATCTTTTGTATTTTTTGCTCTGTCTGCAGAGCAAGAGCGATAACTAATGCACAGTGGCTCTCCTGAGTTCTGCCAAAGCCAATACTGGCTTTCCAAAGTCAGCTCGGAAGTACTGAAAGTGCAGTTTTGGGCAGGGCTGTGGTCAGACATTTTTCTATTTGGTTCTTGCTACTTTGATTGTCAAGCATCACTTGAAGCTTTTCAGTCAGCATTAGAGTGAGAGCATCAGTCTAAACCGAGGCAGTCCTGAACATCAGATGATTACATATTACAAAAAATTACCTTAGCTTGACCTTGGACGAGGGGAATGGTCAGCATCACATCTATATACTTTTACTTTTATATACAGCTTTTACTTTTTAACTTCTTTCAAACAGTCTTTTTTCCTTTATAGACCTTTTCTTCCACAGCAAATGCACCTGTAATTTCCTAAGCAGCCAAACTTCAGCCTGCTCCTTAAAATACCCCTGTGGGTCCCAGAAGGGACATTATCCCAGCTTTGCAGTCAGGGAAACCAAAGCCCAAAGAGAGTGAGAGCTTAATTTCAAAAACGCCAGGTGGTTGTGATCCATCTTACAAGCAATGGAGACCAGAGATATTTTCAGTGGGGTTGATTCTGTGACCCCTCTGAGCCAGGTGGAAGACCACAGGCTTTTGGAGAGCTGGAGCTCTTGTTTGCTTCAAGTCCTGCTTGCCAGGAGAGCACTCATGTTGAAGAAGCAACGTTGGGGTTTGGTGCAGGGTCTGTGTCTGGGGCTGATGTGGGCTGGGTGGTTGGTGCCACATCACCTCCCCATGCGGTGTGGAGCAAGGGTGAGAAGGATTCTCAGAGCTTGCCAGCCAGCAGGGCCAGGGAGAGTTGGGTGTTTTAGGAGTGAATGCAGGTTGTTTGACAAGGCTGAGACCACACAGTGGCTGGTGGTTTCACGTGTGTCTCTGAGGGGAATGATGAGATACATACCACTTGCATGCCTCTGTTCTGGCTTGATGTGGTCTCCCCAAGTGAATCAAAGCTTTTGCTTTGAAGGCAGAGGAGGGGGAAGGGACTGTCTTTGTTCTGCTTTTTGGAGAGTGCTGGAAATCCTTCAGACCAGAAGACTACACCCTTCATTGCCCTCTGGGTTATTTGCCCCATATTGGAAGTATGACTCTGTCATGTGAAGTATTTGATTATTTATACAGTTAATGTTTAACAGAGTTGGAGTATTAGAATTAAGCAGGGGACGAGCTTCCAACTTTGCATGGTTAAGGGCTAATAAAACTTCTCTGATCCAGTGTTTTCCTTTCACCAGAAGGGATTTTTTTCATTAGCTTTGGAGTGTTAAAAAGAGATCTCCTGTATTTGAGGCAGATTGATCTGTTGGCTGCAGACAAAGAGAACGTGCAAAGGTGTCAGCTTAACTATCCAGTTGGTGCAGATACAGAAGTCAAAAATTTCAAGGTGAGTTTTATTGGTATCTTCAGTGGCAGTCACTGGATCCAGCATCTGGGCTTCTGGTATCTGTAGCCCATCCTGGGTGTGGAGGAGCTGGGTGAACAATGGTAAGTGGAGAGTGGCAGGAGGCTGGACTGCCCCACGCTGGCTTTGTCACTTGTGCCAGTCTCCACCATGCTGTTTCCTCTGTCTGCTTGCTGCAGGACACCTTGGAGATGTCAAGTGGTGACCCTTCAGTCATCACATCTCCCAGAGAACTGGAATAGCATTTCCCAAGCATTTGGCTCAAGGATTGCCAAGGTATGACCAGGGCAGTACCGTGACTGCTGTGGTCCAGGTGTCAGCAGGAGAAGAGAACAACAGTTGGGACTTGCTGAACTTCACAGAGTCTGCAATGGTCACAGGGAATTTGGTTTTCATTTCTTTTTAGTCTGGTTCACTCAGACATATGGGTCTGGGAGTGTCTCACCCCAGCACAGTTTGTACCCATTGCCTGAATCCAGCAAGTGTCTTGGTGGCACAGAGCTCTCGAAGCTGTGGTTCTTACAGTAGTGTGGTTGGAGATGATGAGGATGCTAATGTGAGGTTTCACACCTTCGTTAAAGGGGAGGCTGAGGAAGTAAGGGCTTCATTGCATCCTAGGGGTCCCAAGATTGTGACTGCTCCAGAGGCATCCTCAGTGCTGTTGCTCTGCATTGATCACTTAAAAATCAAGTTGATTTTTAGCAAACCACCAGGACTGAAGGCAGCCATGACTGCAGACCTACCACTTGTGTTTTAGGTGTCCTGATTATCTGCTGTGAGCTTTCTTTCCCTTATATCTGCCACATATTCCTGTCTGCACAAATACTGGATATCCTGTGGACATAGTTTCCTTTGGGCTTGTGTACTAATGCAATTGATAACTTGTACTGGGCTGGAAACAGCCATTTTTAACTCTTCTCTTGTGACTGGAGAAACAAGGGGGGATGTATGAAAGCAAGGCTGTTGGAGCGGCTGTTGCATGGGTGGAAAATCCACAGCTTATGTTTTGCCTTTGCAAATGTACATTGTGAGCATGAAGGAAACTCTGCTCCTCATCATCCTTCCAAACACTTCTCCTCACTGTAGATGACGTAGGAGACTGTACTGAAGAGTTTTGTTCTTCCAGTTCCACCCACAAGCATCACCTGCTTGTTGACTGAATGGAGTGAGAGCCTTCAGCTCTCCTGGGAAGTGTTGGTCTCTTCATCCATGCTGAGTTCATCTCTAGGTTTAACGGAGCAGTTTCTTTAAACAAGGAACAAAAATTGACTGTAAAAGATTGCACCTCCTCTGCAAGATGTCAAGGTCATGATCTGTGAGAGCAGCCTGTAGACAGATGCACTCATCACTCAGATGCATTTAGCTTTTTATTTAAAAATTTATTTATTTGTAATAGCTTTTCATCTGCTAGGTCCAAATTTTGATGCTTCCTCCCCTCAAAAATGATGGAGCCTTCAACATAACATAGAAGTCTGTGGGGTTTCCATCCTGCACTGTGTGGAAACTGGTTCCTGGGGGAAACAGCAAGTAGAAAGTGCAATTTAGCATAGAAGTATTTATTTTTTAAAGATAAGTGGCAACCCCCTGCCCCTGTGCTGCCTTGTGTGCTCCTGGTCTGGTTCAGACTTTAATAAATTTCTTGTTTATCTTGAGGAAGCAAATTAATAAGTAATGGCAGTTGCTATTCAGAGAGACAGGCTGCTGAGGGTTGGAATCTTTCTAATTTGGCGTGTGTGTTGTTGAAGGACTGTTTGCTGTTGAAGTGAGTGCATCGGTGTCAGAACCCATAAAGGTTGACCATTCCCTGTGCGCACAAGTGGTGGGTGTAAAGTTTTGCAAGTAGGTCTCTGAGCAAGGGCTCAGGGAGAATTAAATCGATCTTGCTGGGAGCTTTGAGGCTCTCATCTCCTTTAACTCTGGGTAAATTTGAAACCCAGCACAATTGGACAGATACATCTTCCCTATGTATCACTGGGAAGTCCTAGAGTTGCTCTTCCAGGTGAGCATCGTCATTCAGTGTGTGGTGCCAGTCAGGTCTCAGCCCCCTGTAGATGCCAGAAACCCACAGCTGCTTCCTTCAGACACCCACCTGAGGTGATGCTGTGTTTGGTTTGGAGGTGACCTTGGCCTAAGTGTCATGCATACCTCTTCTGTGGGAATGTGGAGATGATGGTGGAGTCTGGCTGTGCATCAGGCTGATACTAATTTCTCTGAGCAACACAGGTTACTCAGAAGCCATGAGCCATGACAAAAGCAGTTTTATCTGTTTAAAATGTTACAGGCTTTGGGAAGGAAACTGAGTATAATTTTTGTACCTTGGTGGTTTCAAGATCATGCTTGCATCTTCTTGAAGTGCCTCTGATAACCAGGCTTCTCATGTGGCTCCACAGACTGGGGCTTTTCCACTGCAGATGGTTTGATAGTGGTTATTCAATGGCATGTGCTGCAGGTTGGCATCCTGGCAAAAACTTTCAAGAGCCCAACAGAGGATGAGGTGGCACCTCCTGGAAGAGAAAGTGGCCTCTGTGTTATCTCCTGTCTGTTCTTCAGCTGCAAAGCCTGAGTGTGAGAGTAGTCAATGCCTGACACATAGTGAGTCCAGCAAAGGAGTTACTAAGCAGCTGTGGAAGTAAGGTTAGCAGCATCCAGCATTGGGGCAGAATAGAATCCACCTGCATTGATACATTTGCAGGTGTCATCTTAGTGAGGGCATTATCAACCCTGACGACTGCTCTCATGACAGCAATTTATTTTCCAGTGAAGCACCATATTTAATCAGTGGCTGTGGTTCCTGGAAAGCCCAAACAAGGGAGTTTACCCAAAACCTTGCAGATATTACAGGTTGAGCCCTAGGAGGATGTCTAGGGGTAAGGCAGGGCTGGAGGTTTCCTTTCTGGAGAGACAGCAGTAGAGCATGGGCTCCTTGCACACTTCTTCATTACTTCCCAGCCACTGTTCTCTGGCTCTTGATTTGCTGCCAGACCCCTCTGCCTTGGTTTCCCAGACAGGGGTAGGGGGATTCTGCTCCTGCTCAGCGTGGAGCAGGAAAAATAGCAGGATGCAGCTCCTCAGGTGCACTCTGCCATCTGACCAGAAGAGAGACCACTCCAAACCAGGTCATGTCACCCACAGTGTGTGACTTGCTCCTCCTTTTCCAGGCGTGCCTATGGAACTACTTTCAAGGGTCAGGGGAAGATTTCCCCACAATGTTTTCCCATCTCTTAAGTGGGAGTACTGTGTAATACTTGGGTTATGTGATTATTAGGGTGACTCCTAAAACCCTTTGCTGAGATTGTGGGTAAAACCACCTTCTCTCAAATTACTGGCTTCCCTTTTCAAAGGGAAGAGAGGAGTCAACTCCTAGTTGCTCATCTGGTTTTGCTTTTTACTTTATTTCTATCCCATTATGCTGAGCTGACTGCATTTTGGTTGATTCCAGTTCCAAATTGTGATGGATGTGCTGATAACCCTTTGGTACATGCTGTGTCTGCTGCCAGGGAGCTGTGCCTGGCTTGTCCCACAGAGGATGGGGGGCTAACCAGGAGCTTCAGGAAGCTGCAGAGGTGGAATTTCACCCACAGATAGTTATCTGGGATATTCTGCCCTTTCCATCTTCCTTTCCCTCTCCCTTTCTCTCTCTCTCTCCCCCTTGCTCTTTCCCTCTTTGTAAGAGAACTTAATTACTGAAATAGATCTGTGTTTAGAGGAGCTGGAGACTCTCTCCATCCACCACCAAAAGGGCCTCATGGCACATAATGGAAGAAAACCACCACTAAATGTTTCACATCACACTTTTCCCTTTTCCCTTCAATCCTTTGTATGTAGCACTAACTTCACAATATAGGTTTCCTTTTGTTTTAATTGTGTTGAATTCTAGGGAGAAGGAAAGGATCATTCCTTTGTTTTTCTTTCTACTGTAGCCCCAGCCATCCTGATGACAGATCTTGTCATTACATGGTGTCATTTTAGATGTTTGCACTGCATCAAAAGCAAACGGAGGAGCCTGCAGTCTAGGCTGTGGGTTGAATAACAATGTTTTTCCAGGGGAAAAAAAAAAATCTGTGAAGTTTTTAATGAGAAACATGAGTTTCGCAGAGGCAGCCTGTACGCTGCTCCCGATCCAGCAAGAGTGATGGCTCCCCTTTCCCTGGGTATCAGCTTTTGTGGCCCTTTGTGTTTCTGAAGGCTGTGAAGCTGTGCAGTCATCTTGGGCTTCAAAAGCAGGAGGGCTCATATTTTCCTGTGCATGATGGATCTTCCAGTACAGCTTTCCAGTTGCTCCTTGCTAAAGCAGAGGTTGGTGTTGTGCAGCTGGGAGATGCTGGGGACGATATGTGTCCGGAAGGAGGAAGGGTAGTACTGAGGGGCTTAAAATCACTGCACAGGAATCTGCTTTTCCTGAAATGCCTGCATGCTAAAGATGGTGAAAATTGCTGATGCAGGAGAGCAGAGCATCTTTGTCGGGCATCTGTCTCCCAACCACATTCCTTTCAAGCGAGGAGGGCTGCTGGGGAAGTCTCTGCTCTGCAGACCTCCCGCTGCCTTCCTGACTTCTCAGAAAGGTCATGTGAAGACTAATGTGATCAAAAGGGTTTTTTAAGTGTTATTTAAAGTGTGTTGACTGTTCTGCAGAGGGTTTTGGTCATGTAGAACCGGGAAATTTGACTGCTTGTCAGCCATGACCCAGAACTTCGCTGCGGGATCTCACCAGAGAGGACATGCTGGCAACTGAGGGCTTTCATGTGGTTGCCTCGCTTGGGTTGGTCTTATCCCTCTTTGATTTTCCTTGCAGTACATGAGCACACTCCTTTTCTGTTGCCCTCTGAAGTGTGTTGAGGTTCATGTGTGGTGGTGTTTGTACCAGAGAACCAGTTGTGGGGCTTGGGGAAATGGCTGTGCACAGGAAATGGCAAATGTGTCCGGCTGCTCAGGCACGGCCTCTGGGCTCTATGGAGCTGACTCTGAGTAGTGTTGGATGTGATGCATAATTTGGTGGAACTGGAAGATACCAAAAAAACCCCTGGTCCATGTGGAAGAGACCTGAAACATCCATAAGGAGGTTGAGTTGGGCTTGGAAATGGCCGCAGGACATGCAGATGCTCTGCAAGGGCTCTCCACTGTCAGAGTTGATGCTTCTCCAGTACCCTCAACATGTTTTATTTGCATGATGGATAAAAGCTGTGCCACTCTCCAGAAGTTACACCTTGTGATGCCAAGTCCTCCATCCTCTTGCTGGATGGTTCCTCTCGCTTTGCCACTTTCAGATTGAAAGAAAGCTGGAAAAAGCTATTTTTTTTCCACATGAAATCAAGGTCTGTGCCTTTCCTTCACCTCAACTTTTGCTGGATGTTGAAATACAGCAGTCAGTCTTCCCAAACTTGACACCACCTCTCACCTCCTCTTCTGGGATGTCTCTGGTCAAGGCTCTCACGCTGGGCTGGTGACCAGCCCAGCCAGTGGTGGGTCAGCAGCTATTTGGATAACTCCCTGTCCTGAAATTGAAGTCCCTTTCTTCAGAAATATACTCACAGAGTTTCCAAAAATTATTCTGGAATAAAATGTCAACAGAGAAGGCTGATCTGGAATAGCAATTGCTGAATAATTTATTCTGCAATGAGTAGATAATTTCCCTATATGGAGCAGCCCAAATAAGCTCCAAAATTTAAGCTTTATTGGTCTGGGGGCCAGAGAGGGGAGGAAACCGCTAAGTTTTTGTGAAGTTACTGAAGTGAGCTAAGCTGTTTAAGTGTAATAATATTTCTGCAGTATAGAGTGCATGTCTGTGGTCTCCTTAGTGAAATTATATATATATATATATATATATATATATATATATATATAATATATATATATATATATATATATATATATATGTAAAAAAAAAAAACAAAACCGGTGGATTATTCTAAATAAGAGCTGTAAAAGTCGGCAGGAGAGGGGAATCATTCTGGTGCCTTCTCCTGGGGTCTGTGCTCAACTCCTGAATGGGGAGTGGAGAGCAGAAATGGCAAAATGGTGTCACCTTAGAGTTTTTCCACTTTGGGGAAGCAGCTTTAATGCAAAGCCGTTTTCTGTGCTAAGAAGTGAGGTTCTCAGAAGGAAGTTAATTGACCTTTTCAGCAAATTTGTTACTGAGACCATTACCACAAATGCTGTTGAAATGCTTTGTAAATACAGTGCTCATTTAACACCACTGCCAGTGACTAAGAAAGTCAGACTTTATGCTCTCTTAAAATGAAAGAGCTATTCTTAGTGGAAAAAGTGTCTTTTTGGAGAAGAATTTGGAGCAGATTTTTGTATTGAATCTAGGCTGCCTCATTCCCTTGGAAGGCGTCTGAGGGCCAGGAAAATCATAACTAATAACTTCCCTATAAATTGTAGAGCTGCTATTTTAAGGTCTGGTGTCTCAGGGAGGATCAGGGTGGTGTCCTGCTTCCCTCCATTGCTGTGTGATGCCCTGGTTTGATTCTGGTCCTCATTAAGCTAGTCCTACCCTACACAAAACCAAAATGTGTGAAGAAAACAAGTCTGGAGGTTCTCAGGCTTGGTTTTGCTTTTGTTTTTCAATATTGGTAAATCGAGTTTGTGTTTTGATTTGAAGATGGCCCACTCTGGAGGCAGCTTTAAATGGTAAAATATGCACTGAATGCAATTTAACTTTGCATATTTGGAGACAAAATCCAAAGCTGCTCCCCAGCCTCAGGCTAAGTCCTGGAAAAATGACCAATTCAGGAGGGAGGTTATGTCTCGGAAAAGCAGGTCAGCAAGGCGAGCAGATACCTCGAGAGAAAAGGATGTCCGTGGCTCTGGATCAGCTTCTTCCACAAGCAGAGGGCACTCAGGAAGGAGCTCTTAAGCCAGGAGCAACAGATTTAGGGCTCTGGCGGAGGAGGCACTTTGCTTTAAGGGTTGGGATTATGTTTTTGTGGAGCTAAGAGCTCTGTGAATCACCACATAAAAAAGGCGATGAAGGGTAGAGCACTGCTCCACTTGCTTTTGACTGTGATGAAGTTCAGTGATCCCATCATGGTGACACTTGCATGAAGGGATAAGAGGCAGTTCCTAATTAAAACCCTTTTATGTGCTAGAAGCCAGCTTCTCAGCTGTTGGAAATCTGGGTGGCTTCATTGAAGTCAGGAGATGACCCCATCTGAGTCTCGTGTGTGAATTTTGGCATCTCCCATCGGTTTCCTTGAGGCAGCCGAGGTGGTGACAGCACGGGGCTGGGTTTGCTTTGTGGCAGCTCCAACTGATGGCACGCATGAGCCCGGAAGCTGCAGCAAAAGTGAATTTCCTCCCTGTGGATATTTTCTTTCATGCTTGAAAACAACCCTGCATCTGTTGAGCAAACACCTGGTCTGTAACAAGGAGCCGTGTTGCTCCTTGTTTGGATATAGCCACTTGTGAGCACAGAGAGAAGAGGGCTGGGTGCGTTGGGGATGGATGGATTTCACAGAAATGCGTTTCTTTTTCTCCCTTGACCATAGGGATACTGCATTCACTGCTTCTGCTAAAAAATGTACTGCGCATCTTCATCTTTCTCTCATTTCATATTGTTTTAAGAAAAGTCTTTATATTCAAGATGGCTGTAAGTTGTAGTATAGCAGTAAAGAGCAGAGACTTGACAGCATTTTGCTACTAGTTATTGTGTGGACAGCACATGTTAACCAAGATGCAGTGAACTCATCCTCTCTTCAAGCCCTTTCTGTTGCTTCAGAACCATCATTTAGATAGGTTTGAGTTGGATCTGACCTGCTAGCAGAGGAATTCAGCTTGCAAGGCTACACCTTAGCTGAGGAAATCTGTCCAAGCTCTCAAACTGCTTGTATTTTTAATTTTTTGCCCAAACTGTATATCTTCAGAGCAAGGGTTTCACATCTGGGTGGATTAAAAACCCATTTGCTGGCAGGTGTTGGAAGATTGTGAAAGGTGATGCTGAAAAGGGTCATTTTGGCTTTGGGGCTGGCAACAAAGACCCAGATAACCTGCTTCTTAAGAATTGTGTGGGCAACAAAGAGCGCCCCAGGCTGGAGAGAAAATGGAGAACATTTTGTAATACTTTTGGGTGAAGTCACAGATTGGGACTGGTTGTCTGGAGCATGGCCTTGGGCAGCCAAGCCCCTGAACTGGGCAGGGGGAGGGGAAAAACCTCCATTTCAGGCTCCTAGATAAACAAACACCAGAAATCTCGTAAGGGTAATAATGGAAATCACTGAGAAATTGAGTTAATACAAGGGCATCTGTGTAAGTGAATGCTCGGGACAGGGAAACGGCTTTGTCCTTTAACTCTAGTAATGCTGGAGCAGATGGGAAGCGCGGTGTGCTTCACGCATTAGCTGGCTCGGATAAAGAGCAAGGCAGAGGCCGGTCCTCTTGGCTGATTAGAGGTTAACAGGGATAGAAACCAGCGGATTGACTCTTCATTTGCAGGAGGTGTTGTGGGATCAGAGCAGATGGCAGAGAGAGCGTCCCTCCAGCTTACTCAGCTGCTCAGAGGAGCTTACGGCTCCCTCCAGCACAAACAGCCCCATTGCATTTCCTCTGTTTACAGCTGCAGCTCTTGCTTCTTCCCTGGCCTACCCGGAGAGGTGATAGAAGAGTATTTCTCCTAAACCTGTGGTAGTTGGTGCCCGAGGCCATAGGTATTTGTGGGGATATGGTGCATACTCTCCAACTCATCCATATCCCTTTGTTTCGGCTCCTCCTGCGGCAGCTTATCTGTGGGCATGGCTCTTTCCCGGGGTGATATTAATGGTCTTTGTTAGCTCTGTGAAAGTAGAGGTGCTTTTCCAGGATGATAATGACTGGGCAAGAACAGGAGCATGGTGGGGACAGGGAGGAGGGCTGCAGGGGGAAAACCTCTAGCAGGGGCAGCATCCTCCTGGCTAGCCATCACCTGCCTCCTTCATCCCTGCCAAAGTCTGCCTCAACAGCAGCACCTTTGCCTGCGGTCACGAAACAGAATAGCTTTGGGGAGGAGGGAGGATGGAAACTCAGAGCAGCTCTGCTCATTGACTCCCTGGAAGCCTGGATTCCCTATTTTGCAAGGGAGAAATGGCAATTGATTCAGCCTTACCCTCTTTCTTTCTGTCTGCCAGTGCTCTGAAAAGGCACATTTTATCTGTGTGTGACAACACCTGCCTAGGGTGCCTCTCATTGAGCCGCTGAATCAAAAGAGCAACAAGAAAAGTGGGTTTAATTGCACACATCTTCAGCAGAGTCTTTCTTGCACTGGCAGCACAAAAGGCCAGCCCTGTGCTGGTTGAATGGAGCCCGGGAGGGCTGGGGCACGCCGTACTCTCGTTACTATCGGAGGCAGATGATTCACTTTGCTGGAGCATTGTCATGTGCAAATGAGTTCATGAGCCCATCTCCTTTCCAACTGCAAGGTCAGGGACTGAGCAATTGTCAGCATCAGCCGGCTGGAGGAATTGATCTAGAAGCCAGAAAGCTTCGGGAGATTTTACTAACCTCCGCTTCCCACTGCCCGAGTACACCAACACCTTCCTCCCGTGGGTGTTGTCTACATTACAAATATTGACCAATTTTAAGTTTATGTTTAGAAAGCTGCTGTTTCGAGGCATGGAAATGTGACTGAGAAAGGCTTATAAATAACACTCGGTGCGGCAATTATTATTCATTGCTAGTTATGGCTTTCACACACTGGAAAAACAAATGGTTTTTCCACTAGGAGCTGGAGCTGCAGTCCGTTTAATCACTAAAGAGCTTGGAATCACTTCAGTTTAAAATAACTTTCCGCTGTGGTTTGGAAATTTTAAAAAAATATATTTGGGTCACGTTAACCTAGTGTATACAACTTGCACCGAGAATTTCAGTTTACGTCGTCTACATCTGCTGAGCCCCATAAATACCCATCTATTCGCTCCTGTTTGGTTTCACAGAGCTCCTGCCTGCCTGAAGATAGAGCTCCCCAAACACGGGTTTGGAGTAGGGTTAGTCTGGCTAGAGGTGGAGAATCCTGGGAGCTGAGCACGGAGTACAAGAGCAGTGAGCAGCCAAGCTGCTGTCTGCCACAGCCACCCCTTTCTGGCTACAATGCAGGGGGATGTGGCTGGTGCCTTCAGGAAGCTGCGTGGATGGACTTTCCATCATGTTGCTCCTAACAGAGGCTGCCCAAAATACCAGCCTCAGGTACTGAGAGGTTGCTTGAGGTTTTGACAGCCAGGTGTGGCTGTGAGTTCTTTATGTACGCTGTCCAACCACATCCCACCAGCGGTGCATGCTCAGGGCGTGGATGTGGTGCATGTTTCCCTCTGCTGAGCCGTTCCTTGCCCTGATTCAAGGTTTCCACAATGACAGAGAAAAGTCTCTAGAGGAGGCAGAAGAACCATAGTGCCATGAAGAAATGCTTTCAGTGTTACCCAAGTGTTACTGGCTCCCATCCTCTCACACAGCAGTGCCAGAGCTGCATCCAGGGTTGGGTCCTGCAGGTGGCTGCAGCTCTGTGGTGCTTTCCACCCCTGCGAGACTGTGCCAGTGCTCCAGGAAAGGATTGCCATGCCTGGGAAGAAAGAGCTCATTTTTTCCTAATGGCACCGCTTAGCAAGTGACAGCTGTGACTTCTGCCTGGGCTGCGGTGTGAAGTCTGAGGGATGGCTGTGAGCAGCAGCTGCCAGAGGGAACAGAGCTGAGCACTCAGGTTCCCAGCTAGTGTGGTAGGTGTGGAGAAGTCCTCCTCTCTCTTGCACGTGTGGGTGCCACAGTTATGAGAAGGGAAGGGACTATGGCTGAGTTTTTCTTGTTTCTGGGGTTTAAATTTCTGTCTAGGGATCTTCCTGTCTCCAGACTCCAGCTATTTCAATGTAACCAGCCTAAGTGTTTGCTTTATCTTCAGTGATTTGCTGAAGGGCACAAAGCAAGGGGTCTTTGCAGCTGGCCTCATGGTAGGTTGGAGCTGCAGGACAGGCTAGTGATTTCTCCTGATGGTTGGCATGTGGATATCTGGGTTAAAGATGTCTTGTTGAAAGGCTCTCTGGTCCTACAGAACTGGAAGAGTTTGCCCAACTCCTGTTGGTCAAATAGGTTTAGAAATCAAATAATTCATCATTTTGGTTGAAGATGCTTCTGTTGAGGTATTAATGCTATTAATGCACCAGTCTCTTGCACTGGGGTCCTTGCTAAAGGCTTGATCCTTTGTAGCTGTTTGTGAGTCCAGGTTTTTGGTTTTTTTTTTAATCCATCCTCCTCCCAGCCTGCAGTGTTTATCAGCTCTGAAGAGGAAAGTGTTGCCCAGCTGACAAGTTTGTAAGTCCCACCACTGTGGAGCTCACAAACTCCTGGAAAACAATTCTCTAGGGTATGTTTTAATTTGGTGCAATGTCCTGTAGCAGTAAAACAAGGAAGATTCTTGCTCCAGTGTTTTGTCCCCATTTGATGGGTTGGATGACTGGGATTAGAAAGAGATGAGCTCATCATGCCCTGTGTGCCTGTGAACATTCATGGCACCTTTCTGTGCTTTTTCTGGGGCAGTTATGAACACTCAGCTCCTTTTACAATCTCGATCAAAGAGACATCCACTGGGAAGCTTCTGTGGTGAAAGTAGGAGAGGGTGTTCTGGGGCAGTGTTGTTCTTGGGACAAAGCTACACTCTGGAGGGGCGTAATGAGTCTGTAGTTACAAAGATGGTATTTAATTATTTCTTTTCCATGGTTTTCAAGCCTTGGCACTGTCACTTTGCTGGCAGCAAATCAAACACCAAGTTAGCTTATGTTAAGAACAGAAGATGAAGTCCTAGATAAGCACTGGGCTGTAGGAATGTCTTAAATTGAAATGTTCAGGGAGGACGCAGAGGAGAGTGTGTCTTTGCTCTCAGTGCTATCCAGATCCTGTGTCAGTGATCAGGATGCTTCTTTCTTGTAGGATGCAAGATGAACAGAGAGAGGAGGGTACAGTGACAGCTGTACTTTTCCAGGGTTACCTATAGCTTTTTGGTGATAGCATCAGTGTTTTGTGTGGAGCAGGAGTGTGTCAATGGACGATGAAGTAACCACACCAAACCTACCTTTTAGCCACCCCTCTTCTCTGGGACAGGATACCCATCACTACTGAGCTCGTGTGCTCAGCAGCCATGGGTGCTGGGGTGCAGACCTGGCTGCAATGTGGTAGCTGAAGTCTGACCTCACATTAATGTAAGTATTCACAAACAATGCCTCTGTTCCTGCCAGCTCATCTCTCTTCCACCCCTCCATGTTTAATTTCTGACTCAACTTTTGACAAATGTTTTGTGGAGTTCCTAGTTTATCTTAAATAGACCTGCTGTCACCACAGCTAAAATCTAAACCAACATTTGACTTGGGGCTTGAGTGCCAGATGAAGTTGACAGTTGTTGACATACTGAATGGTCCTGTTCGATGTGCAGACCAAATCTGAGTTGTGAAGACGTGCTCCTGCAGCAGATGGGAGAGCACAGCTTTTGGGATGCCTGAGAAGTATCTAGACAAATATTCTGTCTTGAGAGGCTGGATCAGATCACAGTTGATATATTTTCAGACTTATACCTGTCTGAAACAGGTCATTTGGTTAAATGAGTTCATCCAGCCTTACACCAGTTAGCCCCAAGTGGGGTCTGGCCCACGGTCCTGTTAAAGTAAGCATTTCAAGGCAGTGTTTATGGCCAGTAATTTGTCCTAGAGTGTTTTATATTTGTGTGTGCAGGCATACATATGAGGATATACATACATACTTGCTCAGGAACGCGGTTTCCAGTCCCTTTAACTTGTTCAGAAAGTAAACTAGGGAGAAACTGGCAGTGAATCGGAGCCGCCTGCCAAGCATTGCAAACCAGAGAAGTGGTAAAACATAAACACTTTGGAGTTTATCCTCTGGATTTATATAGTTTGGCTGCCGGGGAACAGGCTTGTGTGGAGAGGGAGGCTCGTCAGCCCCTGGCTGTGCTGCTCCCGCAGCGCTGAGCCCAGCACCTCCACAGCCACGCTCCTGCTCCCGGAGCAGGGAGGGGAAGGAAGTGCAGGGCTGTCCATCCCTCCCCTCCTGCTCTGCTGGCCACATGGGGTAGCTTTTGGGTGATGGCAGCAGAGCAGGTCTGCTTTTCCCCCGCCCCGGCACTAAAGTAAAAGCAGACCTCCTTGATGCTTAATCAGATTTGAATGTGGTTTTTGGCGTGGCTTTAAAGAGACTGGCAGTGAATAGCTGGTTTTGATGCCATTTATTAAAAACCTCTGGTAGAATTTGTCTCCAAAAGCCTTTGTAAGAGCTGGCAAACGCACAAGGGTTTGATGCAGTTAATGTATTTTAATCTTCACCCCCCCACCCCTTCTCCTTTTCTACCGCTAATTGTAGGGCTCTCAGCTGTCTGCTGCCTTCTCTAAGGGGACGGCAGGCTCTGCAGGGACCTATACATACACAGGCTTAATAAGGTTGCAGTGGCATGGAGAAAAGTGAGCATCCTCCTCAGAGAGGATGGCTGGGATGGGTAGTGTGGGGTGCCAGGTCCCATACCATGCTCTGACGTGGGGACACCAGATTGCCCTGACCATAATTAACCTCGTGGTGCAGCCTCACTCTCTTTGGAGGAACAAGGCAGATAAGTGTGAGAAACAAAGATGTCCCTTTCTCAGGTGGCTGAACAAGTGCAAAGTGTTGGTGTTGGACCCACTCAGCAGCTGGATTGTGAGAACTCCCTGAGGCTCCCGTTCAAAATGAGGTTGATAGGCATCCATCAGTCAGTTTTATCTCACTGATTTAATCCCTCACTTTCTTGGTACATCCACCTTTCTTTGGACCCATGGGATTTTCTGAGCCCATTTCATGTTCCTCACCTGTGTTTGGGACTTCTGGGGGCTTTTTTTCCCGCAATTTGTGCCTGAAGGCACAGCACTGCCTGTCTGCATGTGGGAACTGTCAGGAGCACCATAACGTTGGTGTGAATGATTTGTGGAACTCAGGGAAGGTTTTCTCCTAGCTGTGGTTTGAACTGTGCATAGCTCCTGTCCCTGCTCCTTATTTCCACTGCATGGAAGAGCTCAGAGCTGTGACCAAGCCCTGGAGCACTCTACCTGGTTGAGAAACCAAAGTTGGAATTGCTTTGCATTTAGTTTGTGGGGTTTTTTGTCTGCCTCATCAAAGAAAAGCAAACGTTGTCTTTTTCTACCAGCCCTCACTCATGTGAGTTGCAAATTCAGCGAGAGGGAGGCGTGGATGGAAATGACTCCCAGGAGAGAAACAGTCTGAGATACTTAAACAAATGGGAACTGAGCAGCTTCGCTCTTCCCCTGAGGGTTTGGCTGTTAAATAAACTCTCCGATGAGTCTGGCTGTGTGTGTGTGTGTTGGTGCAGAAGTGTGTTTGTATACACAGGCTGGGTGTTGCTGGGTGTAAGCCACGGGGATGGGCTGTGCTGGGTGCTGCACTCCTTGGTATATGAGACACACACAAGCAGCCTTGGCTTTCCCTTCTTCCAGAGCTGGCATGAGTGGTTGTGGTCAGAGGGAAGCTAACCTGACCTTTCCCTCTTCTTCTTCCCCTCTCCAGGGTTCCACCTCAGCGGAACAGTAACGGAGCCAGCGACTGCGACAGAGCCAGAGATGACCTACAAGGTGGCCATCAGCTTCGACCGCTGCAAAATCACCTCAGTGACGTGCGGCTGTGGGAACAAGGACATTTTTTACTGCGCTCACGTCGTGGCGCTTTCACTGTACAGGATCCGCAAGCCAGACCAGGTCAAACTCCGTCTTCCCATCTCAGAGACCCTTTTCCAAATGAACAGGGACCAGCTCCAGAAGTTTGTTCAGTATTTGATCACAGCACACCACACCGAGGTGCTGCCCACCGCCCAAAAGTTGGCTGATGAGATCCTGTCCTCCAACTCCGAGATCAACCAAGTGCACGGTAATTCCTCCTTCCTCCTCGCTGTGTGACCTTGGCTCTGTGTTTGGGGATGGGGTGGTGCTTTTGGTGCCCATGGTGATGTCCTTCATTTTGCATTTGTCTTTTGCTGCACAGTGAGAGCTGGCAGTGTCACACTGATGTTAACGCGTGGGTGTTGGGGCCACATGACTGGGGTGTCCCCATCCTGCCCTCTGCTTTTCTTTATGTTTATCTGTCAAACATGGGATTCAGCAGGCAGGAAGAGGCAGAGCTGACAGGCTGGTGGTGCACAAAGCACAGCTCAGAGTAGAATGGAGAAGCCAGGGATGTGGTGCTGGGACCCTGTGGAGTGGGAGGTGGAGTGGGGATGTGGCTCCTCCAGCACAGTGTCAGCCCAAGCCCTGCACTAAGTCAGATGCAGCTGAGCTGGCAGGAGATAAAGCTTTAATCTCCATGGGCGTTAATTTGCCCATAATAAATGAGCACCACTGTTCTTACCTACTGCACAAAGGCAGTGGAGATGTGTCCTGGGGCTTTGTGTTTGGAAGATGCTTTTGACTTCCTCCCCTGGAAATCTGGGGGACAGTGCCCAGCCCAGCCCTGCTCCACTGGCCCAGGATGTGGCCCAGGCTCCTGGGGATCTCCTGCTGTGTCTTTTCAAGGAGCCCAGGAGCTGAGGTTGCCCAGGGTCTGCAACAATGAGCTGCTCCCCACCGTGCCAGTCCCACCGGCTGTAGAGCAGAGATAATAAACACTTATCTGCCACGGAAGGGCGTTGTAGGGATTAACATGTGCCTGTTAAATGTTCTGAAGATGAAAAGCCCCATATGCAGCCTAAAATACCATGTGAACTAGTTGAATCCACATGTAGAGAAGTAAGGCCAGAGCCACTGACACCATGGGGGTGATGGCAGCTCTGATCTTAGATGTGTTCATCTTTCTCTATCTGGTCGTTCTTGTTCCTACCTTGGGAGAGGCCTTTGTCTCCTCTGCTGGGCCACATCTACTGCATAGATGGTTGTGCTCTAAGTAACTGGCTTTTGTGGGGGGCCTTCAATTTCTGGCATTATAAAAGAATGAGGAGCTGTGATGCTGCAAGGATCTGGTGAGGGCCATCCCCTCTCTGAACTGAACTACTGAAGCTGAGGCTGGGCAAGATCCCTTCTTGGCTATTGTTTGGGACTGCTTTCTCCTAAGCAGATTGAAGTAAAGCTTTTAAGGCTCTGAATATTTATTGCTCTAGAGTCAGCAAAAGGCTGGTGATTGAGAGTCTTACAAAGATACAGATGTTGGCTCCAGTTCAATATCTGCTTCTTGTTTTTACAAGTGGTTTAAAAAAGAAAACAAAGCAAAAATTCTCACTCCCTTCAGACTTGTGCAAATTCACGTACTCCAGTGTGTGATTTTGAACCAACAAACATGGTCACTCTGCAGAGGGTGGCACCTATCTGACACCCCTCTGGCTGCCCGGCTGGTCACAAGTGAGTAAACACCTGCAAACAGGAGAGCAGAGGAGGAGGGCTTGTCTCATCCTGGGGGAGGATGCAGATCAGCCTTCATATGATGACATGATTCTTAAAGTGATCTATAACTCATAAATATTGCATCCTGTGAAAAGGAAGGCTCTAAACTTCTCACATTCAAGTTCATAGTGATGCTGCCCAGGGCTTCATTTTTGATCCTGGATAGTGTTGCAAGTTTTGCCTCCTGATCCTGCCAGAAGCACATCCACAGTGCAGCCAACTACACTGCAGACCTGCCTGACCCCAGGGTGAGGAAGGGCTGCAGCGATGGGAGTCTGTTTGTGGGAGAGGAATTCTGGGGTCTCCAGGTGAAGTGGATCCAAATTTGTCCCCCATCTTGCCCTTCCCAGCTATGGAGCATGTCTTCATATTGGGTCACTGATCCTGGGATTTGTAATTCTTCAAGATGTGCTCTACACAGAGCTTTATGTGCATTTCTTGACCATGGCATTTCAGACCCTTGGGGTCACACCCCAGCCTTGGGGTTGGGGTCAAGGTGGCTTTGGCAGGCCAGCCTCTGCAACCCAAATAGGAACCCACTGTGTGCATTGGACACCTGAAGTAATTACACCCTGGAGCAATAATGTTCTCTCTGGAAATCCTTCTTTTTTCCCTGTCCCTCCATCTTTTGAAGAGAGGTCTGTTGAGCTTCATATCAGCATCAGGCCTTCCTCACCTGCCTCTGGTCACCCGAAGGATTCCTCTTTCATTGTTTATATGGTGAGCATGTAGGATTGAGGAACTGATTTTGCACCAGGCTGGCTGGGGAATGCCTCTTGTGCAAGGGGGTTGTCTAGTTTTGTAAAATAAGGCTTTCAGGGATGTTCCTTCTCCTCCTGCAGAGGCTGAATGGCAGAGAAAATTACTGTCCATTGTCTGGCGCGCTCAGCTCTGGGCATTGGAGCTTTGTTCCTTGCAGGAGTCTGTAGCCGCGAGCTGTGCACGGCGTGCCGATCTTCCCGGCTGTCTTCCTAGAAGGAAATGCAAACTATCCAGTAATGATGGAGGCTTGGAGCGCAGCCAAGGCGCTTGTGTGTTCTCGAAGGATTCAGTCCAAGCTGAGCCTAGGTGTGCCTGCCGCTCTGCTCCCCACTTGACCTCTGCCTGCTGAAGTGGGTCACGTTTCTGCTCCCATGGCTTGGCTGCAAAGGGCAGCGTGTGCCAGCAAGAGCATCCTGCGTGTCTGGCACCTCCACGCTTGCGTCTGGAGTGGCAGCTGCAGGGAGGAGACCAGGGTGGGTTTCAATGCTCCTCCTCAAGGGGACAACGCCAGCAGCGTGGCTGCCTGGCACACAGCAAGGCTGCGAGGATGTCCCTGCACCAGCAAAAGTGACTCCTGGCTGCTTGGTCTCTGCTGTGGGTAGAATGCTGGGGGCAGCCAGAAGCTGCAGCTGGAAAGCTTGGGTCCAACTGCTAGGATTCCAAGGGAGTGAGGAGCATCTGGTGGTGGCCACCTTGTTCCCTCTGCTCTTCTGAGAGCTTAAAGATGGGACAGTACCTGTGGCTCCAGAAGATTTGGGACTTAGAGGTGTCCTTCATGCTTCATTGGTGAATTTCCCCGCTTTGTTGCATAAGGAGCAGGATATTTTGGCAGACCCCATGTTTGCAGCTCTGTAACTCACCCAGCTTGAGCAGCATGTGGACATGGCAGAGAGTGCTACTGCCCTCAGTCCAGGAGTTGTAGCTGGGTCTCAGAAATGCCAGTGGATGACACTGTGTCTGTGGTGCTCAGCTGGTGCCATCAAAGGGCTCAGGATGCTCTTCTCAACCAGAAGTGAAAAAAGCCACAAATCTCTGCTGTCGCAAGCTGCAGGGGCAACTCCCTCTGAGGACAAGCCATGTGAATCACCAAGGGGTGCCCCTGGTCCTGGAGGGCCTTGGGAGCTTCCTTGGAGAGGACTTTTGGAAAACCTTTAAAGGGAATGGTCCCTCAGGCTTTGGCGTGGGAAAAGCAGATCTTCTTATGCAAAAGCCGTAAGAGGCCTGCTGCCTTATCCATTCCCTTTTGTCCCACATGCACTCTTGACCACCTTGAGCTTTCCTTCAGCTTCTGGGCTAATACTGTCCCGTCTCACTCCTTGTGCACAGCAAGTTGGCTGCCAGGTCAGTGTGCAGGAAGCCCCTGCCTGTCCTGTCACACCCAGCCAAGGCTGATGTTTGAGGAGTCCTTGGGCACTCTTCGACTTTCAGGTCATCCCGAGACAGCGTCTGGAGGGCAGCGCCAGTAAATCTATTTGAAATTCTGCCTTCCCACAGGGGACAAGGAGAAGGTCAGATCTCCAGGGCGTTTGTGTTCCTGTTTGCTGAACTGTTGTGGATTTAAGGGAAAAAACACACCTGAGTGCTGAAGAGAAAGGCAGCTCTTCCCCTTGTCTTGCAGAGCGACTGGGGTTGCCAGATGATTCCAGAGCACAAGTGATGCTTGACAAGCAGCTTCCAAAGTCAGCTGCACCAGATACTGGTACCAGCTGGACCACATTGCTCCTGCCCACCCTGCTGGGAGCCAGTCTGGATTCCCTTGCCCATTGCTGTCAGGTGTATGTGAATCTTCAGGCTGCCCTGGCAGCTCCCTCTGACTTGCCTCCACTTGAAAACGAACCCAGAGTCTTGGCGGAGCTGGATTCCTTGCTTTGCTGCTATTTTTAATCCCTTGTTAGAGTTCATTTCCTTTCTGGTGCCTGGTTATTTTCTCTTCAAGGTTTTCTGCCGTTTGCTTATTTGTCCATGTCCTCCCCACCCCCCGCCCTGAGCTGATCCTTCACATCTGTTTTCTCTCTGGACGCCGGAGAGGAGCCCAGAGGCATTCAGCAACACCACCATGTGCAGTCATGAGATGACCCTTGTGAATAGCCACCACGACAGCCAGCCCTGCTCCAGGCACTGCTGACCCCGGGGCTGGCACAGCCAGGCCCCAAAACACTGGTGGGTGCCAGGCACAGCTGGGTGAAGGGACATGCTAGAGCAGTCACCTTTATCACTGGGTGGCTTTTAGCATCACTTTATCATCTCCAGGTTCTGGTTAAAAATAACAGTCATGCATTTTTCTTTGTATCACCAATCCTGCTTCAAGTCAGATGTTCTGGGAGTGCTCTCCACACTACTCAGCTGATGTGTCTCCCTTCTTGGGTTCAGGAGCTTGGGTTTGAGATGTGCCAATGCTTTGGCATGGCCCAAAGGTCGTACTGCCTCCTCAGCCCTAGAAATCACCTTCCCAGTGCAGGAGCCCCTTTTGTTTTCTTCATGTTGGGCAGCTAATTTCTGAGCAAGGACTTGAATTTTCCATGCCTGACCTCACTCTGTTTTCTAATTTGTAGGTTTTTCCAATCCTTTTTTCTCAGCTGTTGTATTTGCCAAGTCTCATTTGGCTGTCAAACAGTTAAACCCCTGAGCTCCCAGCTGGGGGGGAGCCCAGCTCAGGGTGTGATGGATTGCATTTTTATCTCAGTTTCTACAGCCAGTGTAAACGGGCTGGTGAAACACTCTTTCCACTCAAGATGTGCAATGGCGTTTCCTTAAATCTGAATCCGGCAGGACCAAGATCCAGCACATCTGAAACAGGGCTCTTTGGAGCACGAATGCTGCTATATGAGAAATGTGTTATGCAGGCGCCGGGCTGTTTTACATGCCGTTCCCAGCTCCTTTGGAGCTGAGACATGGAATCACTCATCAGCTGCGTCACGGCATGCCGCTGCTGAAGCCCCCACGGTGTGAACGTTGGCAAGGGGAAGTGGACAAATCCTGCCATTAATATTTAAACCCAGCACAAATCCTGTTGTTTGCTCTTAAATGTTTATCCAGCTCCCCAGCGTAATTGGGCAGCCCGTTATCTGCGGGGTTGTGCTGCACGTGTGGGAATTTGCTATTATGGCCCTCTCTCTGAATCTTTCATAGGAGAGAAAAATACATTTACAAGCAAATTTGGGCTTTATTTGGAGGCGCGGGAGGCGCGTTGCTAATTTGGCTGCAGCCCGAACCCCAACGTGTGAAGTGCTCAATGTGTTGCGTGGGAGGAGGAGGTTTTATTTAGCTGCACGCTCCCTTCCTTGCTGCTTGGGCTTTCCATCGCTAACGCTACGTGTGAGCAGCAGGCACCGAGGGGTAGCCCCGGGAACCCCCAAAAAACGCATTACTTTTTGCATTTTGTGACCTCCTCCTCCCTAATCTGTCACAGTGGCCGTGGTGAGGGATGAGCTGAGCTCTGGTGGGATGAATTACCCCAGGCATCCATGCTCTCCTGGTCCCTGTAGATGCAGACAGGTGACCCTATAGAGGCAGTTGAGGCTGCTCAGTCTAGCTGCTGCTGGGAGTGGCTGGCAGGATGGTGGGGAGGAGGATATTAAGGGTGCAAGCGTCTGGGATACCTAGCGATAGGGCTGGATAAACGCTTGTGGTAGACAGATTAGTCATCGGTTCCTGATAGGGGATAATCACTGGCTTGTCTGCTCTTTATCTGTGAGATAAGGATGAGGCTGGGGGAGGGAAGCAAAAGGCACAGAAAAGCTCAGAGGGCCGGCATGGAGTGTCCCTGTCCCTGGCTGTGATTGTCCCTCCTGGCTTGTGGCAGGATTCTGAGCTGGTTCTGATATAACACTGAGCAGGACTCTCCCCTTGCCTGGGGCTCAGGGTTTAACTGCTTCTCCAGGGCTATGGCAGGGGAGTGGAATCAGGATCAGGGCATGTGTGGCAAAAGTCCTCCATCCAGGAACTGTGATTTCCTTTCTGCTGCTTCAGCTCTCGTCCCAATTATGTGGTTGTGTTGACTGTAAATTATTCTGCAGAGGGAGCAGCAGCATCCTGTCCCTTTAGAATGCCTAGAGCTTGCTGGAACATCTCTCAGGCAGTGACTGTTAGCAGAAATTAAAGTAATTTTGTAACGGACATTAAATACAAATAACTATCTTAGCAGGTCAGGTTGTTCTCAGCCTTTGCTGGAGGAGCAGAACCCCTGAGGTTGATGTTGTCTTGCTTACAAGCCAGGAAGAGACATTTGCCCTGCTGAACAGGCATCCTGGAGCACAATTTTCATGAATTGTATTTGAGCTCCTAGTTCAGCAATATACAAGGCTAGGGTGTGCACAGCATTTCAGGGTGTCTCTGTTGGAAAGTGATGTCTGCTCCCCAACCAGATCCCAGTTTTGGAAAAGATATCATGAAGATTTAATTGAGAATGCGTTAGCTACAGCATCCCATGGCTCCTCATGCAGCACCTTGCTCTTCCTGTGCTGACCCTCTTTCTCTCTTGAGAGGGAGATAGGAGAAGCAGACTAAAGTGGCATGAAGCATCCTCCAGCTGCAGCAGTCCCTCCTCAGTACTGATTTTCCCTAAGGAGTTTCTGTAGAGCAGGATCCAAAAGCAGACAGCTGAAAATACAAGTTGCTGTTCCATTTGATGCTCTTGGCTGCTCATTGGAGTTGTGCTGCTGCCTGTCCTTTGAGCCCTGGAAGCCATGGCTGGGATGTAGGGTTGGAAAATGAGAATCGAAAGGGGCAAGGCAATGGAAATTTGGTCCAACTTGTTTAAATCAATTGTGGGTTTTCTGTCTTTCTTTTGTTCTCTGGAAGATGAAATGCAGCCTGTGAATGCATGTGTGTGCCTGCCAAAGGCCCTGCTCTGGCCACAGTTTGCTCCTTGAAGGATTATTGATCCTTTGTTCTTTCCTGATGAAGGTCTCTCTCAGGCAGGTACATTGATGCCCAGGGACTTGTCCCCTGTCCTAAAGCAAGTGAGGGACAGGACCAGGTGTTTAACCCAGGGCTCTGGAGCCCAGTGCAGTAGTACCTTTGTTAGACTGTTGCAGACATGAGGAAGGGCTTGCAGGAATTGGAGCTTTACTGATGCTTTAACAATCCGGTGATGTGGAGCAGGAGCAGGAGCACGCTGGGCAATCCCTGGAGCCGCAGAGCGCTCCAGGCTCTGCAGCTGTGCTGCCTGCACTCCTGGGGCTTTGGAGGAAGGCAGGTCCCTGGTCTTCCTCAGCCTCATTTCACATGGGGTGCAGAGGGTGAGGGGCCATGCGAGCATTAGCCCTGTGGTCAGGATCCCTCCTGATGGCTGCTGCCACTGCTGTGTTAGAACAGCACAGTGCTGCCAGTTGGGCTCACTGCCGGGGAATCAAGTTGGTTTTCTGTCACCTGAGCTGATTAAGGTGGGTCCCTAATAAAATAGAGGTAGGTCCACTCCTTGCTAGTGGGACTGCTGACCCTGCTGCCATAAACATGGTTGTCTCTCTTCTCCCCTCCGTCCTCTCAGGTGCTCCTGACCCCACTGCTGGGGCCAGCATCGATGACGAGAACTGCTGGCACTTGGACGAGGAGCAGGTCCGAGAGCAGGTGAAGCTGTTCCTATCTCAGGGAGGGTACTACGGCTCGGGGAAGCAGCTCAACTCCATGTTTGCCAAGGTGAGGAGCCGGCTGCTCTCTCCCATCTCTGCTCAGTGTGTCATGTAGCTGGCACTTGCTGGCTGCCCTGGCAGGGTGCCCATCACAGCTGGGAATCTCTGCTCCAGTGCCTTCTCGCCCTGTCGCGGAGCAAGCGGCTGTAATCCAGTCTCTGGGTCAGGCCTGGGTTGCCTCACCTGCTGTCCTGGCAGGTCCCTTCCTCCCATGAGTGTCGTGATCCCTGTGCAAGGAAGGGCATTCCCCCATCTCCCCTTCAGCACAGTGGGGAAAAAGCCAACCCTGCAGAACCTACCAAGATCATGGGAGGATGGGACCATGATCCACAAATCCCAGCAACCTATGGGCTTTTCTCTTTGCAGAAGGGCTTTGCTTTCATGTTCTTAATCTCAGTCTCCTTCACAGCCTGGCTGTGACTGCTGCTCAACTGGGCTCCAGTCAGCCTCATCACAGCTATTGCATGAAGGTTATAATGTGTGACTATACATTATACACACACGCAAACATGTATGTATGTTTGTATTTACAGTCTGGACTCTCAGGCTGAGGGAGCTGTGGGTTGCCAGCCAGGTGAATGTGTCAAACACTTCTGAGGGATCATGGCTTACCCCAGACTCTCTCTTTGTCCTTCCCAGGTCCGGGAGATGCTGCGCATGAGGGACTCCAACGGGGCCAGGATGCTGACGCTGATAACAGAGCAGTTCATGGCTGATCCTCGGCTCTCCCTCTGGAGGCAGCAGGGGACAGGCATAACAGAGAAGTGCCGGCAGCTCTGGGATGAGCTGGGTAAGGGTTACTGCCTTGCAGAGAGGAGCAGTTACCGGGGCTGCTGGGCCAGTGGACATCATTACAGAGGCCCTATGGGGCTCATTTTTGGGAACAGAGACCCTGAGACATGCTAGGACCTTACTGTATCCCCTGTTGGGGAATCACTGTGAGACAGCTGGATCAGGCCCAAACCACACCGTTCAAAACCTTAAACCTGCCCCTCTCCTGCAAAGGGATCAAGGGTGATGAGTGTGCTGTGTGTTGCTGGTCCCATGCTTCCAGCAGGCTGGTGTTTGGTGAGCTGCCCCAAAGCCTTTGTGAGGGAGGACACAGGGCTGGTGAGCCCCAGGGGCTGGATGTAGCCTGGATGTGGAAGTGCTGTTCCTACAGGAACCATGATCCAAAGAGGGAAAGGCAGGTTCTCAAGTCTCATCACATCTAACAGATTCTGCCTGCTATGGTGCACGTTTACAGGGTGAGTGAGGCAAGATGGGCAGCAGAGCCTGGCTGTGAGGGAAATGCAGTTCTGGGTAATTCTAGCTAAGCATCTTAGACACCAGCTCAGCTGGCTGACACTGTAATATCATTAGAATAAAACATTTAGATGACGTGGGCTTGGGGAGTGGGGTTGTGTGGTGAAGTTAACCCTGCAGTTCTGGACTCTCCTGGACATAGGGGATCTTGGGTGAAGAGTTTGACTTGAGCCATAGTTTGATGAGTGAGTTTGAGCTCCTCTGCAGCCTGCTGGTAGGAGATACTGTACAAGAGAAAGGGCTGATGAGCTGGCACCAAAGGGATATGGTAGAGCTGGAAGAAGGATTAGGATGGTCTGGGATCTGGAACATCTGAGACTGCAGCTGGGAATCACATACCCACCTACCAAGTGCCCAGCAAATGCAAACAGAAATGAGGCTGGGAACCCTGGCCAAACTATGCAGACAAGATCTGGGCAGGGGTGGGATGTCTTGTTTCTGTATGAAGTTTCCTGGATGGAAATAACCACACCAGCTCTGGAGAGCTCATCTGTGCTTGCTTGCCAAGAAGATATTTCCAGGATTTTGGGATGCTGCAGCTAGACAATTGGATATGCAAGGATCCTGGAGAGGTGGCCAAGTCCACCAAGCCAGAATTTCCACATGGAAGAAAGCAAACACACTGGTGATATATGAATGGATGGGTGTGTGGGCAGGCCTGGACTCAGGAAGCAATTTGCTTAAAATTACAGATTATTTGGCCAGATTTCCAAGCTGCTATCCGAGCCGAGAGCCCTCCCTCCCTTCCTGCACAGGCAAGGGGAGAGTGGTTGGGTTTCAGTCCTGGCTTAACCGTACAAGGACCAGGTTGGTGCACGCAGGTTTGGTCGGCAGAGTGGGAGGAGGTGGCAGCATGTCCCTGTTGGCAGATGGCAAAGTGGCTGGGGAATGTCAGGGCCCTACCAGTGCTGGATCAACACGACAGCAGGGGAAGTGTGGTGCCAGCCAACACACGTCAGAGCAGCTCGCCTGGCATAGGCATGTCACACGTGAGGCTCTGGGCATCTCCATGCTGAGGAGAGGCTCCTGTAGAGGACACGGTGATGTTCCAAGAAGCAGCTCCAGGATGGGCATGGACTGTACTCAAAGCAGGAATTATGCCCTCATTTTACAGAAATCTTTTGTTTGGCCTTGGGCAGTGTTTACTGTAGAGCATATCTTTGAAGGAGGTGTGGAGGCACAGAGAGACCAGAGCTGCTCTGAGTTAGGGGTAATCACCAGTAACAAACATCAGGAATGCAGAAAGGTGTCCTAAACCATCCCTGGGCAGGTAACAGTAGCCAGGGCACGTGGGCCAGTGGAATCATCACATCCCACTGCCTGTGGGCTGTGGATGCCAAAGCTGCCAGTGTTACCATTACTGCTGAAGGGAGGGATGAGTGGCCTGTTGCCAGCTGCCACGGGAAGCCTTGGCACAGACCACAATCCACCACTTAGAAGCAAAAAATGGGCCTTTTGGAAATTATTTTGGGCACGTGTTTAATAATTAATCATCGATTTTAGCAAAGACTGCTTCACAGACTTGCGTGGGATTGGAAAAAGATCAGCCTTAAAGAAGATTGTGGATTTATGCTGGGGAAAATGTAAAGGATTTTGCAGGATTTCAGAGTTATAAAAAAAAAAAGAATGAAAATAAAAACGAGCTTGTGCATGTGCTGCCAATTGAACCTCTATTGCCCCGTCTGCTGGGGAGCCAGAGGAAGGACCTGCTGGATGGAGAGCTCAGCAGCGTGGGAGTATTTGGCCTGGCGCATTAGTACTTACGATTAAAGCCTAATTACAAAAAATAGACGAAAAACCAGCTGAAGTGCAGCCTGACCTTAATCTGCCTGGAGACGGGTTTATTTATCTCGGTCACTTGTTTACAGTGGGGAATTTCAGCAGATTAAGCCGGGGAGCGACCCTGTGGGAAACGGGAGAATTTCTTTGATGGCTGGGAAACTTGGGCGCGGGATTGGAGTGCCTGTCTTCTCTGGGGCCAGCAGCCAGGGCCACTGGGCTGGGAAGGCTCTGACCCCCCTGTCCCTGCACCCAGCCCCGTCATCAAAAAGCATTTTTGTTTAGAGGCTTAGCTTAATCGTGATCTGCCGCTTTGTTCCCCACTTAACCTCCTGCTATCAGAAAGTTCAGATGAAGGTTTCTGCAGCATGTGAAGAGACATGGAGTCTGACCTGGTGTGGCATTTCGGCTCAGGACAGGAGTCACTTGTGCTGTCAGCTGATGTCACTTGACCACAGGACTCAGAAAACCACTCTGTTATATCTCCCAGATAATTATCATGACCGAGACAGATGCAAATCTCACTTCCCTCCTGGTTCCCACCTCCCCACCACTTTGTTCTTTCTGCAGGAGAGCCCAGGGGCATAATGTTTTGGCATGCAAAGGATGCCTCAGAGGGCTCTCAAAAATAGGCAGCAAAGTCATGAGGCTTCCAAGAACGAATATTAGCGGAGCTGTGGGAGCCAAAAATCCAGCGAGTGCATCCCATTCCTGGGGGCGGTGAAGCTGGAGCACCAAGCCTTGTTACTGCCTGTCAGCCAAGCTCTGTGCACCCTCAGAGGCGTGAGTTGAAATTGCCTGAGGCTGCTTTTCACACAAGCACCCCCAAAGTGGGCGAAGAAGAGCAATGACAACAGGCGGGAGCACTGATGGGAGGGGAATGCCCAACACCCAGAGTCGAGTGCAGGTTTTATCTCATGGCCACCCGAGGAGGTGGGAAGTTCTATCCCCTTCCTTAAGGAAGACTCATTTTCTGGAGCTGAGACCTGATTTTTAAAAGGATGCCATGTCTAAGTATCCCCCGTGGAGCCTGCAGGAGCCTGGGAGTGAGTGGCATAGACCTGCTCTGGTAAGGATGGACCCCTGAGGAAGTGCCTCTTTTACCCGTTAATTAATTGCTGATGTTGCAGCTCAAAAATCTTAATCCCCCCTGTTCATCAGAAGGAAGTGAGGTGTTGGTGGGGTTTCCTGGGAGCAGAGGTTGAGCTGAACTGGGCAAGGGCTGCTTTGGACATTTTCTGATGCTCACGCCTGCAATTGCTTTTCCTGTGCCCGTTCCTGGATGTGATGCTGCTGCCACCATCTGCGTTGTGACGCGGTGACGTCTGTCCTGCCGAGCCAGGCAGCTCCAAGGAGCCAGACATGCACAGCCTCCACACCTTACTAATGCTTTGAACCAGACATGTCTACAAGTTCCAACCTGCAGAGGATTGGTCTGGGGACACACACCCCAAAAGCACCACCAAAGCTCAGCTGTACTGCAGGGGAGCGGAGAGGCACCAGAGTGGAGCCAGGCCAGGACATCGCTGCTCAGCCTGGTTTTGCCTCATATTGTCTGGCAGTGGGACCAGCTGCTCTGGCTCCTGTTGGATCTGCAGCCTCGCTTGGGGCTGTTTGGCTCAATGGCTGGGCTGTGCAGCTGGGGAGCTGATGCTCAAAACACAGCCAGTGAGGGAGGTGGTTTGGGCTTGTGAAGGAATCTCCCTGTTGTGCAGTGGAGGCATGTTGGGTGACATTGTGCCATTGGCTGTCACTTTAGGATGGGAACTTTGGCTCTGAGAGTGATGGAGAGGTGAGGGACAGCAGTAGGCTGGGCAGGGAGAAGGAACGTGTTCCAGGTCTCTGCTGAGCCCATGGAGGAGAGACAGTGAGGGTGTTTCTGCAGGAAGTTGAGCTGTCCCACATGTGTGACAGGATTTGACAGAGGCAGAGAGAGGAGCAGCAGGAACTGCTCAGCCCGAGGGGATCCCTGGGGATACCTCACATTGCAGCTGTGGCAGTCCACAGCCATCCCACCCTGCAGGGAAGCACAAGACATGCTGCATCCTGGCAGCCTTGCAGGGAAATTTGGGTAGAAATGGAATTAACTAAAGAAGAATTTGTGGGTTTGCACTTACTTAGGTTGCTGTAGCCCTTATCGGAGCAGTAAGTGACCTGGTAAATTCTGCAAGGCTCAGTTAGCAGCACCAGCATCAGCCTTGTTTTATGAAAGGATGAGCTGGATCTTAATGATGACAGATGTCCTTGGTCCTGGTTTTGCCTCACACAGCAGACAGCATCATCAGCATCCTGTGAGGTCCCATGGTTGACCCACAGGGTGTCATCGTGGGTGTCCTACTGGTGAGCAACTTGGCTTGTGGGATCCAAAGGACTCACATCAGGGAGGGCTCTTGCCTGCAAGACATCAGCCCAAGCTCCAGGTTCCTCTGCTGGTTCCTCTGCAGGCTGGGGGCTACTAGGGATTGAAAAAGATAAAAAAAATAGAAAGAAAATACACCAAATCTCCTTTTTAAATAGTTGAATGCAAATGGCCTGAAGAACAATGGCAGATGAAATAGCATTCAGAGTGGGTTTTAAAGCGCTTGGAACGTGGGTAGGATCAAAATCAGGTTAGTCTTTGGAGATACAGACTCTGCAGCTTGCCAGGGTGTTTTTAAGCATGCTTTGATGTGTAGTTCAAACACTAGATTTGTCCTGGCAGACAGAAGCACTCACAAATTCATACACAGCCGCTCTCTCCTTCCCTCCTCCCCACTGTCCCCCATCTCATGAGATTATAATTTAGCTTCATTACTGAGGAGTTTTACTTTGTCCTGGTTTCAGCTGGGATATAGTTAATTTCCTTCTTATTTAAAAGCTGTGTAAATCCCCCTCCCGGGTCTGTGCATTATGCTGAAATGAGTTTACAAACCTCGATGGAAC
The DNA here is from genome assembly GCA_030060385.1 of Muscicapa striata striata. Classification (NCBI taxonomy): domain Eukaryota; kingdom Metazoa; phylum Chordata; class Aves; order Passeriformes; family Muscicapidae; genus Muscicapa; species Muscicapa striata. The sequence continues at coordinate 2,048,061 of JAREIS010000239.1, read as the reverse complement.
CTCTCAGGGCGAGCAGGAGAGCTTTGCCCTGCGCGCATGGCAGTGGCACCTCCGTGATTTCTTGGCTTTGTTTAGGGGCACTGTGGGTGTGCGTGGTGTTAAACCCTCACTGCAAGCTGGAAGAGAAATCCTGCTGGCTCCGGCAGCTGCGCAAGTGGGGCGAGATGGATGTGTGTCCCCTGGAAGATGGCAATTATGGTAACGAGCTTCCCAACATCACTAACGCGCTTACGCAGAGCTCCGGTCACAGCCAAGGTGAGTCTGGGCAGGAGTGGAAATCCAGCTGACAGCCGCAGGGGTTGGGTCCAGGTCAAAGCTCACCCCAAAGCTGAGAGAACTCGCTTCAGCTGCTGGTGATTTTCTGCAAGTCATAGGAATATAAAATATTTGTCTTCACAGCCTCTGGTTTTATATGTAAATGTTTGCTTCTTTGCTACAGGGTAAAGTTGCCTGTGTTTTGAGTTTAGAGTCTGTTTTAAAGCAATTTGACTTTGGGGGAGTTTAGACCCCTACAGTCTGTGCAGATTTAGGCATGGGGTAATACAGGAAAACAGTACTGCTTGCAACAGAGCAGAGCTGAGCTCAGAAGTCCTGGCTGTAATGTGAGAGCAAGGAGCTGGAGATGGTGCAGAGCCTGTTTCCCAGCCCTTAAGCCTCACTTAAAGGCTGTGATTCAGGTGGTAGGGAAGTCATTAGCCAGGAATGTTAATGCAGTTCAAGTGCAGAGCACAGACAGAGCAATGTAGTTAAGGGGTTGTTCCTTAGTGCTAAAATAGTTTCTCAGCTGCTGACAAAACATTTGATCCCTTTAAATTTAAGCACTCTTTCTCCTTCCTTTTGCCTGAAGTAGACATTAATTGAAAGTTATTGCTCTTCGAATGCCTCTGTCTGCTGCATTGGAATTGCTCTTTGGTGTATTATGTGTGGTCAGAGTGGGTGGAGGAGAGGGAGACAGCAGCTGAGCCACAGGGGAAACTTCATTCTTCTAGGTGGGATTAGTCCCTCAGCAGCAGTTTGGGCGCATGGCTGTCCTGCCAGCCACCTCAGCCATGGCCAGGACCACATGCCTGGCCTCCCTTTGCTCAGGGAGCAGCTTAATTTAAACCTGGCCTTGCTCCATGTCCTGCACCAGCCTCAGGACTACCCCTCTGGCGTTCCCCACTCTCCCAGGGATTTGCTCTGGCATTTGGGGAAGGTTGCTAGGGCTGAACAGATCACTTATTTTAGACCTGCAGGGAGTTCCCAAAGCACATGCCAGGGATGTCCCCTTCTCCCTGTGCTCCTGCCTCTCCAAGAAGGGGACTGAAAGCAGCACAGATCCTGGAGGTGTCCTGGGGTTCATGTTTGTGCATATGCAAATACTGCTCCAGATTGTTGACAGCCTCTTTTATTGCTGAAGAACAGCTGATTCTTGAAATCCTTCCTGGTAAAGTGAGCAGGCTTGGTTCTCAACATACAAACACCTGTTTAATTTCTCTCCACCTCAGGGTGCCTGCAGCATTCCGGCTAATTGCTTGTTGCCATCGTTTCCGGAGCATGTTTACCCAGCTTCCCTGGATCAGCTTTGAACAGTGCCTTTTGTTTTCCACCCTTGCATGCATTTAACTCGGCCCCTCTTGCGGGTTGCAGGACCTAACACGGAGCACTGCACCCCCTTTGGGGCTTCCCATTCTGCAGCCTGCCAGCTGTGTTTGGCCTCCATGATCCAGTGTGGCTGGAGTGATAGTGGGATTGCTCCAGACAGGTTTTTTCCTCATAACAAACCTCTTGTCTTGATCGGTCTGGATGGGGTGAAATGCTAATCCAGCATTTGGTAGTTTCAGAAATGCCCTTGAAGTTACAGAGCAGCTCTGAAGAGGAGCGCAGATATCTGGTGCAGGGCAGCAGTGAAGTTTCAGATGATGCTGTCTCCTCCCTCCCAGCCCTCTCACGCAGCCCACAGAGGTTGCTGGAGGGTGATGGTTCCACCCCATCACCCAGAGGCGGATGAGACACACTCGGTGCGGTTCCCTTTGTGGCTTCATGTGCTGCTGATCAAAGAAGCTGCAGTTCAGTGAAGCTGAGACTTTGTGTTGGAGTGGAGGAGGAGAGCTCATGGTGCTTGCAGAGCAGTAATGCTGAGGAGGCCCAATCCTGACCCAGGGGCAGCTGCTTGCATGCTCAGTGTCACAGGGGAGAGAGCTGCCAGGTTTCAAGGTGTCAGCCTTGTGTGTGACAGTGGACTGTGGTCACAAAGCAAATGGGTGGGTGGTCCCTGCCTCTTTTCTCACCTCTCTGACCAAGTCAGCTATTCTAGCAAGTTACTTAGCAATGCTGTCTGAGGAGACATTAGTCCCCCCCTCAGAGATGGGGTGGGCAGCAGAGGTATCCAAAGCCACAGCCCATGTTCGTCTTGGAAATTGCTGGGGTAAGACCAGTTTTTGCTGTCATAGTAAAGGCAGAGCTCTGCCCAGGGAGGTCATGTCTGGGAGGAGGAGCAGGCTGCCCCTGCCCCACCAGGGCACTGATGGTTTCTCTCTTTGCAGACTCGCTGGCCAGGCCCAGACGAACCGTGTTCACCCGGGCCATCGAGGGCTGTGACCTGCACTGGCAGGACAGCCACCTGCAGCGCATCATCAGCAGTGACTTCTACGTGTCCCCCTCCTACCAGCGGGAGGGCGAGAGCCTCCTCTTCAACTCCCAGGGACAGCCACTGTGGCTGGGTGAGCATCCCAACAGCAGCCCCTCTCATGGTCTGTGTGGGGAGAGTTGCAGGTGGAGAGGAGTCACCTGAGTGAGGCTACCCTGAGTCCTTGCAAGTTTCTGCATCCTAGACTGAAATTGCTACCCTGGCCCTTAGCCTGAGGAGTGGGCAGAGCAGAAGAATTCAGTGCCCACCCACACCCCAGCCACAGTCCTTAGAGCAATCTCCACATATTTACAGTCTGGCCTTCTCTTGGGCAGTTTGGACTAAGCTCATCATGTCCCTTTTCATCCTGCCAGTATTTGGCTCTCCCCAGAGCAACCTCTCACTGTTTCCAGTACAGGGGGTCTGGACACTTCAATTCTCTTGAAAATTTACTGCAAAGCACAGCTGTATCCTCTGGATTTTCTCTTTCCTGCTGTCACCTTCTTCTTAGTCTTCCCTTAAAGGCAATTAGCAGTCAGTACAATTAAGCCTTGTGGGAGATTAAGGTATTCTGGACCAGGCCTTCTTGTGTTGTAGAATTCTAGCCCAAGTACCTCAAGCCACACTAATTCTCTCCTGCCAAGTCATGACCCTGAGCGGATCTGTGGACCCTCGACAGCTCCTTGTCTGGGATGAGAATGAGCAACATGAAGGGCTTGGGGGGGAACCTGGTGTGGCTGTCAGCCCTAGACCCCAAAATGTGGGAGACACAAGTCCCCACCCACCTCCAGGAAGGGGGATTACATATCTCTTACAGTCCAAGAGTTGAATGTATGAACACAGAACAGGTCAAAGCCCACTATTTCACTGTTGTCCACTCTAGAAGCTGGGGTCTGCCACCAGGAAAGAGAATATTTAAAGTTGTCTAGAGATGTAGTTTCTGGAGTAGCAGGCACTAAGTTGCTGTTAATGCCAGGAGATAGGAAGGGATATGTAGGCTTTTGGTACATGTTAGCTGGAGCAGGAGAGGATATTCCTGCTCTGGGGGGAGTTCTGGGCAGCTGCAGGCAGGAGGTCTCCTTCCCACACAGCCACAGGCAGCAGTGGTAGGTTAGTGCATCCATGGACTCCATCTAGAAGGGATGTGGTGGCCACGGTTCCCCTGTACAGAGCCTAATCTGGGTTCTGGTAATCCCTTTTCCTCAGCTGGTTGGTGCATGTTATTTGTCGGACGTATTTGCCACTGTTTTTGGGTTTTGCGCTTTTGCTTTCTTGGCACCTCTTCAGGGACTCGGTGCTGATTTGTCAGCAACTTCCAGTGATAAATTCAGTGAGAAGATGAATATTTCATCCGTTTAGCAAATGAATAGAGGGAGCAACAAGAAGCTCTTTTACAGATGTGTTTGTTCTGAAATCTCTTCCTCATGTATTCATTGTGGTGGGTGACCTTTGGGATGTGGATACCCCATTTGTGGAGGTGGTTGTCTGCGTTTCCAGGGCTTTCTGAACTCTTCCAGGAATAGAAATTATCCCTCTACGATAACTTCAGATCGTCTGTGTTTGCCTGGGTTTTTTTTCTCCTCTTGGTAGGACATTTTGAAAGAAAATGGGATTTTTGCTGCTTGTTATGCAGCATGTCATGTCATCTGCTCCTGCTAATTTCTCACTCAGTCATAATCCTCTCCACAGTTGCTTGTGATTTCAGGTGAGCAATAAGCAGCAGGAGCAGATGAATTCCTAAGCAACTGTGAGTCTTGGGAGGGGGTTTCATGCAACTGTTCCTAATAATAAAACACCAGGTAGGAGAACTGCAGAAGAGACAGGATGTCTGCAGAGCTCTCTCCATGGAGGTGTTAAGGAGTCAGTTCAAAGCATCACCCCAAATCTACCAGTGTCCCCAGCACAGTGCTGGATGCCCAGCCTCACCCTGTGCATCATCCCCTGTGCCATGAGAGCAGTGAGAGAAATAGGGATAGGCCATGCAGATTTTAGGAGAGATGAGCAGCAGGGTTGTAGCAGCCTGTGTTGGAGCTGTCATATTGCAGCAATGGTGTGTTGGAAATGCTTCCATTAGATAAGCTTTGCGGAGGTGGGGATTTAGGTATTGACGTGGCTGCTGTGGGTTGAATGTGGCAGGAGTCCCGTTAGTATTCCTGGCAGGCATCCTTTCCAGGAGAAGGGAGAAAGGGATGAATTCAAGACAGGAAGCAGCAGTTCAGCTCAGGTGTGGGGAACACGAGTAGAAGATGCCCCGTGAGTACCATGCTGTCAATGCCTTGCTCCTCTGGTTCAGCCATGCCCCTGTTCCTGCCTTGCAGAACACGTCCCCACAGCCTGTGCTCGGGTGGATGCGCTGCGCTCCCACGGTTACCCCAGAGAAGCTCTCCGACTAACTGTGGCCATAATCAACACCCTGCGACTGCAGCAGCAGAGGCAGCTGGAAATATATAAGCACCAGAAGAAAGGTATGAGTAGAGCTACATGAGAAGTGCCTTGTGATGTCTGGCCAGGGTGTCTCAGTTGCTTGGAAAAGTCTTTTCCACCTTGACCAGGCAAATATCCAGCCTGGACGGGCAGTGAGGTTTTGGAGGAACTCAGAAATAAAAAAAGGATGTATCGTCTTTGGAAGGAGGGTCTGGTCTCTCAGGAAGTATTTAAGGGGGTTGCTGGGGTATATAGAAAAAAATAAGAGAGGCCAAAGCTCAGTTTGAACTTCATTTGGCAACTTTTGTAAAGGATAATAAAAAATGTTTTTACAAATATATTAGCGGCAAAAGGAAGGGTAAGACCAGCCTTTGTTCTCTACTGGATGCTTGAAGGAGCTTAGTAACTGCAGATGAAGAGAAGGCAGGAGCTTAATGCCTTCTTAGCCTCAGTCTTTAGTGGGAAGACAATTTGTCCTCAGGATAACTGTCTTCCTGGGCTGGTAGATGGTGTCAGGGAGCAGAATGGTCCCCCTGTTATCCAGGAGGAAGCAGTCAGAGAACTGCTGAGTGCCTTGGATGTTCATAAATCTATGGGCCCATGGGATCCATCCCAGGGTGATGAGGGAGCTGGCAGATGAGCTTGCAAAGCCACTCTCCACAGGGAGGTTCCAGATGACTGGGAACTGGCCAGTGTGACTCCCATTCACAAAAAGGGTGGGAAGAAGGATCCTGGTAACTATAGGCCAGTTAGCCTGACCTCAGTACCTGGTAAGGTAATGGAACAGTTTATACTGAGTGCCATCACACAGCACTTAGAGATGGCCAGGGTATCAGACCCAGCCAGCATGGGTTTAGGAGGGATGGGTCGTGTTTGACCAACCTGGTTTCCTTTTATGACCAAGTGACCCACCTGGTGGATGCAGGAAAGGCTGTGGATGTTGTATTACCTGTATTTCAGCAAGGCCTTTGACACTGTCTGCCACAGCATTCCCTGGAAAAGCTGCAGCCCGTGGCTGGACAGGAGCACTCTTTGCTGGGTTAAGAACTGGCTGGATGGCCGGGCCCAGAGAGTGGTGGAGAATAGTGCTGCATCCAGCTGGGGATCAGTCACCAGTGGTGTCCCCTGGGGTCTGTGCTGGGGCCAGTTATTTTCAATATTTTTATTGATGACATGGATGAGGGTGTTGAGTCTTTCATCAGTAAATTTGCAGATGACACTAAGATGGGAGTATGTGTCAATCTGTTGGAAGGTAGGAACCTCTGCAGAGAAACCTGGACCGGGTGGATGGATGGGCAGAGTCCAATAAGATGAAGTTTAATTAAAGTCCAAGTGCTGAGTCCTGCATTTTGGCCACAATAACTGAAAGGTGTTTGTAGTCAGGTGGGGGTTGGTCTCTTTCTCCTCTTTCTCCAGGCAGCAACTGACAGAACGAGAGGACACAGTTTTAAGCTGCGCTAAGGAAAATAGAGGTTGGATATTAGGAAAAAGTTTTTTACTGAAAGAGTGATAAAGTACTGGAATGGTCTGTATGGGGAGATGGTGGAGTCACCATCTCTGGATGTGTTTAAAAAAAGACTGGATGTGGCACTAGATGCCATGGTTTAGTTGAAGTGTTAGGGCACAGGTTGGACTTCATAATCTTGAAGGTCTTTTCCAACCCTGTGATTCTGTGAGAGTTGTGCTGCCCCATTCAGAGTGGCAGAGACAGAGGGTGGGCAGCACTGCAGGGGAACTGCACATGCCCTAGCAAGACAGACTGATTTGCTTGAGTTGATAACCACATGCTAAAGACAGAGCTGCCCACATGCTGTGTTCAGGCTGTTCCTGTTCCCACTGTTACTGTGTCTTGTTGCCTGTAAGGGTTGCCCAGGCAAGTGCTGCCCGCATTGAAGAGGAGCTGTCTGTCTGCAGAGCATCAGTAACTGACTGTGTGTGCTACTTCCACCTTGCATTTCCTGAGTATATGTACCAGGAGACAAGCCCAGAGTTCCTCCTTTTGCAGTTGCAATTGGCAGGGAGCCAGGGTCAGTTACTGCAGTGCTGCTGAAGGTCAGTGACTCCTGGTCCTTGCCAGCTCAGCCAGCTTGAGATCACCAAAAAATTGCATTTCTAAGAGTCACTGAAAGTCTTTGTCATCGCAGGAGAGATTTTTGCTTGTGTTTCCAAAACATTCAGGCTACCATTGCAAATCAGTCTATGAGCTGCAGGTCTGGAATTATAGACCTTTTCTTTGGGGTTCTGCAGACCCTCATGTCCTCTTGGGACAGAGAGTAAGTTGCTGCATCTTTTGTGGCCTTAGGGACACGTTTTTTGTGTGTGTGTGCCTGCTCCCTCAGTTGTCTGTGTGGAGTGGCTGCTCTTTGCTGCTCCTTTCCCTTGTGGACTACCAAGCCAGAGCTGGCCCTAGAGGTCCCTGTGACCCAAGCTGTGGGATAAGAAAAGTCCTCTGGTCTCAGAAGCCTCTCTGGGTGCAGAACGTGTCTTTAAATTCCTCACTTTTACCATCATCCTGTTCTATTTTATCCAGAGCTGCTGCAGCGAGGAGCAACAACCATCACCAACCTGGAGGGCTGGGTAGGCCACCCTCTGAACCCCATCGGCTGCCTCTTTCTCACCCTGACCGAAGCTTGTAGATTAGAAGAGGAAAATTGCCTTGAAATTTCAGGTACCAAGTGCTCCTCCTGGATCCCTTTCTGGTAGCTGTGGCTGAGGTGGGTGCAGATCTGGGGCTCTGGACACCTGGACTCTGAGTCCTCCCTCTCTGCCTTGGCAGGAGCACCAGGGCAGAGCTGTAGTGCAGACAAGGAAGGTAGTGAGTAGAGACAAATAGAGAGAAATTTCTCAGCCTCAGTGTTTGCAGCCAGGGCAGTGCAGGTCCGTAGGAAGGCTCTGGTGTCAGCTGTGCACCCTGTTGCGCATGTCTTGAGTCTCCTGCATCTCCTAGTGAGGGCAGGAAGGGAGGGTGAAGCCCACATCTCCCTCAGGGAGCTTTCATCTGTCGTTTCTGGGTAACCAAAAGCAGGCAGGAAGGGAAGTGTGGGTCTTGCTCCTGAAGTGAGAGATTTTTCTCTGCAATGACTCTGCTGTCTGGGAGGACTCTTTTAACCCCACTGCATCTCTCCTCCCTCCTTTCAGACGCTGGGGACTCCAAACCACCAGTGTATCAACATGTGCCCGTCGTGACAGGCAGCCAAGACGGTGATGAGTCCTACCTGTCCTTGGCCTTAGAGGTGGCCCTGATGGGGATGGGTCAGCAGAGAGTGATGCCTGAAGGTCTGTATGCCCAGGACAAGGTGTGCCGCAATGAGGAGCAGATCATTGCCCGGCTGCAGGACCTGGAGCTGGACCCGGTGCTGGTGCAGACCCTGCGGAAGCAGTGCATCCTGCTGCTGGAAGGTGGGCACTTGGCTCATCTAGCTGACTTCAGTGTCTTAGCCGAGTGTTGGTAATGTCTCTGAGGTGCCCTTTTCAGAATTTATGCCCATCCTGCTTCTTCCTCTGGATGTGGTGCAGAGCCTGTAGGATTGCTGCTCTGCCTCTTCACCTGGCAAAGCAAGGGTTTGTTGGCATCCCTAGAAAAAGACCAAGTCAGAGGCAATGTGGAGAAAGGTGCTAAGCACATGGCTTCAGTTTCTTATTTCCTTTTAGAAAAAGAAGGAGCATCCCTTTATCCAGCTTGAGTAACACACCAGGGAGCTGAACAGCAGATCCTCACAGCTTTCGGGTGGTGCAAACCACAGATCCTGCTGTGCTAATTATGGCTGATGGGCTCTGCTTCTGCCTAGGTGGTCCCTTCAGCGGCTTGGGAGAAGTCATCCACCGGGAGAGCGTCCCCATGCACACCTTCGCCAAATACCTGTTCTCTGCCCTGCTGCCCCACGATGCTGACCTGGCATACAAGCTGGCTTTGCGGGCCATGAGGTTGGTGCATGTTTAATTCCGTCTCTATTCCCTTTTTTGCCACTCTCCTATGCTTGTTGGGAGGCTGGGATACTTTGCGGCTTTAGAGCAGGGATGGGAATGGAGACAGGCTTGGAGCTTGCCATCCATGGGACCTTTTGCATTGTGTGTAGGGCCACTGGGTGCAGCAGCAGTGCAAAGAGGTTCCTGCTCTCTATTTGGATGATTCCTGGTTTATAAATTCCATCCATATGGATTTTCACAGGTTCAGTAATGTCTGCTGGCCCAGCCCTCTACCCAGCCCCTTGCTCCAGGCTGGACCACCACCTGCCTGTCCGTGTGACAGGCATCCTCTGCCAGAGCAGGTCCCAGGCACACACGGAGCTGTCATCTGCCTTCTGTCTGCCAGGCCTCGGGCACCCTGCAGCCCTCTCTGCCTGCAAGAAGGGCTGTTATCCCAGCACAGATGGGCGGGTGGTTTGCCCCGGGCTCCAGGGTGTCACAGAGCCAGGTGGAGAACACAGTTACCCTCTGTTTTCCATTAAAATCCATCTCTGTCCCTGGGGCTGGGGAAACAGCTGATGCTGAGAGCTGCCCTATCTCCTTCCCCAATCTATGACACACTTCAGACATCAGCCTGTGTATTGCACTGTTTTGACAATAAAGCTGGGACTGGATGGAAGTTCTTGGAAAAGCTGGAATTTCCTAAACAAGTCAATGCTTGGAGGACTGTCAACTCCAGAGTATCCCAGTGCTCTCTCCCTCTACCACCATTAAAAGTCCTGGCCCAGAGCATCACCTTTTTTGCAGCATTTCTGCAGTGAAATAGGTCATCTCTCCCCAACACTGGGGGAAAAATTAAAATCCCCCTATCCTGGGAAGAACTGCTCAGGAGGCCAGCCAGCCCTAATAAGCAGCCAGGGGCCTCTGTGGTGTATGGGGACACCATGTCCTGCCAGACCTGAGACCTCTGGCTGTTGAACAGGACCAAGGGCCTCAGGGATGCCATCTGTTAGTGCCCATCCTCTGCTCCCAACTAGGACTCCCTGTGTTGGGATATCTATGTCTAGGGCTGGAATGATTTGGCTTCTGCTACCCTGTAGTTACCTCAAGCCTGCAAGTGAGGATAGCAGAGGATGCTCTTCATGTCCAGGGTGCAGTTTCCCTCCTGCATAACTAGCCGTCAAGTTAGGAACACCAGCACCAACTCAGGGGTTTAGGATTTGTCACCATGGCTGATGACTTGAGACTCCTGCTCCGCTTCTTTAGGCTTGCTTCTCCCCCAGGTTTTCCAGGCTTTTGGATGTGCCCACAAAAACAGGCAACCTAACCTGGCTGCAGAGCCCTGGAGAAATGTGCTGCTGCTTCTGATCATAACCAAGCGTTTTAAGAAGAACCAGATGATACAGTCAGGAGTTCTGCTGGGTGCTTTGACATGAAAGGAGCAGGAAGGGAGGAGGGATTTTACTTTTTTTTCTTCCTTTTTTTTCCTCTGAGGTCTGTGCTTTTCCTTACAAGTTTATAAATCACTCCACGAATCTTTTTCCCCCCTTTCAAGTCAGTCTCAGATTGATCCCTGTGCCCATCTGTTGAGCACGCAGCCTGGGGAGCCCCACACGTGCACAGCAGCAGGATGTGTTCAAAGGCATTGCTGCAGGCAGCAGCCTGCGGGCAGCCCCTGCCTCGCCTTGGCAGCACCTCAGGGAGAGGAGGTGAAGCTGGGGCTGGGCTGGGGTCTGATGTTGCCTCCTCCTGCTTGCCCTTCAGGTTGCCTGTCCTGGAGACCACGGCACCGTCCGGCGACGTGACTCACCCTCACCACCTGGTCTCAGTGGTGCCCAGCAGGTACCCACGCTGGTTCACCCTGGGGCACCTGGAGTCACAGCAGTGCGAGCTGGCCTCCACCATGCTCACGGCAGCCAAAGGTTGGTGGCAGGGCAGTTCTGGGCAGGGTTGATGGGATGATGGTGCACAAGAGTATTGAAGAGTTCTTCATGGAGAAAGGAGGGAGCTGTTGTGTCTGCTGGCACTGGCAGAGACTGGCTGGGTGGCCCACTGGTAACCTGCTGTGGGCAGGGCACAATGAGCTGGCTTTGAGAATTTGGGTTTCTGGGATTCTTGTCCCAAAGGGCTCGTGGTCCAGCAGGGCAGGATGGGAATTTCCAATGAGGTGCAGGCAGACCTTGCAGCCACGGTGCTGCAGGTCCTGGGTAGTGCCCCACATGATGCAGGACTGTGGCTGCCCTGCAGACAGCCAGCTGCCAGGCCAGCAGTACCTGCCAGGCATGTTGTGGGGTCATGCCATGCATGGTTTAATTTGAAGCTGTTCATCCTTTCACCTCTGCTTTGTCTCTTCTGCCCTGTGGTAAAGATCCCTCATGGGCTTTGGGAGGAAGATTTCCCAAGTCCACTTTAGTCCCAGCTGCAAGGGACTCGTGAAACACCTCACTGGTCTCTTGCTCTCTTCGGTTCCTGCCCAGGCAGTATTATGAAGGCGAGCACAGGCTTTGCATTAAACATCCCCCTGACCAGAAACCAACCCCAGCAGGATGGCAAGAGTCTTGTGTCCCATGAGGGTCAGTGAGCCAATCAGTTATCACTGCCCTCTGATGTCCTAGTATTGCCAGCCTGACAGGGAAGTCTTTTCTTTCCCATCTAGAGGAAAGGGAAATGAGCTGTCAGAAAGCTCCAGCCTCGCTGCTTTGACAGCCCATTTTCTCCTTCCAGCCTCCTCCTCTCAGCTGCTTTATCAGGGCTGATGGTGTTCTGCCCAATTTGCAGTGCCTAGATGAAGAGCTGGTACTTGGCTTACCCTTTAGGTCTTTTTCTCCCTTCCAGTGCCTAATGGGATGAGGGTTTTATGCTGGGGATGTAGGGCTGTTGGATTGCATCTGTTTTTCCCACTGTCCCCTTCCTCAGGTGTTCCTCTGCTGCAGCATGTCCCAATGTGATCCTGCAGCCTCTCTTGCCTACACCCCCACGAGCCATTTTAGGGAGGCTTGGATTTTGGTGGCAGTGCAAGCGGCTGTGGTGGGTGGCAGGTGATATCTTTAGCTATGAGTCACCCGAGATATCTCTGTGTGTCCAGGTGCAGCACTGGGTTTCTCACACTACTGTGCATGATTTGGTTGTCTTTGCATGAGGTTCATCTGCTCAGTCTATGACTAGGAGTAGAAATAAAGCTGGAACCTAATGTGGCATGTTGGCACCTCTGGTCTGCACACCCCCCAAAGGTTGCACTCCCCACACTGTGTCCCACAGGGACTGATTTCCCAAGCTAGGTGCAGGATCATGATATTAATATGCCTTGGTGTGTCCCTCTTCCAATATCCTGCCCCATCTCCTGGTGCCATCAGATATCCTAACACCCACAATCTCCTATAGCAGGAGACCCACAGCACCACTGGGTATTTGTGCCACGAACCCCCTTCTTTGGGGATAGCTCAGCCTGTCTCAGTTGTGAATGCTGTGTGCCTGACCTGGGATGTAAAGGACCAAGGTACAGCAAGTTTGGATGACTGTAGCTCAGCCTTGCAGAGGGGACTTGCTGGGCAAGACTGTGTATGTGCTGCAAACATCTTTTCCTCTCATTCTTCCTAATGTTCCTGGATGAAGACTGATGTTTCTGCAGCCATTCAATACTAGGCATCTCCCCAAGCCCCTCCTTTTCTGGGAAGAAACTGCTGTACAGCTGTCAAACTTGAGGCCAGGGTGGAACATCCAGGTGCCTGGAGATGTCTGCTAAAGACAGGACGTGTCTGGGATCACTCAGGTTTGTTTGTCCTCTCTGTGAGAGGATGAACTTGAGTGAGGACGCTTGCTGTAGGATGTATCACTTCCTGGGGAGGTTGTTCCATTTTAGATTGTTGGACTGCAGGGCCTGATGCAGCATTACTGTTTGTCCAGAGTGGGGGATGGACAGTGAAGGGACTGTTCACCACGTGGTGCAGGCTGGAGATGTGGATCCAGGGCAAGCTGGGGGATGCCTGAGCTATCTGACCGTTCTTGCTTGCTCCCAGGGGACATGCTGCGCCTGCGCACAGTGCTGGAGGCCATCCAGAAAAACATCCACTCCTCCTCCTTGATCTTCAAGCTGGCTCAGGATGCATTCAAGATTGCCACGCCAGCTGACAGCAACTCTGACACAACACTGCTCAATGTGGCACTGGAACTGGGGCTCCAGGTACGGGATGATGCTGGGGATGATGGTGGCCCTTCTGCCCCCCATGCTGTGACAGCCATGCTGGTTACAGTCTTCCACCAAGCAGGGTGTCCCCTGTGGATGGAGTAAATTGATCCCTGCATGGTCCTGAGCAGGGGACCTCAGCCCTGGGAAGCCCCTGTGCTCACTGTGGTTTGGGTGAAGGTGAGGCAGCGGTAGGTAGTTGGTAGCCAGTTGAACCAGAGGGATTTCTGGGGAGCACTGCTCTGTTGGGTGGCCTCACTGGAGCCCTGCAGGGCAGCCATTCACCCCAAGTTTGCCTCACAGGTGATGCGTATGACCCTGTCCACCCTCAACTGGCGGCGGCGGGAGATGGTGAGGTGGCTGGTGACGTGCGCTACCGAAGTGGGTGAGTTCCATGTGTGCTGGGGGATCTGGCCTGCATGCAGTGGGAGCAGAATAGCGCATGGACATCCTAGGGTCATGCCTAGCCCTGAGTGTCTGAGTTCTCCTGAGTCTCTCCTTTCTTCCTGGGTAACTGAATTCACCTCAGAGCACCAGCTAACAGGGTTGAGACTGTAGCAGTGGCAGTTGTGGGACTGGGATGGGTGCCCTGTACCTGGCCCAGGCCAGTTATGGTCTCAGTGCCCTTCAGCATGGCAATGTGAGTTGGCCTCTGCCTGTCCCCCTCTACGCTGTCCCTCTTGGGGCAGAGGCAGCAGCTCAGGGCTGTGGGGTGGTTTTGCCCCGTCTCTGGGTCTCAGAGGAGTTCCATGAACTGAGTCAGGTTGCAGGGCTGTGCTGTGACCTTGGTGTTCTCTTGCAGGAGTGAGAGCCCTGGTGAGCATCCTGCAGAGCTGGTACTCACTGTTCACTCCCACGGAAGCCACCAGCATTGTGGCAGCCACAGTGATGTCCCACAACACCATCCTGCGCCTGAGCCTCGATTACCCACAGCGGGAAGAGCTGGCCAGCTGTGCCCGCACCCTGGCCCTGCAGTGCGCCATGAAGGACCCCCAGAACTGCGCCCTGTCCGCCCTGACCCTCTGTGAGAAGGACCACATTGCCTTTGAGACCGCCTACCAGATCGTCATTGATGCCGCCTCCACCGGCATGACCTACACCCAGCTCTTCACCATCGCCCGCTACATGGAGCACCGGGGCTACCCACTCCGAGCCTTCAAACTGGCCTCGCTGGCCATGACGCATCTCAACCTGGCCTACAACCAGGACACGCACCCGGCCATCAATGATGTGCTCTGGGCCTGCGCCTTGAGCCACTCTCTGGGCAAAAACGAGCTGGCAGCCATCATCCCACTGGTGGTGAAGAGTGTGCACTGTGCCACAGTGCTCTCGGACATCCTTCGCCGCTGCACCATGACAGCGCCGGGGCTGGCTGGCATCCCTGGGCGCAGGAACTCGGGGAAGCTGATGTCCACTGACAAAGCCCCCCTGCGGCAGCTGCTGGACGCGACGATAAGCGCCTACATCAACACCACCCATTCCCGGCTCACCCACATCAGCCCACGGCACTATGGGGAGTTCATCGAGTTCCTCAGCAAGGCCAGGGAGACCTTCCTCCTGGCGCAGGATGGGCACATACAGTTTGCCCAATTCATTGACAATCTTAAACAAATCTACAAAGGCAAGAAAAAACTGATGCTGCTGGTGCGAGAACGGTTTGGGTGAGCCCTGGCTCCTGCCATGCTCACTGGCAGGGTCTGGCCGCAGCACGGGGACTCGGGAGAGAAGAAGGAAGGAAAGTGGAGATCAGCTTCCCCCCCATAAGCAGAGGCTGCTCTGTTCTGGTCTTCTGTTTTTGTTTTTTTTTTATTTGTTTTCTTTCTTTTTTTTTTTTTCTTTAGTGTTACTCTTTCTTGGATTTAACCATTTCACACACTGAGAGGATCCAGAGATTCCTTGGGCACAAACCAAAAGGCAACCACGGGGAAAAAGGATAGTTTACCCAGCCCCCTGCCCTCCCTTGCCAATACCAAAAGCTAACCTGGAAATCTAATACCTCTTTCCTGAAGGACGTGGTCACTGGAGGGATACGAAGGTTGCAAAGTGAAAAATCTTTAAAATTATGTGGGGAATTTAACAAAACAAAAACAAAACAAAAAAAAAAAAAAAAGAAGAAAAAGGAAAAAAAAGCGAGCAAAGAAACCTGCGACACTAGAACCTCATGCGTCACCAAAAGCGATGGCTTTGCAGAGCGCTTCTCCCGCCCGCCCGAGACATGCAAACTCCTCTATTTGTGAAGATACTTCAATAAAAACAAGTAAAAGTAACTGTTCTCAGGGATTGCTTACTAAAAGTAACACAAAAAAAAGCATTTATGATACTGTAAATACTATAGTATATGTGTCAATTATTAAATTGTAAAGTTATAATTATTTATAATTCTGTCTTTTATTTGGGGGATACTTGAAATTGTTGTGGGCTGGGGCGATTATTTTTATTATTGCTATTATTATTATTATTGTTATTATTATTATAACTATTATTTAAAAAACCCACACAAAACCACAGACAAAAAGAGGAGGAGGCACACGAACATTTCTCAGGTTCCCATGGCATCGTCAGCAGCAAGAAGGGTGTGGGGGGGAGGCGAACATCTACTCAACTCACAGCCCTGGGACGGAAGGACGGACGGACAGACGGACGGAGGAGCAGCAGCCCAGCGCTGGAGGACAGTGAAGGAAGGAGCTCGGGGCGATGCTCGCTCGGACACACGCAGATGCTGGCGGACTCAGCCCATTGCAGGGCGGGTGCAGGGTGCGAGTGCCTGGGCGGGCACCAGGGCTGCCGGCTCCGGGGGAGGGAGGGGCAGCCGCGCCGCCTTCCCGCACCGTTCCCTGTTCCGTGGTGCAGCCAACGCTCGGTCCTTCCCAGCTCGACCCGCGCTCAGGGCACACTCCAGCCCCGGGCTCGTGGCTCCTGTTTTCGTTTCTTCGCCAGCAGGTTGGAGGGCTGGGGGCCAGGGCCGGTCTGGATGATGACTTGTAGTTAGAGAACATGCGCTAGTTATCTGCTGTCTGGTTGAATTTTTTGGCAAGTGACTTGTGTCCGTGCTCTGGCCAGGAACCCAATTGTACTCGGTCTGTGTCGCCACTGAAATAGCAGTCTTCAAGCAGTCTGTTTCTCTCTTTTTTTCCTTCCCTTTTTTTTTTTTTTTTTGTTTTTTTTTTTGTTTTTTTGTTTTGTTTTTTGTTTGTGTGCGTGCGTGTATGTGTGTGTGCGACCTCTTCATCTGATGTTTAATAATAAAAGGGATGAACGTTACTGCCTGTGTCTCTCCTGCCTTTCTCTGCAGTCAGGGGGGCTCACCACACTTGTGCAGAGCAGTGTTGCAGCACCCTGTGCTCTGCTGTGCCAGCTCCTGTGCCCCAAGGAGGGGGACACCCAGCCCCAGCTGTTCCTGGGTACAATTCCCTGCTGTGTAAAGTGTTAGCAGGTCCTTCCCCATGTTGAAGACACTGCCCTATCCGACAGCAGCATTTCTGCCCGTGTCATGATCCATCCTGCTGCCAACATGGACCACAGTGAGTGTGCTACAGTGTGGGATGGGGTGGCAAAGAGTTGTAGCTCAGGGTTCCTGGGCTGATTTTTGCATGGTTTGCTGAGCCTCAGGCAAGCTTGGCCCTGAGATCAGAGGAGATGGGGAGGTGTGCATGGGTGAACACTCTAGGACCAGGGGGATGGTCCTAGAGGCTTTGGGAGCTGGAGGAGGAGGGCCATGGTGCCTCTGCTGCCATCCTAGCTAGTGTGGCAGGGTGCTGGTGGTGGTGTGTCAGAGGTTCTCCTGCCACTTTCCCAGCTGTCTCCCAGGCGAGTCCTGATGGATTTCCTAGCCCCTTAAGACTACCCTGGGCTGAGGGCACATTGCCCATTCCAACCCAGTCCTGTCTCACAGGACTGTGAGACAGCTGATGCTGAGCCTCTGCCAGTGGTGGGCTGTGACCCTACCAGCCTCAGGCAGCCCATCTTCCCTAGCAGGGCTGAGCGCATCCATCCTCAGGCTGTTGTGCCTTGGGCTCACATCCTCTGTTGCAAGCATGGACACTGCAGCCCGGCAGGGAGAGGTATCCTCCACAATTTGCTGCCATCCCTGTTTCCCCATTTTGACCTGCAGGATGGAGCTCTCAGGCTCCCCCTCACCACATCTGCTTCTCTAGCAGCCTGCCATGACTTCCCATCTCCTACAGGGCTATCCAGTTCCCCATGCCCCCAGCCAGAGCCACACAGCTGCTGCAGAGATGGTTCTGGTTTAATGCTGCAGCCCAGCCTAGAGTGAGGCCTGTGACAACAGGTGACTGTGCCCAAACCAGAGTCCTGTCCCCAAGACCCCAGGGTCAACTGTGCTTGTTGATATGACGGGAATGAGCATGCACGGCTTCCACAAAGGCACCCACATGTTCAGGGTTCATGTCAGGGTAGATGCCGTGGCCCAGGTTTGCAATATAGCGTTGGGTCCCAAAACTCTCCAGCATCTTCTTCACCAGCTCGCCAATCTTCTCCTGTAGGTATGGTAGGAAACCATGTGTCAGACCAATCCAGCCCAGGGTATTTCACCCTCAGCAGTCACCCCCAGCTAGCCTGGGGGACTGCTGGGACATGAGCCAATGCTGCAGGTGGGGAAGCTGAGGCAGAAGGCCTTTAACACAGGCTAGAACTAGCCCTAGTTGTTGGCCATGGCCATGGCTCACCTTGGGTGCATAGAGAGCACATGGATCCAGGTTCCCTTGCAGGGTGACATCTTTTCCTACCTGTGCACTGCAGCAAGGAGGAAGCAGGTGAGTTGCTGCATGTGGTACAGAGGCTGAGGGCAACCAGATGCCTACAGCCCCCACCACAGGACACCCAGCATCCCTCAGTGCAACCTTTAGTAGCTGTAGTATGGTGGCCCAACTATCCCCACCTTTGGAGCAGCAATGTCGAGGCCTGGGATGGCTCAGGGCAGAGGAGGAAGTCAGAGTACCTGGTCTGGGATCCTGCCCAGACACCTGAGCCCTGTGTCAGACTCTTACCGAGCTTCCTGGGGCCGGATGGTCCAGTCGAGACCAACGACCTCGTAACCGGCGTGGGCCAGGTCGCGCAGGGCGTAGTGCGCATCCTTGGCAAAGATGATCTGGGGAGGGGGGAGATGGGCAGCAACTGCTGTGAGTCAGACCCCTTTCCACAGGCTGGACTGAGGGAAGCAGGTACCAGAGGATGCACCCCACTCCAGCTGCCCCCAGATGTCAGGGTCAATTCAGGCAGCCTTGACTCACCATAGGCACCAGGGGCAGTGCCTCCTCCTTCAGCTTGCTCTTGACAGCCTGGGCAATGTCTCGGATGTAAGGCAGGGCAAAGTCCTGAAACAGCTCCGGGCCCAGGTGCCCTGCATGGGACTCAAACAGCTGGAGCGCCTGTCAGGGACACAGAATCTTTTAAGCTTTAGAATCTTTTAAGAATTTTTTAAGGAAAAGACCTTTAAGATTATTGAGTCCGACTATTAACCCAGCACACCAAATCCAACAGTAAAGCATGTCCCCAAGTCCCCCACTAACTTATCTATCAAATACCTCTAGGGATGGTGACTCAACCACCTTCCCATGGGACTGGGAGAGCAGCACCTCAATCCCTCCTCCTCCTTCCAAATCCTGGACCCTCTCTGCTCCCTGTCCCCAGTCCCTGCCTTCCTTCTTGGCCTTGTCCCCATTGCCCCAGGACACACCTGTGCTCCAGCAGCCACCTGCCCCACCAGGTAGTCAATGGTGACGTCAGCCAGCAGCCGTAGCAGCCGGTGGCTTGCCTCAGGGTGACGGTAGAGCCAGCTCTTGGCCTTGGCCATTGTAGTGGAGCCACCACCTTCAATCATGTAGGACATGAGTGTCCACTGTGGGGAGGAGTGAAGAAAGTGATGGAGATGAAAGAAGACGCAAAGTCTCAGATGCAGTGCTGAAGGTAGAACCTGTAAGTATCCCAGCACCTGGGGCACAGCAACTCCTGCACTGAATGCCCCCCCCTTACACACCCATGTAGCACCCACAGCTGGGAGTGCCATAACTGGTCTCACCCCAAGAGAGCAGAGCTGCCCATCAGGGAAACCCAGATGGAGCCACTCACTTACTGGTGCTCCCGAGAAGCCAAGGAGGGGCACTTTGCCCTCCAGGCTGTGTCGTGTCAGTGTGATGGCCTGGAAGACATAACCCAGCTCTGCGGTCACATCCACCTTCTGTCGCAGTTTCAGCAGATCCTCCACTTCCTTCAGGGGCTCTGTGAACACGGGTCCTTTGCCAGAGACCATGACAACCTCCATGCCCAGCGCCTGGGGACAGAGAGGAATGGAAAAGCAGGAATGGGGCAGCCCTGAACTCTGTCTGCCCTGTTCCGAGCTGCTGTTCTGCATGGCATTGGCCACGGCTCTCACCTGGGGCACCACCAAGATGTCAGAGAAGATGATGGCAGCATCCAGGGGGAATCGTCTTAGTGGCTGTACAGAGTAAGAGGCAATGTTAGTGAGTGCAACTCCCTTTCCATGGAGGACCTGGTCAAGCACTAGAGGGAGTGGAGTCCCCAAGGTCCACAATTTACTGAGGTCACCCAGGATGGCCAGAACCAAGGTTTCTCCCCATCTCCATCTGAGCAGGGAGAGGGGACACACAGACCCATGAATGATGCTCACCTGCAGTGTCAGCTCACAGCACAGTTTGGGGCTCCGGCAAGTGGCAAAGAAATCCTGTGACCCCCGTGTCTCGTGAAACTCTACAAGGAACCACCACAAATGTTACCGGGTGCTTGCTGAGACCCCCTCACTACACCTTGCACGCCTGCACTGCTCACCTGGCAGGAACCGCCCCGCCTGCCGCATACACCACACCGGGGTGTACTCTGTCTCCTCCCCACGTGCCGCCCGCAGGAACGTGTCGTTCTTCAGCTTGGGGAAGCCTTTGGGGCTGCGGAGCAAAGAGCAGGTACAGGCTGTCACCCGCGAAGGGTCTGGGTGCCCTGCCAGGCCCCCAAGACTGGGCCAGAGGGTGCCGGAGTAAGCAGCTCCTTCCCATCCCTGACCACAGAAGAGGCTTGCTCCCAGATGTGACAAATGTGATAAATTCTCCCCACCGCAGCCCAGGACTTCTTCCTGCTGAGGACCGCGGGCCCCCCTGGAGGAAAGGCTGTGCGCTGCCCAGGGCCCGCGAGATTAAGTTATCGGGGCCACCATTTGCTCCTGCCTGGAGAGATTTGGGACGAGCGGGGCGCGGGGCGGGAAGTTCTGCATTCCCCCCAGTCTGTGCCAGGCCACGCGTCCCCAACCTTCCCGCTGTGGGGCTGCTGGAGTCCGGCCTGCGCCGGGGAAGGGGACCCCGGCAACAAAGTCCCCAAAAACTACATTTGGGACCAGTGACTTAACTACCACGCTAGTGGCCCAGCCGACCCTTCCCAGTGCAGGATCACCTCCCTCCCTCCCGGTCCAGAGCCTCTCCAGTAACCCAGTACTGGACTCTTGTGCCAGCACCATAATCCCAGAGCCACTCTAGTGCCTCGGCGGTGTCTCCAGAACCACACCAGTGTCCGCAGTACAGGATCTCAGCACGAAAGTGCTATGCCCAGTGCTCCTACAGTGCCAGATCGCCGTTCCCACAGCCACACCAGTATTCCCCCGTGCAGACACCAGAACATGGCCCCGTTACCACACCAGGAAGGGACGCAGGCCTGCCCGGTCCCGGTTACTCACAGAAGCCGATCACCACCCGCCATCCTCCTGCGCTGCTCCCCGGCCTCTCCGTTGCCTCCCGACGCGGCGCGGCCAACCCGCGGTCCGCCCCCGTCCCGCCCCCATCCCGCCCCGCCGGCGCCGCCATCTCAATGTAGTCCCGCCTCGCCTCACGCCACCATCTTGCCCCGCCCCCCTGCCCGACTTCCCGCCCCTCCGTACGCTGCCATCTTGCCCCCTCCTTACTCCTCTGTACGTGGCACGGGCGCCGCCATCTTGCTCTACGTCCGCCCCGCCGGGCGCCGCCATCTTGCCTGTCGGCGGGCGTGGTTCGCCGTAAACCGGAGCGGCGCGGAGTCGGTGTGCGGAGCGCGATGAGGGTGGACGGGGAGGCACCGCACCAGATCCTGGGCCGGCTGCGGTTCCTGCTGCAGTGCAGCGAGTGCTTCCGCCGCGCCCAGGCGCTGCCCCCGGCGCTCTGCTACGTGCCGCGGGAGGTGCAGTACAAGATCTGCAAGGACCCCTCGGCCGCCGCGGCCGCCGCCGCCCGCAGCCTGCTCAGCGTGTGGGACAGCCCGGGGCCGGCGCGGGGCGGCAAGCGGGCGGCGCGGGCCACGATCGAGGTGCGGAAGGGCGGCTGCCTGCGCGCCACCGGCGAGGAGTACTGCAACGGCGCCGGGCTCTGGGTCAAGCTCAGCAAGGTAACGCGGGTGCGGCGGCCCGCGATGGGCCCGGCCCGGCCCGGCCCGGCCCGGCCCAGCCTCGCCTCGCTTGACCGCCAGCTGTCCCTACAGGAGCAGCTGGAGGAGTACCGGAGCGGCTGCGATCTCGAGGAGGGCTGGGTGCTGGTGTGCAAGAATGCCGACAGCGGGGACCGGCTGGTGCCCGTGGAGTCCACGGAGCGGATCCAGCGGCAGCAGCAGCTGTTCGGGGTGGATTACAAACCCGTCATCAGGTGCGGGGCAGCCGCGGTATCCTTTTGGGTCCCCGGGAGCGCGAGGGTGCTCATCTCTGTGCGGGCTTGGCATGCTGACCCCCGGCCCCTCCGGCCTTGGGCTGGGGAACCCCCGACCTGCTTTGACAGGTTCAGTGAGGCAAGAGGGATGCCGAATGTGGAGTGAACTGGGTTTGGCTCGGGCACTGTGCTTGCCACATGATAAGCGAGGTGTGGAAGGAGTAGAAATGGTTGGAAAGGAAAGGGCAGCAGATGATGCTGGAGGTGATGGAGAATGGAGCACAGTGGAGCTTTAAACCCAAATCTTCCCCTTACAGCTACTCCTCGATCACCAACTTCTGCCTCCTAGGATGTTCTTACTCTACTTCTCTGTGTTGTTTCAGATGGGAGCAGGTGGTGGATCTGACATACTCCCTGCGCCTTGGAGCAAAGCCCAGGCCCATGGAGCAGGATGAAGCTGCAGTAGAGAAGCTTCGGTATGAACTGTTTCCTGGCTCCTCATAGCAGGATGTATCCTACAGACCTGGGGGAGAGGAGGCAAGATAGCAGGATGTGGACCTTCCTTTTTTGACCCATTAGCCTGGCTGCCTCTTGCTTTCCAGACCCTGTAATCCCTTTTCCCTGCTAGGTTTGTGCCCCCAACATGGACTTACGAATGTGATGAAGACCTGGTGCATTTCTTGTATGACCACATTGGGAAGGAGGATGAGAACTTGGGCAACGTTAAGCAGTATGTGGACAGCATCGATGTCTCGTCCTACACGGTGGGTTAAGGGACAAGGCTACATCAGCCCCGCTGTGCCATGGGGCTGGGGAGCATGGATAGTGCTTGCTGTGCTGCTCTGGCCTGGACTAGACTCTGTTTGAGGATGTGGTAGAAAAGCCTAGGGAGTGTCATGCAGCACGTTGTGTAATGTAGCCCCTGGAGGGACAGTGGTTTGAGAAGCCAGTGCTAATATTACCTGCAAAGCTGATTTTAGGGAGGGTTTGATACACTGTGCTGTGCGTGACTCCAGAGCGCCTTGGAGGGTCAATCCCAGTGTCCTATGTGCTCTGCACTCCCAGTGTCTACTCACAGCCCAGCAAAAGGAACAGGCCAATGTGATGCCCTCTCACACTAAGATTCATTATGAAAGTAACCAGTAAAGAGAAGTTAATTCTACACCCATCTGATCTTCTTTCATTCACTTGCCTTCTTTCAGGAGGACTTCAATGTGTCATGCCTGACCGACAGCCATGCTGACACATACTGGGAGAGTGATGGGTCCCAGGGCCAGCACTGGGTGCGGCTCAACATGAAGAAAGGCACCATTGTCAAGTGAGTCATCTCTGCTCTACATGCTGACTAGTGACTGAGGCAAGCTTTACCACTCCCTCTCTGCCTGAGTGTCATGACCTAAATTTGCCCATGATCCCTGCCCCTCAGCCCTTACTCTGGCTCTGGGCTTGAAGGGATTTTAGCATTGTCACAGGTACCTGGAAATCCCAGCTTGGTAGCAACATGACCAACTAATGAGAGGGAATAGCAGTAGGTGTTCAAATGCAGTTGCCTTCTCCTTAATGTCCTGCTTCCCTTTGCAGGAAGCTGCTGCTGACAGTGGATACCACTGATGAGAACTTCATGCCCAAGCGGGTCGCTGTGTATGGGGGTGAGGGGGACAACCTGAAGAAACTGAACGATGTCAGCATTGATGAGTGAGTGAGTGGAGGTGCACAGGGTATCGTGATTTTTGCAGGGATCCAAGGTGCTGAATACAGGCCTTAAGCAGTCATGCAGCACCAGCCAGGCTCTTTGGGATGTGGGTTCACTCTGCCTACAATAGCACAGTATGGTCATCAGGGCTCTCCTCATCTGATTGTGGGACACATCAGGATTATGGTACCTGGACCTGAGTCACCAGCAGGTTCAGGCATTCAGCTGTATTGTAAGCAAGAACTGAGTTCTTGCCATAGGCTTCCATCTCAAAAGATGCAAACCATCTTCCCTTACAAGTGTCTGACTGGATTTGGGCAGGATGGGTGAGGGATCAGCCCTTTAGTCCTCATCTGTGCTGTGTTTGCAGGAGCTATATTGGGGATGTGTGCATCCTTGAGGACATGACAACACACCTGCCTGTCATCGAGATCCGGATTGTAGAGTGCAGAGGTAGGGCTGGCTGTTGTGGCCATATCCATAATGCACCTGTAAAATACTGTACATTAAGAGTTTGTTTTGTGATTTGTACTTCTTCCTGTGGGCTGTTTTAGATGAGATTCAAAAGAACCATGGGAAACTCCTGGGAGATCTGAAGTTTTCAAGTTCTCTCCTTTCATCCTGTATTTCTCTGCCTTCAGTTATTTAATTCTTTTTCTCCTGTAAATGCCCTGCTTCTTCTTCACAGAGATATTTGAGGCTCTCAGTGCCCAGCCCCAGAGCTGGTGGAGCTGGTACATTCCTACTGTTTTTGCTTATAGACCTCCTACACTTTATTTAAGGCTTGCTTTCTTGTAAGTTTGGCATATCATCCATGGTCTTCCTTGGCAGATGATGGGATTGATGTTCGTATCCGAGGCATCAAAATCAAGTCCTCCCGACAGAGAGACTTGGGGCTCAGTGCTGACATGTTCCAGTTGCCCAATTTGGTGCGTTACCCTCGCCTAGAAGGGACTGACCCTGACCTTCTGTACCGACGGGCCGTGCTCATTCAAAGGTACTGTGTGGAGAGGAGCAGATAGGGGCCATTGCCTGCAGGGATTGATGCCATGTCCAGCATGTGCATGGTTGGAAGCTGTAAAACTATCACACTGCTCTTGTGGCAGATGTCCTGGACACTGGAGAAAATAGCAATCATTTGGGAACAAAGTGGGCTCTCTGGGGTGGCTCTCTTATGCTTTCAGAGGAGTTGTGTAACTCAAGTTTACAGTGTTTTGTGTGTCACAAGTACAACATGCCTGTGCGTTGTCAGGGGCAGGTATATGCAGAGTCGCTTTTAAGGAATGCAAAATCCTTGTGTTTGGGGTGTGTGGTCTGGAATAGACTTGTGCAGATCCCCATCACTCGTTGTTGCAATGCCTTCTTCTTTGGGTTTTAGGTTCATCAAGCTCCTGGACAGTGTCCTGCATCACCTGGTGCCAGCCTGGGACCACTCTGTTGGCACATTCAGCAAACTCAAGGTGAGCAATTAGCTCTGTGTGCTGTGGCAAGGGACACAGCCAGAGTTAGTTGCTTTAAAGCAGCTGGAGGGAAATACCTTTCTGAGCTCAGGTCACTAACACTGTGAAAGGTGATATTGTTTATTTTCTTGCTAAACTGCTGATGTAGAAGCATAGAGCTGTGGGCTAGCAAGTAGACTCAAACCAGAACAGTTCACCCTTAAAGGGACTTGGATCACAGCAGCACTGGGCATGCAAGCTGGATGCACATCCCCTCCAAAATCTCAGCCCAGGACGCTTTGTTCCTGTGCTTCCTGCCAGCAGCTTTGAGCTGGCTTGTCCAAACATCAAGGCTTTTACCAGTAACATTTTTCCTGGCTTTAATAAGCTTTTGCTTTTCATCCTTTGCATAGTGCTGAGTTCATCCCTCCTGTTGTCTGTTTTCCTTATGTCCTCTCCAAGAATACACATGCTGGACATAACCAGGGTAGCCTCATTCTTTGTGTTTCCAGGCCTAGTGTCAAAAAGCACTTTGGGTCCCATATGCTAGGTCAACATGGGGCTGAAAGCATTTCAGAATTGTTCTTTATTTAGAGGAGCTGGCTTTGATTACAACTAAAAGGGATAGTAATACCAGTGTTCTTGTGAGAGTGAGGGTATTACTGGAGTGTGAGCATCTGATGACAGCTGATGGGTTGAGGGCCAGGCTTGTTATCTCCCTTAAGCCAGAGTGCAGAATCTTTCAGAGGTAGAGGGAGAGCAAATACTGTCAATGAGAATCGGTCTGTGTGGGAAAGGTCCCTGGGAAAGGGAGAAACCTGGAGGTGCGATGGCTTCAGCAGGAAGTAGGTGGCATGTTTTGTGCATCCCTGTTGGCAGCACATCAAGCAGTTCTTGCTGCTGTCCAAGAAGCGCACAGCTCTCATTACCCAGTGTCTGAAGGACTCGGAGACCAGCAAGCCCAACTTCATGCCAAGGCTCTACATCAACCGGCGCCTGGCCATGGAGCACCGGGACAACCCTGCCCTGGACCCCAGCTGCAAGAACGCTGTCTTCACCCAGGTACTGTCTCTCCTGCAAGGGTCCCTGCTGCTCTGGGGAGAGTGGGGCATCCCAGAATCAAAATGACCTTTATTAAAATGGGTGGAAGAAATAGCTTGGAGCTGGAGATAGACCAAGCCTTCAAAGCCTCTTCATATGACTCACAGGCTCTATAATTACATGTGCTGATGGTCCCATATCCAGGAATAACATCTAGAAGGCATTTGGGATCTCTTGAGTTGAAATCCATACTCTATCGTGGATGCTCTCTGTGGCATGTTGTTAATGGAGAGTGTTACAATCCTGTTGCACTAAAAAGGCAGCAAAGAATTCTTGTGTGACAACAGTCAAGTAGCTGCATGCAGTTCTGTGATGTGGTTTTAGAGCAATGCTGATCTTCCTGGGTGCATTCTTTTCCTACCTCCAATAGATCTGCGGCTCTTTGCACAAACACCCCAAACTGCTGTGAGACTTGATGTGTTTGATGTACCTGTCTTAATGTGGCACCAGTTCCCCTGGAGCAGGGATGCCAACCTTGATTGTCTCTGCTTGTTGCAGGTATATGAAGGCCTGAAACCTTCAGACAAGTTTGAAAAGCCTCTAGATTATAGGTAAGCAGTGTCTCAGGGAGGGAAGGCACCATGCGGTGCTGGGACCTGTGTCCTGTCACAGCAGGATGTTTGAGAAGTCCATGTCCTGTACTCTAGAGTGGGTTTGCTAGGACAGGAGCCAGCTCAGCCATGGGATCAGGGCCTGTTCCATAAGGTGTCACCTCCCTACTGAGGATGCAGCTGTCTCTGGAGATTGAGATCTTGTCCTGTCCTAAACTCACACTGCCCCACCCTAGTCCCTTGATGTCCCTGCTGTGCCTGTGCCAGCACCTCAGATGATGCCTGGTTCTTCACAGGTGGCCGTTGCGTTATGACCAGTGGTGGGAGTGCAAATTTATCGCAGAGGGCATCATCGACCAAGGTAAGGGCTACAGGTGGCCAGAGTTCCTCTGGAGCAGTCAGGGGTTGATGAGGTGACTGTTGCTGTAGGTGCTTTTGTTTTGGTCCCAGTGTTAACTCCCATGGAGGAGAGAGGGAAGGTAGGTTGCCTTGTCCTGCCATCCCTGGCTATGTCTCAGATAAAGAGTATTGTTTACTGGGAGGGGGACCAAACTTCCATTAGTAATTAACAGCAGCTTTACCAGTGCCAGTGATCCTTCTGGCTGTTCTCCACAGGCCAGGCAGGGGTGTTATTTCTCTTGTCTTACTTTCTCCAGTGCCATAAGGCTCTAACAGGAGCCTTCTGCTCAACCCAGAGCCAGGTTGGACCAGAAATCCTCATCTTTGCTCCATAACTCTGAGGATCACATGGGGAGTTGACATCACTAAAAATGCCCTTTTGGGGTTGCAGGTGGTGGTTTTCGAGACAGCCTAGCAGACATGTCAGAGGAGCTGTGCCCCAGCTCAGCAGACACCCCTGTGCCTCTGCCCTTCTTCGTGCGCACATCCAACCAGGTGCTGTGCATTGGGATGTTTGGGGCAAACGCTTCCATGCTTGGCAATGCAGCGCTGTCCCTGTCCCCTTGCATGCCAGGGACATAGCTTTTCTTTGTGAGGGGTTGAGTAATTTGCTTTGCGGCTTTTCATTTTAGAATATGCTGACAAGTGCCTGGATACCAGTCTTTCACTGGGAATATTGCCAAGGGGGGTGGGGGGTTTAGCCCACTTCTGCTGTGAGAAGTGCCCAGAGGCATGGCAGGAGTAGTCTATGGTGTTTCATGCTGTGCTGAAGTGATGACTTGGAGTTTTGCCTCTCTCTCCTATAGGGTAATGGCACTGGAGAAGCCAGGGACATGTATGTCCCCAACCCCTCCTGTAAAGACTTCCCAAAGTATGAGTGGATTGGGCAGATCATGGGAGCAGCTCTGAGAGGCAAGGAGTTTCTGGTAAGTTTTCAACCCCATCCCTCTGAAAAGATTTGCTGCAAAGGGAGTTGATAGCCCTCTCCTGCAGCCTGTCTAACAGGAGCATGGAAAGGCTGTGTGGTCACATGCTAGGACAAGAGGTGTTTGGGGCCAAGCAGTTTGGAGAACTCACAGCTTGAATTTTGGGGGATGCTGCTGAGAGCTTGGGAGATAGTTTGGTCTCTACTCAGCTATGACGAGCTGTGCATATAGAGGAGGAAATAAGAAGCCTCTTCATATCTGCTGCATTGTTGAGTCCTATCTCCATCTTTGGGGAGGTCTCATTTTGACACAGACTCAATAAAATCTTCTTCAGGTCCTGGCTCTTCCTGGCTTTGTATGGAAACAATTAACAGGGGAAGAGGTCAGCTGGAGCAAAGACTTCCCTGCTGTGGATTCTGTGTTGGTGAGTTGTGCCTATCCTAGTCCTTGTGGCACTCAGCAGGACACTGATTTCCTGATGTCCCTGTCCTGAGGTACTCACTTCCTCCTATGATACGTCAAATAAACATAACAAAGGGCAACTTTTAGCTCTAAGGATGCACCAAATGCTGTTCTAGAGATGCAGCATTGCATCTGACTGCTGCTTCCTGCATGCAATGGCCCAAGGTCTGCTAAACAGCTTTAGGGCAGCACATCCCATGTTGTGTCACCCTCACTTGTCTGGGAAGGGAGAAGGTGAGGACTTGGGCACATCACTGCTCTCTGGCCATCTCTCTAACATGCACTTACTTGGTACCTGGACAGGTGAAGCTCCTGGAGGTGATGGAAGTCATGGATAAAGACACCTTTGAGTTCAAGTTTGGGAATGAGCTGACCTACACGACAGTGCTGAGTGACCAGCGCATGGTGGAGCTGATCCCCAATGGCAGCAACACCGCTGTGCGCTACGAGGACCGCAGGGAGTTCATCCGCCTGGTGCAAAAGGCTCGGCTGGAGGAGAGCAAGGAGCAGGTGACACTGTCCCACCCTGTGGGTGCTCATTAGCTCCCAGAGACCTGCCCCCAGCCTGTTTCTGGTAAAATGCACCATAGTTAGCGTCCCTGTGCTCATTAGGGCAATGGTATCCAACCCTTTTGGTGGGGTCCTGGAGCCTATGGAGTTGTTGAGAAGCAAAGTGGCTTCTAGTAGCATGGGTGATGGGGATTTTATTCACAGCTCTGACACAGGCTTTCTGAATGAACAGGGATTCATCTCTCTGGGATTGTGTCCCATTTCTTCAGGTTCCTTGGAGTATGTGCTGAGCAGTCACGTGTCTTAAATCCAGTAGAGTCCCTA
This sequence comes from Muscicapa striata striata, assembly GCA_030060385.1. Lineage (NCBI taxonomy): Eukaryota > Metazoa > Chordata > Aves > Passeriformes > Muscicapidae > Muscicapa > Muscicapa striata. Next base: position 2,018,905 of record JAREIS010000239.1, on the reverse strand, counting down.
GGCTCAACCATGAGTCAGGGAAATGGGCAAGACATGCTGCTTACCTGCCTTGTCTCCTTTTCAGATCATGGCCATGCAGGCTGGGCTGCTGAAGGTGGTGCCTCAAGCTGTTCTTGATCTCCTTACATGGCAGGAGCTGGAAAAAAAAGTCTGTGGGGACCCTGAAATCACAGTTGATGCCCTGAAGAGGCTCAGTAAGTGAAGGGCTTTGCTGAAAACTCTTCTTCCTGAAAACAAGACTGTCTTTTGTCTATGCTGGCACAAGGAGAAGTGTGGGAGGCCAGTATTAGCCTTTCTTACAGTGAGAATATGGTCCTGTGTACTTCTTGTCTTTAGCTGGGTGCTGATGGGGACAGGAGTGTCCTTTGATTCCATCCTGGGCCTCATAGTAGAGGCTGGGGCATCCCTAGGCTGCCAGTATCTGAGCCCCTGTGGAGCTGACATGGGGATCTGGCTGTGCTTCCTTAGAGGGGCCTGACTGTGTATGTTCCTAGCACCTTGGGCCTATGTGGTCACACCCTACAGGCACCCAGTGCCAAAGAGGGAGGAGCTCAGATCTTTATTAAACTCCTTTTTTGTATCCTTTCTGACAGCCCGATTTGAGGACTTTGAGCCACAGGATACCCGTGTTCAGTACTTCTGGGAAGCACTCAATAACTTCACCAATGGTGAGCCATTTGCTCTGTCCATGCATATCTTGTGCCATGACAGTTCCTGCCTGCTGGCAGGGAGCTGGAAGCAAAACCACTCAAGGAAAGGGAGCAGCTAGGCTGAAAGGACTGCTCCTTAGTGCTGGGGATACCTGGAAGCAGCTGTACTGCATCTCACATTTCTCTAGGGTTTGCTGATGTCTTTGCTTTTCCTTCACAGAGGATCGCAGCCGCTTCCTCAGATTTGTCACTGGCAGAAGTCGCCTTCCAGCACGGATCTACATCTATCCGGACAAGATGGGGTAAGTCCATTCTTCTGTAGAATGCAAGGCTGACAGATCCCACACCAAAGGGTTGGGCTGTCTGGGCTCCCTGCCTTGCTGGCTCACTGGTTCTAACCAGTTTGTCACCTCCTCAGCTCAGAGACAACAGATGCTTTACCAGAGTCATCCACCTGCTCCAGCACTCTCTTCTTGCCCAACTATGCCACGTAAGTTTTGGTGCTTTCCTTTGTCTGGGGGACTGTGTGTGGGCTCTCTTCTTAATCTTGGTGCTGACCCATTGGGTCCCATCACTTTGCTACTATCCCCTGCCTGTCCCACATGGCTGCTGAGTTTCTCTCTGTGAGCCCTCAGTGAAACATATTGTCTATTTCAGAAAACATATTGTTCTCTCAACTGGCATATGCAGCAATGGCAGCTCCTCCTTACTTTTTTTTTTTTCCTTTCTGCTATCCCTAGAGCCAAGGTATGTGAAGAGAAGTTGCGCTATGCTGCCTATAACTGCGTGGCCATTGACACAGATATGAGTCCGTGGGAAGAGTGATGTTGCAGCCTGACCAAGCAGCATGGACAATTGTTCAAGAAAACCATGCAGTGGGAAGCATTCTCTTGTCCCCACGGGATGTTTATATATAATAAATATACAAGTGTGAAACCTGGTTCCCAGCAGTGGACATTAAGGGTTGGGTCTTCAGCAGGGTGGGAGCTAGCTTGGATTGTAAATGTGATTGCGATGATGGAACCCTGGCTGAGCCCTCATGCATCAGAAAGGTCTGATAGGCTTTTGTAATGAGTTTCTTCTCCACATCTTCTTGTAGCTCCACAATGCTCGCTCCTACCAGGCTGCGCTTTGCGCCAACACAAGTGGGGTAAGGAGACAAAGCCGCACAGCAGCTTACAGCACAGGACAGAGAGTTGCTGCTGAGACTATGGGGTGGCCAGGATGCTCAGTGTGTCCTGACTACACTCTGTTGCCTTGTTCCTGCTCTCACATGAGAAATGGAAATTAGATAATTAATCTAGGATTAAGGATAACGGGACAGGCTGGTGGCAGGTTCTGCAAGGGTGCCTTTGGCCACCAGGTGTCATAACAGACCTGTACAGCAGGACTGTGAGTGCTTCCAAAGGGACTCCCATGCTTTTAAATCACACAAAATCTGAGTTCCTGTCATTCCTGGCACCTCTTGTACAGCAGTGACTGCTGGGGAAGCTGCTCCCTCACAGTGGGTGGGAACTGTCTGCTTCCCTTTTGTTCTTTTAGTTCTGCATTCAGCATGCTGGTGGCCTGGCAGCTGTTCTCCCAGCTCTTTGAGCCTCAGTTTACCCCTGAATGCCAGTATTACAACTAAACTATTCTAGTTCTCATGGAGGTCTGCCATCAGGGCCAAGTTCATCTTCCGTACTGCAGAGGTTAAAGCAGTAACAGGCATGGCAGTGCCAGGCTCTGCCCTCCTCATCCATGGGAAAGGACATGGAGGTTTCAGGTGAATAGGAAAAGCATTTGCCCTAGGGCAGTGTAGAAACTGGGCAACGAGTTGGAGCTCCTTGAGCAGATGGACACGTGCTCTGTGAATGAGTAGTGGGCAATGAAACCTTTACAGCTTCCTGGAAATATTTGTGGATCTTCCCAGCTCTTGGCCGGGCTAGTCATTGCCTAGCACTGGTAGCTGCCAGGTGTTAGTCTACATTTTACATCACACAAAATCTGAGTTCCTGGCACATCTTGTACAGCAGTGACTGCTGGAGCTACCACCCCAGCCCCATCTTAAGCCTGTGGTCTGTTGGGCTTCCACTGGTGTGAGTCACAGAGTCGTTGAGGCTGCACTGGAGCGGGGCTGATGCTGTGGGTTAAGATTTATCCTGCTTTAATGTTTCATGACTTTTTCTCCTCTCTGTTGATGGAGTCTGTAATCCAGAAATCACTTCCAGTTGTAAACAAAGTCCTTCCCTTCACAAGTTTCTTGTGAAACGTATTCCCAGATCTGCTGAGGAGGGCTTTTGCTAAAAGGGATGTAGGATGAGGAAGGAGCATGTGCTGCCATCTCCTGCATTGTGGTGAGTGCAGAGAGCACAAGGTGAATGAGGAAGTTGTTTATGCAGGCCTTGCCTGCAGCAGAGCCTTCCATGCTCAGCTGGGGGGGTGTGAAGTCCTGTCTGCTGGAGGAGATCTTTTGTAAATCCTAGAGTTGTCTCAGAATTGACCTGTGTAGCTATGTGGCTGATTTCAACCACCAGTGTGGAGGGGAACAGGAGCAGGGCCAGCTCGATATTTTTCTGTGTTGGTGGCTGAGTCACTTCCTAGTCTGTTTTAAATGGCCATGAGTAAGCTGGTGAAAGGATTTTGATCTGCTGGCTTGCCCTCAGTCAGGAGCGTTGAAGAAGCCTGTAGCAGCAAGCTGGGATTTGAAATGAGCCATCTGAAAAGGGACTGACATTGGGATGGAATTGATACTGCTTTTTCCAACCTTACCCTCTTGCCTCTACCAGAGATCAGCAGGAGGCCACATTATTTACTGAGCAGAGTTAGAAGCAGCAATAAAATAGACTCTTTATTGCTGGGCAGGGGTTGGTTGGTAAGTAGTTCAGGGTGGGATGGATAAAATGGCCCTAGTCTTTGGTGGAGGATGAGCTGATGTCATCTGTGGGAATGCGCAGGTCAGGAGCCAGCTAGGGCTTGGGGTGATCAGTTGTGGGGGAGCAAGCACCTCTGGCTCCCCTGCCCTTGGGAGCAACTGCAGCTGAAGGAGGGTAACTGAGGTAATTACAGAGGTATACCCAGAACACTTCAGCTTTCTCACTGAGATATGTTTAGACAGCTCTGTTCCCTCTCATTATTCATGTACACAGCCCCAGCCTTCCATGATGAGGAGGAAGCTGCTGTGCCTTTGCAGGCAGGGATGGAGCTGGACTCTGACCTGGCAGGAGAGCAGGCAGGCACCAGGGGCGTGTGGGGACCTTTGAGCTCTGCCAGCCTGCTTGATGATCCCTTAACTCGGCCCTTTGTGCTCAACCTGAAGAAATTAAGGTAGTATGGGGTGGAGGTGAGTTGCTCTCTGCCACCACCTTGCTGTGGTATGCAACAAGCAGACGTGACATGGGGTGACACACTGCCGGACAGGGTTGGGTGCTGCTGGGTGTCATGGCCTCACTCCTGCTGCCAGGATGCCTCTGCTGCCTGGGATAAAGCTGTTCTGGGCAGGGAAGGCTGTCCTCCTCCCCAGCAGTGCTTGGAGCACCTCCACCTGCTGCAGGCCTGCCCAGGGCAGGGATACAACAGCCAGAAGCTGGGTCTCCTACACCAGAATTCCCACTCACCTCTTTTCCCTGTCCATACTGGAGCTGTAGCCCTGTGCCCTGACACCACAGGATTCCCTCTCTGCTTGCAGGAATGAAGTCAATGACAGAGATGTTGGAGGCCGGGAAGGAGAGGAGTCCTAAGCCACAGGGCAAGGCGATGCCTGTGACCCGGGTCCGCTCCTGCCGGACACTGAAGTGCGCCCAACAGAGTCCCATCTTGGGAAAGGGGGCCCGGAGCTGGAGAGCGGAGCGCCAGCTGCCCGAGAGTGATGAAGAAGCGCCGGGGCGTGCCCGGGGCACGGGCGGAGCGGCGCTTGCCCGGCGAGGAGGCGGCAGCCGGGAAGCCAGGGCTGCCCGGGGCGGGGCGGTCCCGGAGGGAGGCGGGCACGGCGGGCACTCCGGAGCGGCACGGCCGGGACAGCCGGGGGCGCAGAGCGGGGGCGCAGAGCAGCGGCGCGGAGTCGGTGTGCGGAGCGCGATGAGGGCGGACGGGGAGGCACCGCACCAGATCCTGGGCCGGCTGCGGTTCCTGCTGCAGTGCAGCGAGTGCTTCCGCCGCGCCCAGGCGCTGCCCCCGGCGCTCTGCTACGTGCCGCGGAGGTGCAGTACAAGATCTGCAAGGACCCCTCGGCCGCCGCGGCCGCCGCCGCCCGCAGCCTGCTCAGCGTGGGGACAGCCCGGGGCCGGCGCGGGGCGGCAAGCGGGCGGCGCGGGCCACGATCGAGGTGCGGAAGGGCGGCTGCCTGCGCGCCACCGGCGAGGAGTACTGCAACGGCGCCGGGCTCTGGGTCAAGCTCAGCAAGGTAACGCGGGTGCGGCACCGGGAACCACCCGGGCACGCCGAGTCCCGGCGGCGGTGACAGGACGCGATGTGCCTTCAGGAGCAGCTGGAGGAGTACACGGGCACCCATGGCCTGGAGGAGGGCTGGGTGCTGGCGCAGAGGTTCGGAGAGAGAGGAGATAAATTAGTCCCGGTTGACTCCGTGCAGAGGATCCAGTGTCAGCACCGAACTCTGGGGGTTGATTATAGACCTGCTGTCAGGTATGGCCCCGGGCAGGATCTGGGCTCTGGGCGCTGGAGACGCGTGTGACCGGTCCCACAGAGCGCATGCAACCCAATCGTCCCAAATCCCTTGGGCACGCCCAGCGCAGCCCACTCACTCCCTCCAGCGCAGGTGGACACATCCTGCACAGTCTGCCAGTGGGCAGGTGGGTGCTCCCTCGTAGACTAATCCTGTTAGCTTGTGGCAGCGCCTGCACAGAATAAAGATGATGCCAGGGGCGTTCTGATTCATTTGGATTTGGGCTGAGCAATGTCACAGAGGTAGTGCAGCGATCAGAGAGCTCAAATTTTATTTTCATGATGGAAGGTCAGGTGCAGAGTGGGACTCCCCTGCTCTGTCCTAGCCTGTACCCGGGTGCAGGGACATTCTTCCTTCCCACAGCTGTTCCTGGATGTCACCTCCAGTGCCCCACTACTGCTGGCTACACTTCAGGCTAAGGCAGTAATGGACACACTGAGCACTGACACGTCTTTTCCATTGTGTGACTCCTCTGCCCCTGCTGCTCCAGCTGGGAACAAGTGGTGGACCTGACGTACTCCATGCGCCTTGGAGAGATGCCCAGGCTCCTAGAGCAGGATGAGGCCGCGGTGCAGAAGTTTCGGTATGAATGCATCTCCTAGAGCAGGAGTGCAGCATCCTGAGGGGCTGGTGGCAAGGGCCTGGGCGTGCCTGCAGGGCCAAGACTGACTTCAGGGTCTGATGGGGGGAGGATGGGTGCTATGAGGAGCCTTTTACATTGGTACCTCGGCACTGCTCAAGCGAAGATGGCCTTTGTTCCACAGACCATTGGAGTGACTGTGTACTGCAATTTGCACTGGGCTGGAGTGGCCATAAATACCTGGTGTGCTGGTGATGAGATAGAGCCATGCCACCTGTCTGCTGCAGGGACAGTGGCCTGGCACCATGCCAATTTGGTGGCCATGAGACTGCAACCAGTCTCAGCTGAAGCCCCTGCACACTGCTGGTGGGCAGGTTTGGGGCACAGCATGGTCCCCTCGTCCTGCTAACACAGAGACTCCTGGCAGGTTCGTGCCCCCAGGCTGGACCTATGAACACGACATGGAGCTGGGGCGCTTCCTGTATGATCACAGCGAGAAGAGGCTGCAGCGCGTGGACTGCACCAAGGAACACATCAACAGCATTGAGGTCTCCTCACACACGGTGCGTAGTGGGGCTCCTCTGCAGCCTAAAATCAGCATCAGACATGAGCATCACCACGGATGTGGGGAGGGAGTGGCCAGCTGTGGCTGTCCGCTCTGTGAGGGGCAGGGGATGGTGGTGGGGGGGTTTGCTGCTCTAGCAAAGCTGTTGGGAGTTTGGAACAAAACTCCATTGTGTCTCTGGGGCACTAGGGGTCCACAGCCATGCCCAGTTTGCTATGTCAGGGGCCCACCATCCACCCGCAGCCTAAGAAACCAAGGGGCTGGCCTGTTCCTGATCTCCTTTGGACCAACAAGACACATCTCAGAGGAGGCCATGTTGTGTCCAAGGATGCTCACCTCCCTCCCTCTGCTCACTGCACTCTTGTAGGAGGATTGTGTTGCAGCCCATCTGACAGACAACCTGACATACACCTTCTGGGAGAGCAGCGGGCCCCCAGGGCAGCACTGGGTGCGGCTCAACATGAAGAAAGGCGCCATTGTCAAGTGAGACCTCGGGGTGTTCCCTCCATGCCAGCAGCTGTGCCAGGGAAGGGCAGGGTGTGGAGCAAAGTACCATCTTCCTCTTCAATCCAGGTTTCCCCCAGCTGCAGCTGGGGGTGTGGGGTTGATGTGGGGGAGAGCTGCTGCAAAAGGCACCCTAGGAAGAAAAAGCTTTGCCCTAGGCCTGGGACAACTCTGGGGGCCTCTCTGGGCCCAGGCAGCTCATGAGGGGAGGACAGTGCTGTTCCTTGCTCTTCTCACCCCCAGGAGACTGTGGCTGATGCTGGATGGGCAGTCCAACTCCTATGTACCCAGGCGAGTGGCTGTATATGGAGGAACACTAAGCAGGCTGCAGCACCTGAGAACAGTCCTAATTAATGAGTGAGTAAAGAGTGAGGATCAGCCTGTGCCCAGCTTGTGCCAAGCTCCTGAGTTATCTCTGCATCCTGAGCATGTGTTAAGGATGGGGCTGGGGTTGGTTCTGGGTGACTTGCCAGTGGCAGTGGCTCTCCAAGGGTCACAACTCCCTGGGTGTAGGCTACATCTGCTCCCACAAGTGTGGTGATCCCTTGCTTCCATGTGCCAGTCAAGTGCCTTAATCTCTTCTCCTGCTTCTCACCCATGCTGCAGCAGCAGGTCTGCAGTGTGCTTCCTTCTGCCTGGTGATTTTGGTGGTCTTTCTGCCTCTTCTTCCTCACTTCTGGGAACACACGCCATTGCTGTCACCTTCCTGAGCATCTCTGCCATGCTGTAGCCAAGAAGTCCTGGGGTGCTTCACCTCTCTATCTTCACCCTGGCCTTGAGCACCCTTCTTAAGGCAGCTAGGGGCTTATACAGGAGTGCAAAGGTCTCCTTCACCTTCTCCCAAAATGTGCCTGGTTGATGTTTTCTGGCTAACCAGTGAAATCTGTCTCTGAAGAAGCACCCGTGATACTGCAGAGGTGTCCTTTGCAGTGGCAGGAGCCACCTCCTCACTGTGGATAAATACTTGCAGTGGTTTTTCCCCATGGGCTCACAGGACTTTGACGAAGGCATTGAAAATACACTTAGTAAATTGCTAATTTACACAAGTCCCTGTTTCTTTCAAAAACATACCACCCTTGCATGACCAACTCCGCTTGAAGGATGGTTCTGCCCTTCTGAGATGTCCTGGGAACCCCCAAGAACAGTGACTTGCTCTCAGTCATCTTGTCTTTTTGTACTGCTTTGAATTTGTGCTTTTTTCTGGCTTTTTGGATGCAGCTTCCACCTTCTCCAGACCGTCTCTGTGCCTCTGACAGCCTCTTCTCTCTGCTTGGGCACCTCCTGCCACAGCCCTGGTGAGGTGGGGGGGCTTTTGCATGGGTAGAAGCACATCCTTGGCTTGGGGGCCAGAGTGGCCTGTGCCTTGCTGGCCACCTGACAGTTGTCTGTGCCTCATGGCTCTGCCATTTCCCTCCGTGCTGTGTGCAGGAACAGCTACCAGAATGTCTGCATCCTCCGGGACATGAAAACCCACATGCCGGTGCTGGAGATCCGCTTCCTGGAGTGCCGGGGTGAGCCTTTGCACCCAGACTGTGGCTGCCAGCCCAGCCTGGCCCTAAACTTGCTAGTCCTGGCACCTGTGGCCCTTCCTACCACACTGGCTGCTTTTTGGGATCCACTGGTGGGAAGGTTGAGAAATGAGCTTCATATGAGATGCTGCAGGTGCTGGGGGCACCTCGCCCCTGGTTGCAGCATCCGAGCCGTGCTGGCTGCAGCACACACAGTATCACTGTTCTTTCTTGGCAGACCAAGGGTACAATGTCCGTCTGCAGGGCATTAAGATCATGTCCTTCTGGGAGTGGGACCTGATCCTGAACACTGACATGTTCCAGCCAGCCCGGCTGGTTCGCTACCCTCTGCTGGAAGGGGTGGATGCCGACGTGCTGTACCGGAGAGCTGTGCTCATTCAGAGGTATGGCACAGGGATACCACAATTCCTACAGTGATCTCAGTCCAAAAAGCATCGTGCCCTGACCTGCAGGGGCTGAGGTCAGCACTGGCCCCACAGAGACCCTCTACAGATTCAGCTGCCGTGCAGCAGCATGGGCAGGGCTACTCTTGTTTGCAGCATTTTCCTGGGGGAAATGAAACAAAGTACTTGGCCAGAGGGTGCTGGGTGGGTGCTCCCCTTGTGTCTGGTGTCCCTCCATGGGCTGGAGGGGACCCATGTTCAAGGAGAACAGTGCCCAGGGATTGTGGTGAAATGCTGCTCTCCTGCAGCCTCATACCGCTTCTCTCCTGTCTCCAGGTTTGTCCAACTCCTGGAAAGTGTCCTGTGTTACCTGATTCCCCTCTCTGAGGACAGCATCGGCACCTTCAATGCACTCAGGGTGAGCATGTGCCAGGCTTCCCTGGGATGGTGCCAGCAGGGGCATCTCCTCACAGGTTCAGGTTTTCTGGGGGCTGTAGTGTTTCCTCCTTGATCCGATGGGGACAGACCAGCTCAGGGCTGAGAGCTGCCATGTTTGGCATTGCCTGGGAGATGGAGGAGCATCCCCTGTGACACTAGGGCTGACTTAGGAAGAGAAAAAGACAGCAGGTGGTGGCATGATCAGACCTCTAACCATCCCTGCTTGTCTCTTATTAGAGCATGAAGCCATTCCTGCTGCTGTCCAAGCAGAGTGAAGCCCTCATTGCCCACTGTCTGCAGTCCTCAGAGAGCTCTGCTCCTCACAGCATGCCAAAGCTCTACATCAACCGGCTCCTGGCCCGGGAGCACCGTGCCAACCCCGCGCTGGACCCCAGCTGTAGGAACGCCGTCTTCACCCAGGTACAGCAACACCATGCCCTGTGCCAGGTACTTGTCACTGCAGCAGGTATCTTGCCCACATCTCATGCCCTTTCTGCTCTACTACTTTCCAGCTGTATGATGGCCTCAGGTCTTCCAAGAACAATCAGCCCCTGGACTACAGGTAGGTCTTCAGTGTCATATTTGTGGGCTGTCACTTCCCCAGAGCAGGGTGCAAGAGGGTTCCAGGTGCTACTGGTATGCTCAGAGGAGGGATGTGCATGGGGCTGTTACTTCCCCACAGGTGGCCCCTGACCTACACCCAGTGGTGGGAGTGCGATTTCATCACTGAGGGGATCATTGACAATGGTGAGAGGTCTCCCCTGGTGTCTCCTGTGTTGGGGTGCAGCTCAGTGGGTGCCCATGCTGCCCAGCTGCTCTGGGAGAGGCAGCCCTGCTCTGCAAACATGAGATCGACCCTGTATCTCCCCTACTCTACCAGTGCTGCTGCTGCCCCAGGGAGGGGGGCAGCTTGGCCAGATCCTGTGGCTCAGTGTCTGGCCCTGGTGTGTCAGGCACTAACCATCCTCTGCCCCCCCTGCAGGTGGTGGCTTTCGGGACAGCCTGTCAGATGTGTCAGAGGAACTGTGTCCCAGCTCCAGTGATGTCCCAGTGCCCCTGCCATTCTTTGTGCGCACTGCCAATCAGGTTTGGCATCCCACTGTCTGCCTGTCCAGGCCAGGGGAGTCAGTCAGCAGAGCTTGGGGTGTTAGCCCTATCTTAATGCTTGCAGGGCTATTGGCTGGGGAATCTGTGCTTGTACCTGGGTGGTGGAAATCTCCTGGAGGGATGTAAAGGGCTGGAGAGGCAGGTGGAGGGGTGATTGTAGGGGAGGCTGCAGGAGAGACCATGCTGGGCTTGTCAAATCTCTGTGTCCTAAGTGTCTCTCCCACAGGCTAACAGCAGCAGTGACACCAGGGACATGTATGTGCCCAACCCCTCCTGTAAGGACTTCCCCAAGTATGAGTGGATTGGGCAGCTGATGGGAGCAGCCCTGAGGAGCAAGGAGTTTCTGGTGAGCACAGCAGAGCCTTCCTGGGCAGTGAGGGGGTTTGGCAGGGGCCACCCTGTCTTGGGCAGAGGGGCTGCCCATGGGTGAAGGAGAGGCAGGGGGAGAATGCTTGTGTCCACTCTTTCTGGCAGATCCTGTCTTTGCCGGCGCTGGTATGGAAACAGCTGGCAGGGGAAGAGGTCAGCTGGAGCAAGGACTTTGCCACTGTGGACGCAGAGCTGGTGAGCAGGGCTGGGTGCTGGCAGGGCAGTGCTGTGCTCTCTCATGGCTGCTCTGGCTCCACTGTGGTGGCTATTGCCCATCTGGATTGCAGGTGAAGCTGCTGGAGGTGCTGGAGAGGGTGGACAAGGAAGGCTTTGAGTTCATGTTTGGCAGAGAGTTGACCTACACGACAGTGCTGAGTGACCAGCGCATGGTGGAGCTGATCCCCAATGGCAGCAACACCGCTGTGCGCTACGAGGACCGCAGGGAGTTCATCCGCCTGGTGCAAAAGGCTCGGCTGGAGGAGAGCAAGGAGCAGGTGACACTGTCCCCCAGGGCTGACAGGGCTGCAAGGGCACCCTGCTCCTGTGACGAAACATCATGGTACTTGTGGGACTGGTAGTTGCCAAAATGTGTTCCCCAGCTCCAGCTGGGTGGTTTCTTTGTGCATCCCATGCCCAGGATGTCCATGTGCCCTGAGGATCCTTTTTGGAGTCCTGTGGTCACTGTCCCCAGAGCCCTAGGTGGCTGCCCAGGGCTCAGACCCACTGTGGTGACATGGAGCCCATCCTGTGTCCCACAGATTGCAGCCATACGTGCTGGGCTGCTCCATGTGGTGCCCCAGCCTGTGCTGGACCTGCTCACCTGGCAGCAGATGGAGAAGAGGATCTGTGGGGACCCGGAGATCACAGTGGCTGAACTACAGAAGTTCAGTAAGTCACAGGGCCAGCCCAGAGCTGCTCCTTGCCCTTGTAAAGGGCAGGGGATCCCCTTGATAATGCTTGTCCTGCACATGCATCCTGGTCATGAGGTGCTTGAGAGCCTGGGGGAGGATAAGCCAGAGGGTCCTTGTATGCTTCAGGTTTAGCAGCAAACCCCACTGGACGCCACTCTGGTCCATCTGGTCCTTAGCTGCTATGGGCAGAGGCGAGTGGCCACTCTGCAAGCTAGGATCTTTGTTTCTCCACCCACCATGACACAAGGTGCTGGGTCCCCTCAAGGGTGCCAGGGGCTCTCATGGGCTCACCAAGGAGCAGAGGGTCTCCTCCTTTCCTTTGCTTTGCTGCGAGTTTCTAATTAAGCCATTGCACATTCTCTGTCACAGTCAAGTTTGATGACTTCACCGCTGATGATATCCGTGTCCAGTATTTCTTGGAGGCCCTCAACAACTTCACCAGTGGTGAGTGACCCCAAGCCTTTTCCTGCTCTTCACGTGCAGTAGGATAGGCCAGAGTATGGGGTACACACTGCCCTGTGCCCCAAGGGTGCTCACCAGGTGCTTCCCTGGGAACTGGCTGAGGTCATCCAACCTTGCCTTTCCTGGGATTCTGAGAGCATCCCTTAGCTTTGCCCCATGCTCCTGGGCTGATTCTGCAAGGCAGATCTTGCTGTGACAGCAGTGACTGGACAGTCCTGTTCCTGAGACCTGAGCTCTGTCCTTCCCCTCAGAGGATCTCAGCCGTTTCCTCAAGTTCGTCACTGGCCGGAGTCGCCTCCCAGTTGAGATCCACGTTTACCCGGAAAGGTCAAAGTGAGTCCATCCTGCCTGTGCTGAGCTCCCTGTGCCATGCTGGGGTCCCCACATGAAGTGAGGTCCCTGAGCTGTGCTGGGGTCTGACTCTCATTTCTCTCAAGCTTGGATGCATTGGACCTGATGCCGCAGGCCTGCACATGCTCCTGCACCTTCTTCTTGCCCAACTATTCCTCGTGAGTTGAGCTGGGGATAGGGATGCTGCCCATTCCCTGGAGCTCATGTTGGGGTTCCCGTCAAGACTCCCCAGGCCTTCCCCTGGGGAATGCCCAGGCAGGTGCGGGGAGGGAAGCCTGAGGTTTTCTATGCCCATCATGGCTGTGACCTAGTGTTCCTCCTGCCAGGGCCAAGGTCTGCGAGGAGCTGCTGCGCTATGCTGTGTACAACTGCATGTCCATCGACACCGACAAGAACCCCTGGGATGAATGAGACCCCCATGTGCCCCATGCCATGAGAGCCTTGGGGACACTGGATTCAATAAAACTTCAGGGCCAGATCCTGCTGTCCTGCTCCAGGTCCTGTTTGTGTCTGTGCTTCTCTAGGGCTGGGACTGGAGCAGTGCTGCAAATGGAAGGGTCGGCATGGCACTGGGTGCTGTGCCTGCACTGGGTCGTGTGGGGTGGAGAGCAAGGCATGCAGGGGCGAGGGACGCTTTGAGTCCTGTCCCTTCTCTGGTCATGGTGTGGGGAGCACACTGCGAACTGACCCCCAGTGCCCCTCACACAGAGCCCCGCTGTCCCCCGTTACCCCCTGCAGTCCTGCCCGCGGCCGCCTGGCGCCGCTGTTCTGCCGAGGGCGCTCCGTCGCTCGGCGCTCCGTCGCTCGGCGCTCCTCTCGCCGCCCTGGCAGGGTGGAGGCCGCCCGAGCCCACCGGCGAGGCGGATCGATTCTATCGGCGCTCGCCCGCCATCGACGCGCTCGGCTGTCCGCGCGCAGGCGCAGCGCGGCCGCGCCGCCATTGCTGCGCTGTCAGTGCCGGGAGCGGTCGCAGGGACCGGCGGAGTGAACTGGCCTTGTCTCCCCTGTCCCGGTGAGGCCCTGCCTTGTCTCTGTGTCACTCCGCCACACGATGGAGTTCCAGGCCGTGGTGATGGCGGCCGGAGGCGGCTCCCGCATGACGGACCTGACCTCCAGCATCCCGAAGCCACTGCTCCCGGTGGGAAACCGGCCCCTGCTCTGGTACCCGCTGAACCTCCTGGAGCGCGCCGGCTTCGAAGGTGAGACACGGCGGGGTCTGGACGTGCTGGCCCTGGTGACTACGGCCTGCCCCTGGTCACTGCGGGCTGTCCCGGTCACCGCCGCCGCTCCCGTCCGTTCTCCCGCCGTTCTAACGCCGTGTCGCAGGTGCCCTGTTGGACGGGGCAGGTGCTGTAGCACATCTCTGCGCTGGAGCTGTGCTGTCGGCCCGTGTCACGTCCCTTCCTGCCCTCTCCACTGCACTCTCTGTGCCTGCACCCTCTCCCTCTCTTCTCACCAAGTGACTGAAAGGAGGTCAGTGTGTCGGTCTTTTCTCGCAGGTAACAAGTGTCAGGACCAGAGGAAATAGTCTGAAGTTGCACCAGAGGAGGTTTAGATTGGATATTACGATTTTTTTTTCCACTGGAGGAGTTTTAAAGCATTGGAACAGATTTCCCAGAAAATTGGTGGAGTCACCATCCCTGGAAATGTTGAAAAGCCATGAGCATATGACACTTGAGGACATGGTTTAGTGGTGAAAATGGTGGTGGTGCTGGTTGGTTGGACTTGATGATCTTAAAGGTCTTTTCCAACATTAGCGATTCTCTGATTTGAGGCTTTTCCCAACTTTGTCTTTCCCTGGGTTGCTAACCATGAGTCTCTCGTGTTTCTTTCTCAGAGTCATTAATGGCAGCAGCGTGAGAAGTGTCAGCTCTCTGGGGATGGCTCGTGGTTTGTTGTTTCAGCCTGGCCCCAAGTTCAGGGTTACTGGCGATGTCTGAGGCGTTCAGTCCATGTGGCAGCACAGAGCCAGGGCTGGGGTTTGGCCAGAACAGGGCAGGGGGAATGACAGACTCGTGTTGCTCACCTGTGGGCTTTGTTTCACAGTGGGACTAAGGTAGTATTTAGTACCTGGTGAGCTTCTTCAGTATCTTCTGAGTTTAGGCTTTTGTTCACCTTTTGAGTGCTGGACCAAATCTTTCTATGGCATCTCCCCTAGCTTCTTATAAAGCTTCTTCCTGACAGCTTTCAAGCATCTGGATTTTTTATGTTTGTGTTTGTCTTTTGTATTTCTGCTTCTCTGTTTTGTCTCTATGATTATTCTGTACTTCATCCTGAATCTGTGGGTTTTTTCCTGACTGCTTCTTTCTTCTGTGAAGATGTAAAGATCAGCTCATTATTATCCATGTTATCCTCTTACTATTTCAGTGTGAAGGAACAAAACTAAGAACAGACTTTACCTTTATTCTGTTTCATTAGAAAATCCTAAAGAACTGTGGTCCTTTGGTTTTGATTTTTGTTCATTTTTTTTGGTTGAAATCTGCATTCTGAATGTCTGTCTTCTTTGCCAATTCTGCTGTCTTTTTTTTTTTTTTTTTTTTTTTTTTTGGCAATACTTTTATCCTGCAGTGGAAATTTAGATAGCTAAAATCTTCTTGTAATCAGTATTGTGCTTTGTGTGGCTCTTTATTCAGAAATAGTCATTTCCACTTGAAACTCTTGACCACTAGTAGCTGCCCTAGTGAGGCTGCATCTGGAGTTCTGTGTCCAGTTCTGGTCTCTTCAGTACAGAAGAGACATGGATCTTCTGGAGCAGGTCCTGTGGAGGGCAACAAAGATTATAAAGGGATGGAGCACCTCCCTTATGAGGAAATGCTGAGGAAGCTGGGCCTCTTCAGCCTCAAGAAGGGACAGCTGAGAGGGAACCGCATCAGTGTGTCTCAGTCTCTGAAGAGGGTGTCAGGAGGATGGACTGGGCTTTCTGCTTAGTGGTTCCAGGCAGTGGTACAAGAGGAAACAGACAGAAACTGATTCCCAGGAA
This sequence comes from Muscicapa striata striata, assembly GCA_030060385.1. Lineage (NCBI taxonomy): Eukaryota > Metazoa > Chordata > Aves > Passeriformes > Muscicapidae > Muscicapa > Muscicapa striata. The sequence continues at coordinate 2,003,416 of JAREIS010000239.1, read as the reverse complement.
GTTCCACCTGAATATGAGAAAAAACTTCTTTAATGTGCAAATGACCAAGCACTGGGACAGGCTGTCCAGAGGGGCTGTGGAATCTCCCTCACTGGGGATATCCCAGAACCATCTGGACACAATCCTATGCAATGTGATTTGAGATGACCCTGCTTGAGCAGGGAGGTTGGATCAGATGACCCAGTGTGGTTCCTTCAAGCCTGAACTGTGCTGTGGCTCTGTGATGCTGCTGCAGTCAGCTCTTTCTCCTTTCTCACACGTGGTTCTTCAGCTTAGCTGTCTCTGGTGAAAATGTGGACATGCAGGTTTGTGTTCAGTAAATGTATTCAGCTTCAGTAAGCAGGCTGCCACCTTCCTGTTCCTTCCTTGCTTCATGCCTGTGACCAAGCTGTACATTCCTGCATTAAATGATCCAGTGGCATGAATTCTCTCCCTGGATGATTTTTATTAAGTACTACATAAGATTTTAGTTCCTCATACTTGCTTATATAAATAAGTGGGTGTTCATTGGCTGACTCACTGTGTCTCTTTTGCCCTAATTGCAAGTGCTTCATCTCTCCTGATATTTAGGACACTTTTGCCCAGGTCACCAGGTTTATGCTGAACTGCATAAGCTTACAACTTGCACCTGACACCAGTTTCCTCTTCTTAAGTTAATTCTTTGCCTAATTCAAGGTGTGCTTTCAGTCCCTTTCTCCGGGTTCTTCAGCCTCTTTTGAATCTATGTTGACATCCAGTATGGGAGTGGAAGAGTAGCCATGTCTCTGGACCCAAAATGCCACACAGTTCCTGTGTTTACAGTTCCTTCCCCTTTTCTTTATTTAATAGATTCAAGATGAGTTGAATTTTGGTTGATGCAGATTTATTCTTGATGTGTTTTCATCTTGCCTATACTATTATTATCATTCTTATTTATTATTTCCCATACCTCTCAGTTAAAATTCCATGTGGAATACAGTGTTATAGTGTTGGGGTGTTTTGAGGGGATATTTTAACTGGAAAATCTGATGGTTGTTTTTCCTTCCTGTTCTTGAGACTGGGGGAAAAGGTTTCTTGTCATCTTATTTCCTCAGTCTTTTCTTTGCAGAGCTTCTGTTCTCACATTCTTCATTTTGGAAAATATGCTTTCATGCCAGTGTTGATTTCCTTCAAATATGCATTTATCCTTTTTCTTTTGTAGATGGAATGAGTTTGTTGCTCATATATTACTCCACTTTCTTGCCAAGCTGATGCTGAGAAATAGTTTAACCATTGTATTGTAATAGTGTGGTTGGTGGTGGTGTCCACAGAGGATTACACAGGATCGGGGCAGCAAAAGACAGAGCTCTAAAGTGTTGGTGACATGAACACGGGGTCTCACTGGTCTGTTTGAGGACATATGGTTTGAGGTTGCTGGTTAATGATAAAAGTGTCTGTTCTATCTTGCTAACTCATGCCACACATGCATGTGTCCCTTTCAGTAACAACCTCCACCCAGCAAAGCAGGGGAGATTGCTTTCATATTCATTAGGAGTTTAATTCTTTTCTTGAAAAGTTACTGTTGCCAAAAGAGCTTGGCTGGGTGGAGAACCCAGTTATGTTACTCAAGCCTTTTGACAGTTCCATCAGCTTTTCTAAATTAAACAGTGGGTGTATCCTATGTGTGATAAATATGATTTAGATTTTTTTCTGCTTCATCTCATCTTACTCTCTTTTGTCCTAGAGGTCATTGTGATTACAAGGAAGGAAATCCAAAAGATGCTAAACCTGGACACAAAAATGAAGCTTGATTTTGTGTGCATCAGTGACAACATGGACATGGGTACAGCAGATTCACTGAGGCATATTCACCAGAAAATTAAGGTATTACTGTCTTTTATTGAACTTAACTGGAAGTTATTGGTTTATAATTCTTTTTTTTTGTAAGGAGTGTCCTGCATAATTATACTGCGCATAACTGAATTTCCTGGTCTTCAAAAGAGCTGAATTTTGTAAAGGTCACCTCACGAGGGGAACTCACACAGACTCTGAATGACTGGAATTGACAGCTGAGAAGGCTGGAGCCTGTTCAGGCTGAACTCTGTCTCCTTCTTCATCAGTGTTAGCTTTCTGGCGATGTAATTAAAAGGTTGTATTTGTTTTTATGATTTTTTTGATACAGTGTGTGATGGTTGTTGTCCACCTAGTGCTTGGGGAAGTAGCTCTGCACAAACGTTCTTTGCTGTCTTGGCAATGCAGTGATGCTCAAGAAAGTTTGTGTTCATGTTTGGCCCTGACACAGGCATGCCTGCACTGTTGGGTCAGTGACTTGTGCTGGGCTTCAGTTTTCTGCTTTTCCTCTGCTTTACTCACTTGGTCTTGCAGTAAGCTCTTCAGTAAACAGTGCCCAGATGTGATAAAGGGCTGCTGTTTGAATGAAACCAACAGTTTATAGAATTTTAATTTCCAGCTGCATAATTAAAACACTCCCATGTAAGGCAGAAATGCTGCTCGAAGCTCTTGCTGTGATCTGGGATGAAATTTTGTTTTTGTTTTTGTCATAGACTTAGTAATACGATTTGTTCCCTGTCTGTTTAGGCCATTTTAGCCAAATTGCCTGTTTAAATAAATGTTGCAACAGAACTTCAATGAGTGCTTAAGTCCTGAGGTTTCTTTTTGAAGCTCCTTTTGAAGCTAATAAAGTGCAGTGTTACAGGCTATATACTCCCAAGAGAAAGACTTCACTTGAGACAAGGTGAAACTTCAAGACAAATATGTGTGTGTAGGTGGCACAACGAGACAGATCCAGCAAGGGATTCATGCACAGATTAGACTATTTAGAGGGTGAAGAGAATACATATTAAAGAAAATAAAAATTGACAACATCAGTTTAACTGAACTGAATGTGTTTGTCATGTAGAGAATCACATTTTGTCATAACTCAGTTTGGCAGTATTTGTTAAATACATGCGTGCAATAAGGAAATATCTGCACTGACAATTTGGACCCTGACCTTACAGTTTTATTGCCTGATCAGTGACAAGTCCATGTGTCAGGGTGTCCCTCTTTTGGTAATCCGGACAGGTCTGCTTAGGGGCCCTGGGAGACAACAAGCAGAGTGTCTGTTAGAAAATTGTGTGTCTTCACAGGCGGCAGTGTTGATCTTCTGTTTATTTTCCAGAAAATGGCTTAGGGAAGATGTGAGGCAGTCCTGAAAACCACACAAGTTTTCCTAAGTCAGATGCTGTGTATGAATGGCAGCAGCTGCTTCTGCCCTTTTTATTCCCTGTCTGCTTGTCTGGGCACAGAGGACAAAGTGGTCTCTTATTTGAAAGAAGCCTATATTAAGTTCTTGAGCAGATTGCTGCACTGTGTATTTTGGAGTCATTCCTCTAGTAAATGCATACCACTGGTGCACCTCTTACAGGGTATGCCCTCTCCTGTGTGATATAGGTGAGAGAGCTCCACAGTAGAGGTAGCTGAAAAGCTGCTGTATGTTGGCTGTGTTTGCAGTGCAGCGGGAGAGTGATCTCGTTGAAGAATGAGTTTCCCTGGTGAAAACAACTGCTTCTTGTGGCCATAGTTTGCTGGCAGGCTTTTTGCTGCCCATGCCAAAAGTCTGATGAGAAGTTTAAACTGGTTGCTGAAACTTAGTTGTCACAAATTGAGTTAATTGCCCACAGACAGAAGAAAACAAGTATGCTCAGTGAAAGCAAGGTAACATAGCACAGTATAGACAACTTGCTTGTGTGCAGTGTAAGTGACAGGGACTAAAGCCAAGATTATGAATGAACAGTAAGAAATATGTCTAAGGGTAGCAGAACTGCTGATCACAAATTCTGAGATGTGCATAAAGCACTCGAAAGCATAACATTTCATTACTTCCTGCCTTGTCGAGCTTTGACTGAAGGACTCTCACTGCTGCTTGCTGTGCCTGCAGTTTTGGGCCTTTTTGTTGTCTTGCACCTTGGGTAATGAAGCTTGATACTTTAAAGATTAGATGTCAAGATGAGATTTGCAGAATTGCATGCAGAAGTAGCAAGAGAGCACTTACGTGCAAAACCTGTAAGGGCTAAGGAAACGTAGTTTCCATTGTTTTCTCTTTGTGGTGCTGGTGTTTTTGGTGGCAGGTAAGACTGACTGTTCATTCACAGTAACAAGCATCTGACTCTGCCAGTCTTACTTTTTGGTGGTCGTTCAGAAGTTCATGAGAGCAGAGGAAACCCATTAAAGTTTTTGTTTGCTGTTTGCCTACTCTGCACGCATAATGTTTTTGACAATTTTGCTTCGAAGGTTGGTATACTAAATGCAGGTTCTTTGCTCTATTGGAAGTCTTCCTGTTATTTTTGGCTGTCTCAGCCTACACCTGATTGACAAGGTAGCACTTCATTAGGGTTTTCGTGTTCATTACAAGTCTGAATGTATCCTTTTCTTGGATCCTTCATACAATAAAAATATTGTGCTAAACTTGATTCCTGAAGGCACCTGCTTGAAAAGTAGTGAATACCAGAAAACTTGATCCTGTAAGTTTCACTTTGTGTATTCCTAGGCCTGGGTGTCAGTCTGGCCTGTTCTTTACCAGTAGTTTTCTAATTGACTTGTGTAGTGTGGTTTTTTGTTTGGTTTTATGAAACATTCAGTTCTGGGGTCTGAATAGCAAACGCCATTAATCAGTTTGTCCTCACAATTCTACAACTGAGAACTGAGTCATAATGAGGTGATTTACCTGGGATCATGAAAGAGATTTGTACCAGTACGGAAAGCAGACTTCTGTCTCAAGTCTCTTACCATTTCATGCATAAGATAACCTTATGATATTACATATTCTGTGTAATATTACATCCTTTGTTTCCCCACCTTCAGAGAGCCAGCAGGACAAGACATTAAATACAAGTTGAAGCTGTTTTAAGTGAAAACAGTTGAGGAAACTTCATTAGAGCTATAGTTCAGTTTCTGAATCTCCAATGTTGTGGTTTATTCACTGTGTGCTAGACTGTGATTTTAAAAAGGTCCTTAATCTGGAATGTGTCAGTTTTAATATAAGTAACTGAAAAATAATTTTACAGCATATGGAGTAGAAACTAAGGATTTTTGCCTGTGTTTATATTACCAAATTTAAAAAATGACACTTATCAATGTTTTACACTAAGTGCACCACTTAAAATTATATTGTCAAAAAGCAAAAATGTGGGTATAGGACCTATTTATTTCTTAAATGCTTTGTTTTATACGGGATATGAAAACAGTTTGTTAAAGAACATTGTGAAAATTGTTGATCAGATCTTAATTGCCCTCCTATGGACCATCCCAGCATTTTCTGGGAATGCAGTTTGTTTCCGGAGCCTGCTATAGTCTGTGTGCCTTATGGCAACTTTCATGAGTATCATTTTAATATCCAGTCTTAGGGTTTTGATAGAATTTTAATATCATTGTCAGTTTTATTCTTTTGGCCTTTTAAGTTCCTACTTTTCTGCTCATCCTTTGAAGGGCTGCTAATGAATGGCTTTTCTAAATATGAAAGTGAAAGTAGGACTCCAAAGACTTAATTATTTTCTAGTTTATATGTAGGATTAGAAGTGGTAAAATCTTGTTAATCTCTTGTTTGCACTAAAGAATATTCTTGACCTGTCAGGAAGTGTTTGAAAACAAATTAGTTAGCAGAGGTATAAAAAATTGTTTTTGTACAAAAAAGAAATCACATTTCCTTTATGAAATCTCATTTTCCACATCCAGATTTTTTTCTTGTCACTTTTCTGGTTTTACTCTTTTTCAGTATCTTTTATCAATCAGGCTGTTCCTGGTTGCTGTTTCACCCATTACAGGCATGGGAGACATGTTGCCTTTGCACGCTTGTCAAGCAGCCTGGAGAATCTGTGTGGGAGAAGAAATAATTTGCTTTCTTAAGAATCGGGTCCTCTAAAAATGAAACTTTCATTAGGGACAAAAGAGCAAACAATTTGAATGTAAGGAAGGCTTAATCTAGCCCTGGGCATGAACAACTAAATACCTCATCCATAGATGATAAGAAAACATTAATCTTGCTTTGGATTTGTACTCAAATTTCCTCATGCATACTGCTTCAAGAATAAGGGGCTTTTAAATGTGATCAGTGTTTGGCATTTTTAGTAAAACAGTAAGACTGATTTTGCAGGCACACACAGCAGGTGTTAAGGTGTAATTGAATAACTTCCATGACCTTGTTTTTATTTGTTTTTATTTAGCATCCTAAACTTGCTAATTGCTTGGAGCAATGTGGAAGGGGTTCTATGTACGAGATATGGCTTTTCTTTAAAATAATAATTGCTTTCTCCTCAGTAACTGTTACTAGTCCTCGTTTCTGGTTTTCATCGGTAAGCAGCACTGGCTGGAGCATTCAGATGAGTTGAATCCGAGTAACAGGGAAATCAGTAAAAGTCTTGACTGTTTTAGTGATGATATGTGATACACGTAAGAGAAGAGATCAAGTGCTGTCTGCTACAGGCTGTGGTAGCAGATGATGCAGTTTTGTTTTTTAGGCAGCTTGTCTTTCAGTGGTAATTTTTTTTTTTCGTTATTATGTGGAGAGTTCACTTTTAAAAAGTGAACTTATTTGATGTTCCTTGTAATTTTATGTAATGAAATCCCATGGCACACTTAGGGAGGCTTTTCCTCTCTAGCTGGTATTAGTGGACATGCAGTCCAGGTATAGATCTTCATTTATTTGACTAGTGCTGCCATTCTTAAAGGCCTTCTCTTGCAGTTCAGTTCCTTTGGCTGATTCACAGGACCAGTATGCAAAATGTGTGCCATGACCTGCCATGTTATAGCACAGTTATAGCACATGGAGTTTCGCTGGTAACACAGAACTTGTGAGTTTAGGGGAATAGTAACAAGGAATTTGTGGTAGGAGCTAGAAGCCCAAGAGTAAATTGCAATGTCTCAGAATGTACTAGTTGATACAGTGTGGTGATAAGCAGCCACTCTGATAGAGGAGGGAGAGGTTAATGCAGAACTAGAATGTATCAGGTGAAGTATTCTGTGGTAGAGATGAGAAATTAATTCTATTGCTTAAGGCAGTGAGAAGGGGTTGTTTGCCAGGAATACTGAGCAGGTTTGGAACTTAAATGTATCAAATGTGGGACAGACACTAGACAAGGAGATAAGATATTCAGAGTGGAGTATAAATGTGTTTAAATTTGCTATGAGAAAACATAGGCTGAAAATTACAGAATGGTTTTAATCACAGCAGAATAGGATTATGAGACAGTTTTCCAGAATTAAACAAGGTAAGAATCCGCTGCTTTCCCCCTAGAATGAGAATCTGTTTTCTTGTTGGTTTTTTGTTTGTTTAAAATAAACTAAGTAAATCAATAGCTGGAATGACAGGAGGCAAAACTCTTGACTCAGGAAACCCCTTTGAGAACTGTGTTTCTGTGACCACCTGCTTATACCATTCATCATGCTGCTAAAGCCCTTTTTGTGGATTGCAGATTACTGTTGATGAAAAAAATAAATGGCAAAGGGTGTCACTATAGTTTACAAATGAGTTCCTCTGAAATTTAGGCATCTCTAATATTTCACCATTTTGTTTCCTATGCCAAATTTTACCAGACCCACACAGCTGCTGTCTGGCACCACCTTCCATGCTGGGGCTCTCCAGGCAGCAGGTTGAAAAACCTGGTTAACTCATGATTCTGTGTTTTGGGTGTATTAGCTGTGCCTGGATCAAACATTTGTCTTCACTGAGTCTATATTATTTTCATCTTCTTTAAGCATCTCTCTTCCTTTGGTCACTCAACTATACTCCAGACAGTGATTAAAATGTGGCATTCCAGCAGAGTAACAGCAATGGAACAATTTCATATTTTCCTCCTTTCATGAGCCCTTAGCTGTGTTAATGGAAGCCCTGAATAATACACTGTGAATTAATCAGCTTGTCTTCTGCTGCTATCACTGGTGAGTACTCGTGAGAGAAATGTTTCATTTCAGGTGGTCCACATGGTTTTCTCAGTTTCAGAAAGTAAGATTACAAAGTAATACAGCTCTTTAAAAACAAAGCATAACAAACCCTAAAAAGCTACTAAAAAGAAGAAGAAAAACCAACTTTCTTTGAACAAATAAACAAAGATTGAAACTCCAGATTCTCTTGGTATGTGCATCTTTGGGATCCATGTTGTGGAAAGTGTGATGTCACGGTGGTGGTCTGTGTGCTGCTGAGGGTCACTGATCCGTGGAGTCTTGGCCAGCGTGGCGAAGCGCTCCGCTTCCTCTGCTGAAAAATCTCCTTTCCAAACACATGATGTAAGTAAGTTTGCTGGAACGGCTGGAAGATGGAATCTGAATCCTTTTGGTACAACTGAGCAGAGTTTGGTGAGCATGGAAAGAAAAACTTAGGTCCCCATAATATAGAGTTACGTATTTTTTTGTGCTGTCAGTGGAAATAAAAAACCGAAATTAAATTCATTTGTAAGAGACAAGGTCTCTTTCTATATAATAGCAAGACTGAACTAAATATTCTGTTAATCTGTTTTGAAGTAGTAAAAATAATTTCATCATTTTCTTCTAGCACAGCTGACAGCAAACATTGTTTACTTAAGTGTTTAAAATGCAAATAAAAATGCTGTCCTGGTGGTTTTTCTGAATCTGCCTTGCACAATGTAGAGAAAGCAGAGGTATCAAATGGCAGCTCACAGGGTATGTAGCATCTTTTTTCTCTCTCTGCCTGTTACTGAAAGCTGCCACCACTGAAGGCACTAGCCAACATTTATTACAATTTGCATGCCCAAGTCTCATTCCCAAAGCACAGCTGGTTGTCTTAGTAGAAAGCAGCTATGTGGGCAGGTGCTCAGGCTGTGTGGCTGTGGGGAACTATATACCACTGTCTGACTGTGCTTGAAGAATGTGTTCAAGACTTTCAGCTGATCATTATTTTTTCTGGCAGAGTAAGAGAGAATTCAGCAATTGTTGGGAGTTTTTGTTTGTTTGTTTTTTGTTCTATTTTATTTTTTTTAATGTTGCTCAACTTTAGAAGATTCTAGCTAACTAAATTATTTTACTGCACAGGTTTACTGTGGATAATGGCTTAAACAACAGAAGTTTGAATAACATAATTAGCTGTCAAGGTTGGATCAAGAATAATTATTAGGGCATTTGTTATTCTGCCCATTGCCAGCTAAAGAGGATGCCTTCCATTATACAGGCCAGCAAAACCTTAGGTGTTTTGCAAGAAGAGTCATTGACAGACCTGAGATGCCTGTCAGTTTCAATTGTTGCATATCCTTATCCTTTTCATGCTCCTGGGAACTCCAGGCCTGTGCTCATTATGTTAACCAATGCCTCTTGTTCCCACGTAGAAGTTAATGGTCAGTGCTTTTCCTGTATTACAGTGTGTGTTTTCATTTAGGCCCTCTGTGGTTTCTGATGAATTGCACAAATTCAGTCTATTCTGCTTGCAGACACAGCAAGCTCTTTGCACGTGCATGTAGCTGAAGTAATTTATTTAAAAGCATTCCGGAAAAAAAAATTTTCCTGATTTTGTCAGCCACTAGTAGTTTTCATTTTTGGGGAGTAAATAGTAATGTTCATTTTGGTAAATCCTCTTTCATTTTCCCTATTTAAAATATATACGGTTGCCCTATGTAAATAACTTGCTGTGCTTTAACCATGGCACTGCAACAGTTGTAATGCCCACAATTGCCATGAAAAGCCCAAACATTCTATGAGGGAAGAGCTGTTAAGATCCAAACATGGGAAAATATACAAGTAGAAATCCCACAGGCTAGAAACAAAGTAAAAAAGGCTGCAGGCGGCAAGGAAGGAATGTTCTTCCAGAAAAATGTCCAAAAAAGGTATCATTGCAGGTGATATTCTTCCCCTGAAAGACAAAATGGAATTGTTCAGATCAGACACAACTGACCTGTGTGTTGGAGCCAAAGTGCCTAGTTCCAGTTTTTGGGACATGTGGAAGGAAGGAGATGCCAAATGTCAGCCCATGGACTTACTGTGCTGGAGAGGGTTTTCCCCTGTGTCTGGTTTTGCAGCTTGGTACAGTTGTGTGACACTGATAATAGGAATGTGGTGCTGTGAACAGCACATACTATCCCAGAGGCTTTCACTCTTCTTAGCACTGGTTTTCTGTCGTTTAATTTGGTGAAAGCCATGGTGAAGATCAGTGGACTTCAGGATGCCTGGAATTTAACTTTGAATTTTTGTCATGCTGTGCTAACTGGGAAACCCAAACAGGTTATCTCATTTTTCCTCGGTTCTGTGCTGAAAATGGAAAAGCAAACATGCATTCAGATTTTATTGAAGCAAATTTAGATATTCTTCTCTAGTATAAATTCAATCAGCTTTTTTGGGAAGATGGTGAAAATTCTGGATGTAGACTAATAATGCTGGAAAAAGCAGTGGAGGTCTTGAAGTTTTCATAACATTTTTCTTACAACAGCAGTTGTTGCAGACCAAACACCATTGGAAAAATCAGAAAGGTGCTAGAGGAGAAAATTATACTGAGTGGAAGATAGTTTAGGAATCTACAGTTTATAATAGTGCTGTTATTTACCATGGCATGAAAAGTGTTTAGAGAAGAAGAGCCCGAGCATTTGAACAAGGCTGATGGGGTTTCAGGCAGGTGGTTGCCACTCCTTTGCAGGTTGGTGCACAGTAACAATTCCACTGAGCTGTCTCATCGAACCTCTGCTTGCAGAGTACATCAGAATTTGGGTTTTCTTTTGAAGCAGTGTTGAAACTGGATATTATGTAATGACTTGTTTTGACCTTGGAAAGAGTTTTTTAATTTAAGATCATGGTGATACTAGGTGCAGGATGGCAGAATGATTCCTGAGGACACATGCTTGTATGTTTTGGTTTTTATTTTCTGTCTAGTTTGAGACTGCGAGGAACCATTGTGATCCTCCAGTCTGTATGGGAGTTGCACCCACTGGTTGGGCCTGTTAGCCCCTAAACTTAGGGATGACTTAGTGAAGTGTTACTGAAATATAGCAAGACTTTCTTCATCTACTAGAATGTATGAACTGCCTATTAAATACTTTGATATTTTATTCCAGGTTGTACTTATTCTCCCTCTTAAACCACTTTGCATTTTATTCCTATGCTGATCACTGGTTCCTAGCCCCTGAATCCTGTCATTCTTGCTTTTGTTGTGCTGCTGAGATCTGCAGTTGAGCTGATTGCTGGCTGTAGGCAAAGGCCTTCTTCCCCTTCAATAAGTTAAGCCAGTTGAGCTCCATTAGGACTACTTTTTATTATTATTGTGTGCATGACTGCAGCACCTGACTGCCTAAGGCTCTGCTTACATTAAGTGTTAAGCCTGGGCTTGAGCTCTGGGCTTTGGCAGCAATTCCTGCTGCGCTGCTGCTGTTGAGGTTGGAGCCTGACTGCTGCGTTCTCCTTTCTGTTCATGTGAGGCAGAGTCCAAGATCAGCTGCACAGCAGGTCTAGTAGTGCTGCTGTCCAGGTAGTCCTGGAAACCTGCCTTCCAGGAATAGGAGTGGCAAGGATAGTGCCATTTGTTTCTGGAGTTCTGCCTGTGGAGATGGGATCTGTCCATGCGCTGCATTGAGCCAGGAGAGAATTTACCTTGCCAGGCTTACCCTCCATGAACTGACAAATTCAGAGTCTGGGTTCTGAGGTGCTCCCCTGAGGCTTTGCAGGCATGGTGCACACTTCTGGATGCCTTTAGATGGGAAAAACAGTCTCCTCTGTGGCATACTCAGGTTTGGGACATAAACCCAGGAGGATGACCCTGATCTCAGACAAATGAGAGAGCCTACCAAGACAGGATCAACTGTGTCAGTCCAGTGCCCCATCATACTGATAGCATGACAATTGTCAGTGTAGCTCTGCAAGTGTAAAGGTAGCAGATTTCTTTTACTAAAAACAAAGACAAAAAAAAAAAAGAAAGAAAAAAGACAGCAGAGGCTAAAGCCACATCCTTCAGAAGACACAGAATAGATACTAGGGCTGTCAGCCTGTATTGAAGTGAGGTAGAAGTAGATTTGTTAAGTGCATGACAAGTGGATGGGATAGGCTGTTAAAAGGACAGTGAACAGCTTGTGCTTCATTTGATAGAAAACAGAACCAGCGAAGAAGAGTGATGTGGATAGAGGAATAAGCTGGGAAAATTACTTTTGGAGTACTGTATAAGTAGGACAAGATTGATTTAGTTGAAACCAGATGAAAAGGTGGATTGCAAAGCTTATGTTCCAGACCAGAAGTTTTACAGTTCAATAAGTGTCGTAATATCAATGTCCTGCTTTGAAAACATCCTTAATAAGTTTATGAACTTCTGTTCATCTCTAAACTTCTGAGTTTGGTTGCTGAGAAGTGCAAATTACCCTTTTCCACTCCACATGTGAGTTTGAGCATAGGTAACAAGACTTCCTTCTGGGAGGAGAGAGGATGCCTTCTAGGCTTGAATATCTTTCCTGTTCCTAGCTTATATGTATGTAAATTAAAAAATATTGATTTTGGATGGTAGCTCATGAGATGCAAAGATAACCTAAAATGGTGTTTTCGTTGTATGATCCCATCTGATACAAAACATAGGATGAGCCATATGATGGGACTGGGGTTAAGTCTCCTCCTCAGCTTCTGGCATCTTTCTTGCAGCTTTCTTTGAGAAGATAAACAGTGATGCTGACAGGTTACGTATGTGGAGGCATTCATATTGCCGTAAGATATCCTCACCTGATTAATTCAGGGCCATCCAAGAAATTCAAAGAGACTCCCTTGGCTGCCACATTAGACTTTCCTGTTTTCTTTTTTTTTTTTTTTTTTTTTTTAAGGAAAAAAGAAGCCTCTAAGAAGCTCCTTTCACGTTGCACACATCTTAAAAAAATAATTATTCCATTTTTTAATGAGGAGAGGTTGCTTCTGGATTTCAGATTGAGGGACATTCTGTGCCTCCACTGTCCTCTATCCTCAGAATAGTTATGAAGGTGCTGGTGTACAGAAAAGTTCTGCTGCAAGGTGAGAGCAGAGTAGGTAAATGCTTCATGTCTGCTAGCAAAGTACTAAATCATGATTTCCTTCTGAATCTTGCCATCAAGGGCATTACAAAAGGAGAGTGGGAATTCCCAGCCAAAGGCAGCCATTTCAGTTTGTAGCTAACAAGATCTTACAGACATCAGAAAATAAATGAGGTTCCCTGCTCCAGTTGCAGCAACAGCCATAGAGCTTCAAAGAGGTCCCAGGTGTGGAAATTGGAGGTCTCTTAATCGAGACAGAGATAAAAAGGGGTTCTCTAAAGCCTTGGATGTAAGTTTCTGATCTGAAGAGTGGTGAGTAATGCAATTGCTGGGAGGTATCTTTGACTTTGCCTGGAGAATGCTAACAAGCAATCAAAATGCTTGCCCACAGCCAAACTGTTTTTTCCCTTTCCACTCTTTAGAATAATAAAAAGCATTACACACAAACCCCACTGTTAATGCAACATGTGGGTGAAGTTCCAGGCTATTGTGTATAAAACTCAGTCCTAATTCCAGCAATAATCATAAGTTGTTCCTCTCTCTCTCCCCTGTTGTTTGGTGACACCGCAGGAAGTGATGCGAAGTTCTCTGTTTGTGCATGTATTAACTTAGGTTGAATATATCTAATCTCTTGATTTTCTTTCTTTTCCTGTCAAAGTCTCGGCTGTAGTACTTTGCAATTGGAAACTTTTAACATTTAGTTTCAATGTTTTGTCTGTTTTCAGTTCTGTTAGAAGCTGGTTCTACTGCTTGTGGATGTTTTGCTTCTTTTCTGTTTATAATGCAATCTGACATTTGTTTTCCTCTTTCTCTTGAGGCTGATTTTGTTCATATTACAGTTTCCTTGCAACACATGTTTTCTCATTTTCTAGTCTGCTGTTTTTGAGGCCATCAGCAGTTTAGGCTGTGGGGTCCTGCCCTTGTCTATACTTGATAGAAAAAGCATACTGAATACCACTAAAAATTCATAATTTGCTGCCAGCTATCTGTGGTAACCTTGACATCTCTTATTTGATCATAAGGGCTCCAGCAATATTTGCTGAATATAAAAGGGTTTTTAGCCTTGCCTTTGTATGTGGGGTGTGAGAAAGTCCAAGGCTTTTTATTTATGCTGGTATATTACACCATATAATTGCATCCATCTTTTGATCTGTGGTATGAATTAGTTCCATTGAAAACATGTTTTCTATTTTTAAATCGGCTGTCTTGATCCGAGTTCTTGAAACAATCTGCTTTTTAGTCTTGTTTTTTTGTATATTTTCCATATTGTGCTGGGTTTAATATAATTGTTGACATACTGATTTTCAATGTTTTTTCCTTACTGTTTTCTCTATTCTGTATAAATCTCTTCATGTTTTATATTACACTGTTTTATTTATCTGGATCAAGTATTTAACTTATTTCATATCTGACCATTTCACAATAACATTTGATGGTGAAGTGCTGTTAGCCAATGTTAGAAAGGTGGAGTGGAGATTTGGGGACCTTAGTGTCCTTTTTTCATACTTGACTTAACTGAATACTCATTATTCAGGGATGGTTGGACTGAAAGCCCAGAGCTCCAGTAATTTATGAAGTCAGTAGGAATGCAGAGGGATCTTCTTGAAACTTGAATCATAGGTGGGATGATCTCTGCAGTATCCCACTTTTCTCAGTTTTTTGTTTGAGGGAGTGAATTGCAAATCTGAGGTTGAAAGGGTTTGCTAAGGCCCAGGTTAATGCTTCCAGTGAGCGTTATATTGTCCTTGTCTTTTCTGTGACTTTTGTGATGCTCACAAAAACATGTGCTGTCCTACCAGGAGGGGAGGGCTGCTGTCCCTGTGAGTAGCAATACAGTGTTTTCCTGTGTTCCTCAACCCAAAATCATTTGCTATTCTCTTATTCTTGATGGCCTTTTCACCTGCTCTGTATAGCAACTTCTGTTATGGAAGAGCTATATAGAGCATGGTCTCTGATGAGGGCTTCTCTTTGTCATAAAAGTTGAGATAAAATTATATGTGTCAAGTTTGGCCGAGCAGGAAAATATCAGATATTCCAAGTATTTGTTTCATGCGTTAGATGGTCCTTTTGATTTTAAGACCCTTGCCTTGCCCTGCCCATGGTTATAATGCATGTTGAGAGTGCATTCATGTGTGCATTTTTTTCCTTTGCCGTCGTTCTGCTTGAGGTGTGTGCTTGCTGGGGTTTTTTTAATCAGTTCATGTTGATTCTTATCGTCTGTTTGTGTAATAGTTTGGGGTTGATGTAATCATTGTTACATGTATTTCATTAAGAGATGTGTGTGTACTTAGGTGTTTGCATAATTCATGAAGTCAAGTATGTTCACATACCCCTTGTTAGCACATGAGTGCATGTAGTAAAAACGTACTTCTCTTCTTTGTATCAGTGGCTCACTGGGAAAGGTGCATTGCATTTATTTGACATGTATATATGTAAAAAACCCACGAGTTCTACCATTTATTTTCTTTCTTCTACACCCACCTCGAAAACGTAAAGAAAAACACACACTTCTGCTAAGGTTCTAGGATAGTTTATTTTTTCATTCAGCCATTAGTTTATTCGTTCAGGAGTTGTACACTGGGAAAAAAAGTGCATCCATTAGACAGTGAGGGCTTTATTTATGAGGGGGGTGGTGTTTCAAAGGGGAGGCTGTCAAGTCCCAAAAGAGCCTTTCATGGTGTATTCTCAGCGTGCTTCTGAGGCCACTGCTCTGCTCATCAGGAGGAGAGGCAGAAATGTGGGCTTTACAGAGCAACTGTGTGTTTCACTGGTCCCTGCGCTCTCTGACGTTTATTTACATATTGGGAGAGTAAATGGGTAGAACAGATGGCAACCAGACATTTGGTGGTTCTGTTCCCGTATGCTCCTCAGGGGTCTTGCATTCAGTTTTTGCAAAAAGCTTGTCCTATAGGGAGAAGAAAAAACCCAGGAGCCTGGTCAGAACTATGAAATGCTTGTTGGGTTTTTGCATTAATGGCAGATTAAAGCATTTAGTAAAATGTGAAATAATTACAAGGTTTGTTTTACAAGTCCAGATAGTCATTCCGTAGTATAAGACTATTGGAGTATCAATCTCTCTCATTTTATTATTTATTGTTTTCACCACTGGAGCGAATGCATCTAGATTTGAAGCTGGTAATCTCTTCCTTCTATAAAATGGGTTTGAAAAGTACAGGTCTATTTATATGGGTCTTGAATACCTTTTGGCCTTTTCTGTAAACGTCGTAATTCATTCATGCTCTTGTAAAAACAGAATATCTGAAAATTCTGTAGGATTTTCCAGGATATTTAATATGTGTTTCTTCACAGTTTACAGTTGTGAAGCGGGAGATTTGCTTCCACACCAAGCTAAATTTTTTTCTTATTTTCTTTGTACGCCCTGGAATGTTGGAGCAGAGCTGCTCCAGAGTGCTGGGTAACTTGTTTTAATGGTTTGGGTTGTTGGGGTTTTTTCCAGTATGTGTGTGTTGGGTTTTTTTAGAGAAGTGGTAATTAAAGCACTTTTCTTGGGCAAAACTGTAATATAAAATACACATTTTGAAAATATGTTAAAAGGAGTGATGCAAGTCAGGTTTTTGAATGTGTAAAATTCTCAACCTGCAGATTGTTCCTTGCTGTGAAGCAGCCAGGTGTTTCTCAGCAAAGTGGGGACAAATCACATGAAAATGGAAGAGCTTGACCTTTTGCATAGCATGCCGAATCAGCAGCTCCAGCAGTTTGTGACAGGATGAATTCCAACGCCTTATTGGTAAACACATGAAACTGCCTTGCAGTTATAGGAGAACCTGTCAAATAATGTAAATACCAGACCTCAGCTAATCTCAACTACAATGTGGAATCTTCTAGTGTTAGATAAGGTCTGTAAAGCAAGCTTCTCTACAATAAACCTTTCTGGAATGAAAGGTCAATCCAGAAATAGTTTGCTTTAAACCCAGATAGTTTTCAAAAGTAAGAGTAGAATTACTGATTGATCCTCCATGGATTAACTCAGGTTTTTCTAAGTATTATCTAATGCCCTTCTCATTAAATATTGTCTTTTAAAAAGACAAAACTAGTCAGTCATGTCACACTGCAGGCAGGCTTAGCATGGCAAATGGTAGCAGAGAAAGTGAAAATGGTACTGTCAGGAAAGAAACACTGTCTTCTGGAGAGGCCCTTAGAAGGTTGATCATTAACAAAAAGTGGAAATTTGCTACTTTTCGGTAGGCCATGCTGCACAAATATTATGTTAGGATTAGTTTAAATGAAGTTAATTGCTGAACTCATAGGTTTTTGGCAGCATATTCCACAACGCATGTGAAGTACAGAAAATTTTTTCTCAGTAAGAGTTTTTAGCTGGATTATATTGATAGTGTGCACCATTAAGGAAGCTTCTGTGTCTTGCTCAATATGTGACAATGTTCCTGTGATTTGTGCATCAGTTCTCTTAAAAACTGTATAAGGGGCTTTGGAATTCTCTGAGGTCGAAATTAAGTACAGGCCTCCTATTAAATAGGACCTAACATCCTTTTTTTTTTTTTTTTTTTTTTTCTTTCTTGTAATATGGAGCATTGCTGTTTTAGGAAATGTATTTCTAAACTGAGCCCACCATCGCAGTGCAATTACTGAGTAAATCGCATTTTGTCCCTCAATAAAATAACATAGTTGAAATATCTTTTCCAGCAGTTTGTAGCCAGATGCAAAGTCAGCTAAAAAAGAATTCTTCAGAAGATTTCTTTTCTACATTATTATATAACTAGAAGTAGCTGTTGGAAATACTGCAGAATTTCTTGTTGGTCTTAAAAGCCATGGCTTCTGTGTCCTTAGGAGCAGATGAAGACGATTTAGATGGTCACATATTCTTTATGGTCCAAAGCTAGATAAGCATTAACCAAATAACAGTAACAGCAGGAGTCAAGAAAAGCACACTGGTAAAAACCAGGAGCTATTTTTAGCAGTGATAAAATTTAGGAAAAAAAAAAAAATTGTGTATTTGTTTTTGGGTCCTCAGATGCTAGTCCATATGTGGTAATTGTATCTCTGAAAGATTTGCTGTTTTTTTTCCTTCTTTGACAGACTGATGTCTTGGTGTTGAGCTGTGATCTGATCACAGATGTTGATTTATATGAAGTTGTGGACCTCTTTCGGACACATGATGCTACTCTCTCCATGTTGATGAAGAAAACTCATGAACCAACAGAAATGGTACCAGGACAGAAAGGGAAAAAAAAGCCAGGTATGTAGGTAGGAATACATAATTATTAATAAATTATAGAGAAACCACTGGTATGTATGATATGTTTAGTTATCAATCCCAGAGCAAAAGAAATGAAAAAGGCACTGATACCCTGTTTTTCCTCAGATTCCCTGGTGAGGGTGTGACTTGGTTTTTTCCAGCTCAGAATTAAGTATTAGACGCATGTAATCTTGCAGGCAGCGATCCAAAGCTCACAAGAGTTAGGGGAAAAGCTCCAGGTGACTTCAGTGAGTTTTGGATGAACATTAAAACCGTTAGGTTTTTCAAGAGCACTAAGCATCAGCATCAGCTGGGAATTACACTGACTGTAGGGACCAGTACTAGGTGGGTAACAAACACTTATATAAATTCTCCCCTCTCATGACATGTAGTGAATTACTCTTCTGAAATCACATCCAGGAGCCTTTTGCTAGGCAAAACTCCCACTGATTTCAAGGAGTTGATTAGATGCTTATCTTGTCCCTCTTACCATAATATCTTAGTTAGTGCCTTGTAATCTTTAATGTATCTGTTCTCACAACACTGCTGTAAGGCAGAACAGGGCTATTATACACACTTTACTTATATGCTAAAAATACTAAATACCACACAGTTGTTCCCACACCATACCTCTCATTTTCTTTTAATGATATATGTTAAAATGCTGAGCCTTGATTATTGTCAGCTTAGTGAGCCCTGGTCCTTGGTTAAAGCTCAGAGGAATTACTGGAATAAAGGTAAGAAAATGTAGCTTGAAACTGTTTGAGAGAGGAGTGAAATGCAAGCCAACAGTTGTCTGAAAGTGGAGGTAATAAGTTTTTAAAAGAAAACTTCTTAAGCTCTGCGTGAAGTTTTTCTGAAGCAACATGTAAGGTTAGTAGGGCTGAAAGCATTTAGTACTTGGACTCTCAAACAGCTCTAACTCCCTTATTTTTAAAAAGGCAGTCTAAGTGTTAATGGTATATAAAACATTGTCAAAAGCACTGCTACAGCACGGAGTTGAGCATTCAGGAGTTGTAAGCTAATGAGTCTACGGTTAAACATCATAGAGCTGCCCAGCATGTGAGCTCTGAGCACACAGGGTGGGGGTGAGGAGGTCTGTGAGGATAAACAAGATTATCTGAACACTCTTTGCAAATATAAATGCATCAGATTGTACATGCATTTTTATTTTGCTTGGTTTTTATGTCTGTGTGCTTGACTTTGTAGCATAACTCTGGCTACATGACTTGTTAAAATTCATGTATGTTTTTTCAGGCCTGTAAAAGACCAAACTTGAAAAAACTTAAATTCCATTATGTAGAAGTGTTTTGTCACCCCTGGTATTTTTCTATGGGGCTCAATGCTAAGATCTTCCACCCAATGCACCACTTGAGCTGCCATGGACTGCACTAGTGACATGTTTCCTGTGAACTCCCTCAGATAAAACATGAACCCTACCAGGCCTGTTTCAGTCATTTGTTAAAAGCAGGGGAGTGCCAAGACATGAATTTTAGGTTCTTCTCCAGGTTCTGGAGGAGGGAAGTACATTTTAGGGAGCACCAGACCCTTCTGGCTTTCATTCCTATTTGACTAAATGCACTCTGTTGCTGTCAACATTACCTTAGCTCATCCATCTTTCTTTTCCTGTGCTGGCTTCTTGCTGCCACCAGCCTCCATTCTTGTTCTCTTTTCTTAGTTTCCTTCCTCAAGGGTACTTGTCAAAAGCCCAACTTTTCTTCAGAGCATATAGTTTATATATATATATATCTTAAAGAGCATATATTGCTCTTTTCTTTCACGGCCAGTTTCGTTCTTCTGTTCCATTTCTGACTTCTAGTTTTCATCTGGTTCATTTATCTGCCTGTAGTCACCTGTTCTCTTCTGATTCCTGTCCCCTCTAGTGTCCTTTAACAGACAGTCACAGTTTCCTGCAGTTTTCAGGGGCTGCTTTCTCTCCCTTCCAGCCTGTCCTGCAGAATTCTTGTTTTTATGTGTTTTATTTCCCCTCACCCCAGTGAGTTTGTGACTTCTATTTCCTTGTGAAAAACAGACTGCAAAAAGACAACAGATTAAGCTCTGCTCTGGAACAGTCATCACAGCATAGCTGTGGAGCCTTGTGGCTGGTGTGCTTTGTTTGCACCACCTGATGGTACAGAAAACCTTAGGTAGCACCTGTCATTTGATCAGTCCCAGGAGCTGAGGAATTGGAATCTATCTTTAAGAAAAAAATATGCAGAAACTTTTGCAGCAAAAATAGAAAGCTAGAGAAGGATACAGCGTATGAACCTGCAGTTTTTCAAAGATTGAGTAGAGCTTTTCAAGGGAAGGGACACCAAACCATTTCTGCTTATTCTAAACACTTTTTTTTTCCTTAACCTTACAACCAGCTGAATGGTTTTCCCTGAAGTACTTCAAATGTTCCTCTTAAGCCAGACACCTGATGTTGGAAATTGCATCCCAGACAGTTAAAACTTGATGAAGTTCATAAGCACCCAAAGACAAGATGTTAACGTGGAGTATGTTAGGCAGTTTTTCATAGTAGGTGGCACTACTTGCTCCTCTAAATTATGACACAGGTTTTTCTGTACTTGGACTCTACTGTTCAAGTGTTTGAATTAGAAAATGGATGCCATGACAAGCCACTAGATGTATTTCTTCACTGTTTCTACAAAGCAATTCATTTTTTGAGAAGGATCAACAAGATTTTATTTCCCATACGTCATGGAATCTGATACAAAGTTGTTGCTTATGGGGTATTATTGAACATTCAAGAACTGTGATACAAAGAACAGTTCTTAAATTAGCATGAATTGCAGTGTGTTAAGTGCTATAAATTCATCCTGATGGTTTCCTGCAATGTTTGACTCATATGCAAATTATAGGGTCAAGTTCATTGGGTTTTATATTTAGAGGATCATATATTGACGGTAATAATATCATTGGCTTTTTAAATTAAGCAGTAAGAGCAATGGCAGTAAAAAAACTCACAACATGAAAATGCTAGTGAGTGGTAGTAACCCATATAAACAGAGTGTGTCAGGAATTCAGATACCCAAAATGGAGCTGTGTGCTTAAAGATGACCTGCAAGGATTTGAGTGGAAAATAGTGTTTGAGCCTTTCTGTGTATAAAGAAAGGCAGAAAAGATGGGATGGTGACTCTTTCCTGCTTATTTTTCTTGTCTTGAAAGCAGCAAGCATGTCATCACTGGTGTTCTCTGTGTTTGCCAGAAGACCTCTTGGTGGTCTTGAAGGCTGCTGCATCATGTGAAATCCTCTCCATTTAATTGAAAGGGTGGGGATACTGAATCTTTAACAAGGATGTCTTTTTCTCAAGTGTCAATGAATTATGATTGATTAAAAAGCATTTTTAAAAATATGACTGAAATTTACTTATTTTTGTCACTAAAGTGCTTAACATTCTCTTGTGATACCATTATTTCTTTAAATCATTAAATCCCTTAAAACTGATGGGGATCTAATTTATAAGATAATTAATAAATTACTGTAGTAGTGTCAAGTTCTTATTTATCTACTGTGAAGGGGCAAAACACATCCTTCTTTTCATTTTTATACTTCAAATGATTTTGTTAAGTTGCTGTCATTTAATGTTTTTCTCATACCTCCCTGCAGGGTTTTTGTGAACTAGTTATGTATCTGCTCTTCCATTTATTTTTTCCTTGCTAAGTGATGCCAGTGGGATTTGAAACAGCACTCTTGTATCTCTGGATAATTGATTTTAGGTATAAGTTTTGTCTTATTAAAATTACTGAAGTAATGTTGTTTATTGCCAGCATACACAGAGAAACCTGACCTGTCATCTGCTACAAAAAATCCCACAGTGCACTCTCATGGTTTCACTGTTTGTTTCTTGCTTATCCACACAAGCAAGAGCAACAGGTTTGGTGTCAGTCATGTACTTGGTCCTGCTCTCATCAAGTTGTTTTTTTCCCTTTTTCCTGTTGCATAGAGTTTTGCTGTAGCAGTAAAATATGTAAGAACAGGCAAGATATGGGCAGGCAGAACCTGAACTTTTAGAGAAGTGTTGGTGCCTTGATGCAGAAAAGTCAATCACTGTTGTATTTCCAGCCTGTCAGGAGACCCCAGTTAGGTGGCAGAGGTGAGGGTTCATTCGCCTCTAATCTCAAACTTCACTGCCCTCCACAGAATGAAAATAGGCACTGCTTTCAAGACTTACTCTGAGTTTTTACAGCAAGTAAGCTTTATTGTAATTGTACTTATTTTGTCATGGTGTTAGATGTTCAGCCTTTTTTTGTATTTCTTTGCTGTGTAATGAATTTCTGAGAAGGGTTGGGAGGTTTTCTGAAAGGGGGTATGTTTAGTCTATTACATCAAAGATTGCACAGAACTTTCAACCTCTGCGTAGATTTGATTGCTTTAACAGTAGTTATTATTGTGGTAACTCTGAAAGGATAGGTATAAGTAAAACAAGGGATGGGCCTGAACTGGGGAAAATAAAGTTAAAAATAGTTTGTCTGAAAAAGATCTTAGAGAATTAGCTACTTCTAGGGTATGTTGTTACTCCAGTATGGTTGAAGGCATAGAACTTAGGAGATCAAATATGTGCCAGTTTGGCCCACAATAATAGTATTTATTGGGAGAAAAAAAAGATTTTTGCTAAAATTGTACTGTGTACAGTCTAAGTCTGTAAAGATCAGTATATGGCTGCCACCAGAGTGGTAGCTCAACTACAGAGTGAAAATTAGAATGAGCTGCCACCACTGCATTCAGATGATGTGGAAAACTGATAAAAAATAAATGCTTTACATTCCAGTAGGCCAAAGTCCCTGCTCATGCACAGTCACTGATTGCAGGAGATACAGACTGCTACAATAATGCATGTGAGTGTTAGGTATTCTCTTGGTGGACTGTTTTATAAAAAGATACTTAAACCAAGTTAACCCTCCCAGAAACATCCATGCTACAAGTCCCAGAATCTATACTTTTATGTGTGTTTGTGATTTACGTATTGATATTTGTCTAAAATAGATGAGTTTCAAAATACTTATGTCTTAACTGAAATCAAAATCCTCTCCAGACCCCCTATGTGGAGTTACATTGTGAGAAGAAGCAGTTAGGTTTGAAGAATTCGCTGCTTGCCTTGAGTTTGTTGTTGTTGTTTTAATTCAGGAGGCAAGGGCTTTTATTTAAAAAAAAAAAAAAAAAAAAGAAAAGAAAAGTGCAGCTCAAAACTGAGTGTTGGATGTTGGGAACCTGTAATTGACATCTTCATAAAAAGGATGCAAAAACCTTTCAGGGCCAGTGTTTTGAATGCCATTATATATATCAGCTGCCCTAACTGACAAGAAGTTGAAAAAGTTATCAATGATACTTACTAAATTCATGGATTTGCTGGGATAGTCAGATTTCGTATTTTGGGGGTGGTTGGTGGTCCCATTTGTCTTTCCAGCCTGCGTTAAAATGGGGTTATATAATGATTTTGTTTGATTTTCTACTTCAGTGGAGCAGCGTGACTTCATTGGAGTGGATGACACAGGAAAAAGATTGCTCTTCATGGCTAATGAAGCTGACTTGGATGAAGAACTTGTCATTAAAAGATCCATCCTTCAGAAGTAAGCTCATGAGTCCTTGTAATAGAAACTGAACTTGGGATGATATAAAATAATTGTGTAGTAGGAGAAATGGTTAAAGATAAAGTAGGCTGAGGAGGGGAGGAGGAAAAGCCACTTTTGCAATATTCAGGGAGCAGTATTTTATTATTTGTTGCATCATTGGAACCAGTTGATAGGCTTGTCTTATACCTTTTTTAGGGAAAAATCCAGGGAAAGAGAAGGAATGCATGAAAAGGTAACTCTTCTTGAAATGAAACCTGTGATAGGTCAGATACAGTTTAGATTCAGAGACTGTGAAGTGTTAGACTTATGTCCATAATTGAAATGCTATTCTCATTGGTTGAGTCCCAAATGGATTTGCAGAGTATCCATGAGAGTTTCTTAGGATTTCATGACACTCTTATGCATTTAAGGCACAAAATCTCAGCTGTCTTTCCGGGCCCCAAAAGATTCATTAGAGGAACCATGCTATAGCCACCACTAAACTTCCACGGGGGCTTGGATGAATTTATCAAATATACCAGACAAGCTGATCTTTCTGCATGGTGTAATTCATATCCATTAGTAGGAGAAGGAAAGATGAGTTGTTCTTTATGCTCTCCAGTACAGTGATTTTAGTTTTCTCAGGCACACGTTGTCTGACATGTTCTGTGCAAAGCTGTGTTGGCTCCTTGAGAGTCGAACCTTTTGTAGTCTGTCCCAGGCTGACAGTCAGACTTTCACCTCTGTGAGATGAGACACCTGTGGAACAGCCATTTGAGAGCTGGGAATCCATCCATGTGGACTTTTTAAGTCAAGGATGCAGACATCTGGGATCTGCTCTCAGATAAATCTCTGCTGTGAAAATGCCTCTGGTGTGTGCTGTAGGCCACAGCTCAGTGTAATCTTTCCTTGAACATCCTGCTACCAGATGTGAGCGAGATGCTCTGTGCCCATGGAAAGATGATACCTCCTCTGCCCCAGTTTAAGGATTATCCTAGAAGGAAGGTGAGCAAGAGTGGGCCCTGTTAACTGTTGTGATGGAAGGAGCCTGTCCCAGCATATTTCCACTGGCTCTTTCCTGGGCTTATCTTGGGCATGGCAGGCACCAAGCTGCAGGCGTGCCTTCTGTACATACACTGCAGCTGATTTGTATAGAGTAGGGAATTCATCACTGATGCATTCTGTGGGTTTGTGCACATGAAGACTAATAGATCTATTTTGGGCTAGGGGAGGAATATTTTATCTACAGTTGGTGACAAGCTTGTCTTTATGGCTTCCTCCTGGCACTAGAGGGTGGCTGTGGTATAATGGCTTATAAATTGCTATAACATATGTGATCTTAGTTGACCCCTGATTTTACAGGTTCATCTAAACACAGGATTCTCATTCCTGTAGCTAAATTAATCAGCCTTTATCCTGCAGGGTAAACTTTGCCCTCAGTAGCACCTGTTGAATTACATTGTCTTCAGCAGATCTTGAGCATAACTGTTTGAGATTTGGTAAATAGTGTGTTGATGATATACAGGTGGGATAAAAATGTCTGTCTCCTTGTCTTTCTACATGCACAGCTATGAAAGTGTTAACCACCCTCCAAGCAAAGCCCAAAGACACTAGGATAGTGTAGAAGAGCAAAAAGACATCTGCTGAGTGTTAAAAAGAATTAAAAAATTTTAAAAAAAGGTGCTTTGAAGCATCAAGCAGAAGTATTGGGCCAGTACCCACCTGGGTGAGCCTCTGACATCTGAAACAGCCAACTGCCAATGTTGGTGTGCTCTCTGTGTCCTACAGCTGCCATCTTTGGGAAGCTCTGAGGGAGCAAAATATATATGGAAATCATCAAGTAATTTCATTTGAGGCAAATCCAGGGTAGCAACAACTGTGGGAGTTCTAGGAAGACAAAGTGTTGGCAGCTAATGGTGTTTTAACCATGGAGTTGTCTAGACCTGCTCAACCCCTGATTTTCTCATGTGAGAAACAAAAGCGATGCTTGAAACAATCTTTGAAGTCCTTTTTTTAATGCATCATAGTAAAGAAAGAGAAAAAAAAAGAAAAAGACAAGCCCAATCTCATTTTCTTCATGGATCACTTGATGTGACTGACTTTCAGCTGCCATGTTGGCTGTTTCTTGATCTCTGGACTTTGTTTTGATGAAATAACAGACTTTGTGGCAAGATGGTGGGAGAATTTCCAGTACACTCATTTGTTCCTCTGTAAAATACAATAGACATCTTGAGGGTGTTGCTTTTGTTTGTTTTGCTTTTAATGGTCCCTTTGAAGGGCTGTAGTGGTCTTGTTACATGAACTCTAGAACTCCTCCCGTGCTTGTTTTGTTCTTCAGATCCTTTTTCTATTTTCTTTTTCCTCTCTCTTTTTAAGGAGGGGAGTGGAAGGAGGGACAGGGAGGGAATGGTGAAGGGAATGGGAAGATGAGCTTTTCTTTAAAGCTAGGAGTCTTGTTACTGGTAAAAATCTAGACCCCATACAGAAATGGTTCAAAGGCCCTTTGGCTTCCCCTCCTCACAGGAGGGAAGTTATGTTGACAAAACATGCAAAACTGTAGAATGCTAATTTAAATCCTTGAAAAAAAACCTTTTTCCTGACCTTTGCCTTCTTCCTGTCATTGGATTTCATGCTCTTCACTTTCCTGCCATAAAAGAGCAGCTGGTGAGGAGGGACAGGGGAAAACACACATTCTCCTGAGTACCTTTTTTGAGTATTAAATACTTTTTTTGTTGCTCTTGACTGGGGTGTTTTGTAGTAATGGAAGTGTTACAGAATGAAACATTTTAGTGGAATTTCCAGGCTCATGGTGTGACCTGTTATTCTATTTCTCAGTTTGGTTAGGATTTCTTTTCCAGATTTGTTGTTTTGATTTGTGTTGTGGTTTTGTAAGTCGGGGATAGCCATTTTGGGTTTGGGATTGCATCTTCTTGTTACACCACAGAAAGAAGCCTAGATTTTGCTCCTTTACTTGCCAGAGCAAATCTGGCAAAGCTTTCAACTTGGCAGGTAAAATTATATTTTATTTTCCCTGTGCTGTTAATCACCCTGATGACAAGTCCCACAGGTAGCATCCTCCCTCAGTAAACAAGTGGAAAACAATATCAAATACATCTATTCAGGCACGTTTTGGAGTGCAGCAGGCTGAGCCAAAAGACAAATTTATTGGTGGTGCCTAGAGAGACTAATGCTGCTGGGGAAAGCATTTTCAAGGAAATGGTTCCCTGTTTGGGTAATGAGAGCTTATAAAAAGCCATGAACAGCCTGTGCATGTCATTCACTTTGGCAAATAGCTGCAAGATGAGATACTAGAATGAAAGAAATACAGTTTGGGGACATTTCAAAACCAGCTTAGGGCCCTTTGAAGAGAAAAAAATAAAGTTATGTGCTCATCCCTGGAGCCTGGTTTTGCCAGTGACATCTCTCTGACTTGGGTCTTGACAGGATGAAGGAGTGAGGAAATGATGAGAATTCCATAGCTGCTGCCTCTGCTTTGGGAGGGGGCAAAGGTATTTGTTTTCAAAGCACGATTACAATGGACAGGGAGCTTTTTGCTCCACCTCTGATATTTATGGTCATGCAAAGTGAAACAGTAAAAGACACCTGTTGGAGCAGGTCTAAATTTGGAGTGTTTCCTTTTAAGATCTTGTGGGCTGTGTAAGGGTGAGTTCAGCCTTCGTGGGTGTTCTGTCTGCACAGATGCAGGTGCAGGGCTTCTCCTAGAGAATATGTTAATAAATCACCATGACAATTCCAGCTACTTATTACCTCATGTGCTGCAGACAGAAAGGAATACCTCATCTATAAATATATTTAGTACTAAGATCAGTAACCTTGAAGTAACAATGCAGATCTGTTTTTAAGGTAATTTAATAAAAAGAAGGGGTAAGACTGGGGAGTTTTTTCTTCCTTTTCTCCTTGCATCATGAGAGTAAAAAGGAATGGTGTAGTATAATTTCAAAAGTCAGTATTGCCAAGTGGGTAGGTAATGGGAGCTGAAAAACAGCTTTGATACACTTGATTTCCTTTCTGTTGCCTTGGGATATTGTCTTTTTTTTTTTTTTTTCTTTTTTTCCCCCCCTGCTGATAATTTGTTTTAAGTAAGTGGATCATATGTAAACATACTGCAACTTCCTTAATGTTTCTGCTCTCTAAAACGGTTGTTCTTGGGAAATTGGCATCTCTGAAATACTCTGCAGCTCCTAAGGTGGTTCTTTTTTTCTTTTAAAATCTATTTCCTTTAGAAAAGCTGGGAATGACACTGGTATAGGCAGATGCTCTACAGTGTGAAGCATCCTAAACTAGATCATGGGCAGATGTCCTGTACCAGATCCAGCTGGTGAAAGGGGCCTACCACCCCGAGCTTATGCCCAGCTGGACATACAGTTGAGTACTCCATAAGCCACAAGTGTCAAAAAGAGCTTCATGACTTCTGATAGGTTAAACAGCAGGACTTTGCCAACTTGGTTCTGTTTTCTTTGTGCATTTGGGAGGTGTTCCCACAAGCAGTGTCACTGGCAGGGAAGTGGGGGATGCACTAATGCAAATCAGTAGAAAAATCTTGAGGAGCAATTCAGGACAGACCAGGGAGCAGAAACTCTTTGCTGGTCTCAGCTGTGTACAGAATGAATACATTCCAGCTTTGGTGGTGGTCTTCTCTTTGAAAAATCAGAAGTTTTCACTATTAGCAAAATTATGTGACTAAGTTTCTTTTGTATTCAAGTAATATTTTGAGTAATACTATAGAAAATTATTTGATATAACTTCTTTTCTCTAGAATACAATCTCTATAGAGTGATGTCTTTTCTGTTGATCCAAATCTGCTCTTTCAATTAGTCCAGGTCTGCTCTTCTCATAAAAAAAAATAAAAATTTCTGACTAGCATCCAGAAAATAAGTGAGATTTTTTTCTGGGTCCTCTAATAAAAAATATAAATTTGTATGTGTTGATTTAGGTAATAATCCTTTTACAGATGCCCAAGCCAGAAAATAATCTGGTTCCTCTTCCCAGAATTGAATTGGTTTCACAGTACTAACAGGAATTTAGAAAGCTGTAAAAAGTTATTTTAGCCAGTAAAGCAAGCGGATCTGACCGAATCAAAACAGGGGAACTAAATCTGTTGAATAAAAGGGTGTGATTTTTACACACTAACTTCTCAAACTATAATCACAATTTAAAAATGTTAATGTAGCTTTAATCATATTTCTTTAGAAAAGAGGATTTTGCTGAACATTTCAGAAAAAGATATTGACCCAGGAGTTGTTGTTTGGAGTAGATGTTCTCAGGATGCCCTGAGTAGGTCTTGCATGCCTGTTTAATTTCTCTGCTCACCAAGAGTAACTGCTGTAGCTAAAAGGCATTAATTTGGTTGGAAAGTTTGCCCTTTTTATTATGCATTTAAACTTTGCTCAGCTTGTTCTGGTTTTTTCTGTAAATTCATTGGGGATGAGTGTAGCCTTTAACTTCAGAAACAAAGTCTCTTTAAAATTATTTACTATTTCTAAAATCAGTGTAGCCAGATATAACAAAAACTCTTTCATTTGATGATTTTATATGTTACACTTGTACAATAAATGTGAACTTAGTATAAAAGCAATTAGTGAGACATTGACTTTATATTTTAAAGAACATTATGCTATTACTGATTTTAATACTGTTGCTTTCACAGGATTTTATTGTTTTTGCTGCTGCCATATTATTTTATTCATACATTGGCAGGGGGTTGAAAGGAAGGTACAGCATATCCAGGTCCTATTAATAAAAGAAAGGTCATGCTGTGTCTTGACAGCTTGTACAGGTAAGAGGTCATGAATCTCATGAATCTCATAATCTGGAATATTAGCAGGAGCTTCTATTGAATGTAGATATGGAAAGGCTTATTGTCAATGGCTTTCGTTTTACTGCAAGATTCTGGCCACTGTTCTTGTACACATAAGGCTAAAAGCAGAGAGCTTGAGGCTCAGCATTTGGTTTCTAATCGGCAGTAAATGTATGTTGCATGGGTTGTCATTAGTCATTTGTCTGTCTGTCTGTCTGCTGCGGTCTCAGACCAGCACTTAGCCTGTGATTTGGTTTTACTTTTCAGAGGTTTCGAAGGAGGAAGGGATGACTGTATTGCTTGGACACCCTCGTGTCCATGTGACTTGGTAAATGCAGTACTCTGCATGAGTCATTCAGTCTGGACCGCACTGAAGTTGAAGCTCATTGTTAATCTTAAGCCAGGCTCAAGTCTTAAAAAGATGATAAATGTTCTGTTCATTTTAGAAAGACATCTTAATGGTATAATACAGTTGCCACTGTGTACTTTTTAGCAAGGCTGTGAGTTACCTTATTTCACAGAGTTGATGAGGAAGTATAGCCATAGTTCTTTTTGTGACATACTTACCCCAGTTGATCCAGATGTAACCTGTATCGTCAAAAGTTTCTCTGGATGGCTTGCTTAGGGCAGAGACACGAAACAATCAATTGCTTGCTTTCAACATACATTTTCAGCCCTAATGTGTATTCAGTGTACCTGCCTGTTGAAATATTAGAGTTTCAGCTTGTGTCCAGCGATCCCAGAGTGACCAGTGGGCGACAGAGGGGCACAGACTCCTCATTGTGCAGTTGGGATGGTACAGAGAGAAAAAAAGCCAAAGGTCAGTGGAGTTATCCCTGCTTGTGCGAGCGCTGTCAGGCTCTCCCCTACCACATGTCCGCCATGTGTTCCTCATCAGCGGGATGTGGAACTCCATGACGCAGAGCAGACTGGAATGCAGAGTTAGTTAACACCCGCCGTTGGGGAATTTATCAGCCAATGTGGAATATGGGGGGGGGAGGAAACAGCCTAGTTTAGAGCAAAGTAAGGGTGAAATGAGGCATGTGACTGTTCCTCTTCAGTTAAAAGGTCTGATTCTGCTTGGGGATGAGATCCTGGCTCATGAGCCCAGCCAAAGTTTGTGGTTCCCTTACTGTTCTGTGTTTCTGATGCATTTTTAGTCCTTTAAATTGTCATACTTACCAGAAGGTTTTTGCAGTGGCAGGAGTGAAATACCTCTGGGATTTTTGCAGGGAACCATTCATCTAGTTTAAGAAATCGAGATTTCAGAGAGCCTTTCCTTTATCCTGGTCACCGAGACCCCAAATCACTAACTTGCAAGGACACATAAAAGTGATAGCCTCTCCATTAAAATTAGCTACACTTGGTATCAGTTGAACTGTAGTTGCATAATATTTTTAGTGCTGATTTATTGCACTTAGTTCGTGGCTCCTGTGAACTCTAACCCAGGTGATTTACTGTGATGTTTCGCACTGCGAAGAATATTGTGGAAGTCATAATGGAAAGAGTCACAATTTGCAATTAGCTGATTGAAGGTGTATGTGAGCTCACATCCTTACTGGGTTTGCATTCTACTTTAGTTGCAGCAAATATATATCTTTGAGAAAGTTTCCATTCATTCAGAATACAATGCCAAATTCCCTGTTGAATAGCTGTAGTGTGGTTCTCCCCAAACAGCATTGTGCTGGCAGTTTCTGGAATTACACAGGAAATGAAGAGCATAGCAGACTTTCCTTTCTCTTGCTAAGACATGCTCCCCAGGAGTTCTTCCAGTAGATCAAGTAAATAGCAGAGATCTATTCCTAAGGGCAGCATGTTTCTCTGTGTTTCTGCTTTGAGAAATCCTAATTTTCTCTGGCTTTAAATCCTTCCTTTCTTCGTCAAATTTATTACACCATTTCCCCAGCTAGAGAAGATGAGAGATTCCTTTTACAAGCACTAAAACTTCTTATCCACTTTTCTTGGAGAACTCTCCCAGTCACCAAATACTATGTACTCTGTTAAGAAAGAAGAGGAGGTAGCTATTAGATCTTGACATGTGAACTGGCAGTACAGAATGCTGCATCTTGCCCTGTTACTCATTTTAGTATAAGTTGCGTGTACCTGCATACCTGCATGTTGCCATCAGCAGCTGTTGGTATTTCTTGGGTTGATCATCGTGGAATTCTTTAACCTTCTTAAAAATATGTTTGTGTGTGTGTATTCATAATCAGGTTGGTGAAAGCTCAAGAGTTTAAAAAATCTGGGTCAGTTAGTACAGGAAGATTTTAAAAAGGAATAACTTACATCCTTCAGAAAAATTTGGCTGATGGACTTTAATTAAACTCCTAGGGTTGGAAGCAAACCAGTAAGAAAGCAGGGAAATTTAACTTAAAGCTCAACTTCTAGGTTTTTTTCCATATAAATCATCCAGCAGCTGGTGATATTTGCAAGAGCACCAGAGACTGTCTTCTAGTATTCCCTTTGATTTTATTTTCCCCCCCTTTGTGCTTTATTATTCCCAAGGTGTACCATTAAGTATAATTTCAGAGGCTATGTGTGTCCTTAACTTCTCTGTCCCATCCCTATGGTGCATGTGTTCATGTATGTATACATATATGTGTAATATATAGCTTTGTTCACTGATGTGTTGGTACAGCATTTGTAGAACTAAGTAATTTTTTTTGGTTCTTTTTTTGCCCCCAGATGAGCTACATAATTTCTGAAAATACCTCTGAAATTCCCACTTCTGTGACTTTGAGCCTTAGCCAGGTAGAATAGTAATAACAGAATCATGGCCAGTGGTGCCATAAATTTCAACTAAAGTATGGGGCAAGAAGTCTGATTTCTGTTTGTACTGTTGTTAGAGATATTTATGCAGGGCTGGTCTTTCAGCAAGTGTGATTATTTTCAGAGAGGCCCTCTCTCCATTCTTGCTTTAGAATGTGCTGAGGATGTGTGTGGGGAATGGCACCTGACAAACAGCAGCCAGATAAAATCCCTGGGGAATGAGACTTCTTTTTATGGCCATTTTTCTCTTTTAAGGCCACTTGAAAAATATTGTTCTTCAGGTAGATCTTATTCCTGGATCCCTGGGTTAGCACTTGGGTGCATGCCATTTTCCCAGACCAAGGAGCTACTGAAGACTTAAGCTTTTCCAGTAGGAAAGTATGCAAGTACATACTTTGCAGCACCAGACGCTATTGAAAGAATAATGGACCCTTCCCACATTCAACTCCATTCTTCTTGCATACACTCCCAGACCTCTGGAGCCACTGTGCTAGCAAATTATTACATTCTGTTTTTTTTCCCTAACTCTTCCTAAACAAAATGTTAATTGAGACATTGATTTATACAATTCAGATTCCTGTGTTAAGTCAGCATACTTAAAAGTAGCCTCTGGCTATTGAGGGGATAGATCAGTGAGACAAATTGGTGCTTGCTGGTATGTTTTTCTATATCTTACCCTTTGAGAAAACAGCGTATGTTTCAGATTTAAGGAATATGTCTTTTGCACGTGTTTGTTTTAGATGTACCCCATCGTAGTGTAGCTTTAGAACATGAGATTCCATGTGTTCCCTGATTAACACTGTTATATGAAGGAAGCATACTGGAAAAAAATCCAGACTTTAGCCTTTTTTTTTGTATGTCCTTGATATTTTTTTTTAAAAATACTACAATACTAAGGATATTATGTAGATTCCAGGCCTTCATATGTGATTGGGGTGACTGTGTAAGTGAGGGTAAAAAATTACTTTTCCTGTCCTAGGTAACTGTTGAATTAAAAGATTTGCAGAAAAGTTCTCTGACCTTACTTCTTCCTAATCTGTTCTTCTGTTCAAAAAGAAGTGTTGATCTTTTTATTGTAGAGAACCATTAAAATAAGCAATCTTTGTGTTTACAGAGGAAGAGTTCCCTGGGAGATCTGATGCTGGAAGGGATAAGCTTCATACAAATTGGTGTGTTATCACCTGTTAGCATTAAGAATGCCTTGTAATTTATACACAAAGATATCTCACCTCTCTACTTGGCTTTGTGATGTTGAGAAATCCACTTAATGTTAGTGTCTCATATTTTCTTTGCTTTTTAAAATGATTGCAGTATTACTATCCTGTCTCATAGGGGCATAACTTGTGAACATTTATGTCAGTAGTGTAAATGTAAAATGCTGCTCTGAGTATAGGGTATTAACTTGGCTTTCCCACACTTTGAGTCAGAATAGTACTTGTTAAAATGACCTACAGGAAACAGCTGATCTAACACTGCATCCAACCTGAGCTGCAGATTGTGTTTGAACCCAGATTTTCCTTCTCAGCACTTGTATTTTTGTATGTCAGACGCCTGTAGTATTTATTATTGTGTCATGTATTGTGTGTTACATTGTTATGCACTGCTGTTGTTACCACTCCACTGGCTGTAATTCCCTTTCAATGTGCTAATTCTCCATTTTTTTTCCTACAAAGGCACCGGACATGCAGTGAAAAATTAAATATATTTTCTTTTGCATTAACAAGCTGCTCCTCCTGGATATGCAGGAATTTGTATATAGGTGGATGACTCTTGCATGCATACAAACTGATTTTACAAATGCTGGCTTGAGTCTGGCAGGGCCAAGCAATGCCCCCGAGCTGACAGTGCTGACTCCACTGCTGGGTGGGCAGAGCAGCCCCGGGGCTTGTATATTCTGAGGAAATACCGGGAGGACTCCTTGGGAGGAACCAATCCTGCTGCAGAAACTGTTGTGTCATCTGGGCTTTGTCAGGTCCATATTATTCTGCTTAAAGGAGGAAAAGTGATGTTTATGTTTCCCCAATTCTTGCATCTGTTTGCTGCTCTCCACTTCCAGTTTGGCCACCTGAGGGCAGCTTTTAAATTCCGTGATGTGATCTGTGGTTTTGTTACCCATATGTATAGCTTTGGTCAGCACTTCCAAGATCCAGCAGAATACAAATATCAAACAAGAGTATAATCTTTTATAATTCTTCAGATAGTTTATTTGTAAACACAGTTACACAGTAGAAAAGTAATTCCCTTTAGAAGGTGGTCACTCTGAAGACTACCTTTCATTTCTCCTAAACATTTTAAAAACATGACAGATATTTTTGCAAGCAATCTGTTGTAAAACATCTTCCAAGCTGTGTATGATCTATTTCTTCACTTTTTAAAATGACAGTTTTATCCATAAACAGAAAGAGTGAATGTTTTCTGAATGACAGGTTATGGTAATAAAATGAAGTGATACTGCCCTACTAAATAGTGGCTTCATAAATGCTGTGTACATAAACAAAGTTATAATGAACCAGTAAATCAAGAATGCCATGAACAGCAGAGGTGCCAGACTCCAGAGCTGAAATAACCTTGCAGTTCAGTAGCTTGCTGCAGAGAAATCTGTCACTTTATCATTTCTACCTGCTCCATCATTTCTATGTTTTGAGGTATTAGCTGATTGATTCACCATCTTGGAGGCAGTGGATGAAAGGATATGAACTTGTCAATATGAGAAAGGTGTCTAGTTCTGAGTATTAGTGATAAGGAGGACCATTGCAAACTGCAGCACAACAATTCAAAAGTTTGTTTTACTTTGACACTTTGTGCTTTGACTTCTTAATTTTTATGCATGAAAGCATGCTGTGTTCACAGTGGAAGTGACTCACAAGTTCCAGTCAAGACTTCTGGAAGGCTTCAGTCTGCTACCTGCCATATGCTTGCATATCTACTGCTGCTTTCACTGCTCTTCCAATGGCAATAAAAAAATTGGCCTTGAGTGTTAATTCATGTCTCAGTGGAAATATCCAGTCTTGGATATCTGAGGATACAGCTGTTTCCTAAGTTCTAGATACACTGACCTGTGAATGTTTTTGTCATTGGGCAGTGCCTTAGAAGCTATTGTATGGTGAAGAGGTGAAAGCTGAACCAAATTGTTCAGCATCCAAAAGCGTGAACTGAGCAGGGGTTTTGGGAAGGTGACGTGAGACCACCACCAGCTGTGTGCTGTGCACACAGGAGAGTTAAAGAGAACTGCAGTGTACACAAGGGAAAGATGTTGTGGCTGTGTCTTTGCAAAGGCTGATCTGACTTCTCAGTGTAAATTTGCTTGTCAGAATTGTTGGTCCCTGCTTGCTAGGTGGTGCATGCATAGGGAGAATTAGATGAGGTTATAAAGAGCAGAAAATGAATGAGCTTCGGAAGTGTTCACTGAAGGTAGACACTGACTTGAACTTGTACATTGTCTCTAAAAGCAAATAATATCTTATTTACACTCACAGTTGAATGTTCATTCCCAAAATTCTGGGATGTTTTGGCTTTTAAATCTACCATGAGGAAGGACAAGCAATGTCTGCGCTCATGGGCATCAAGATGCAGTGGGGAAAAAAGTGTATGAGAGCCCATTCTTAGTAGTCCTGTTTGTTACTTTGAGCAGAATTGTCACCCTCCCTACCACCGTTTGTGTGTTGAAGAGAATCCATTGTTCACATCTCTGAGGAAGTCATGTTGTCCTTACTACTAGTAAGACCCAAAACTGAGATTAAAAATTACCAAAAAGCAAGAAGCCAGCGTTCTGCTGTTACTTGAACATAGTGGGCTGATTTGCTAAGCTAAGATTTTAACCACTTAGGGGTTATTAGGCTTCTGAGTACAGTTCATTGATGTAGTTATTTCATTGCTGAATGACAGCATGTTTTTTTGCACTGCTGTCAGTTCTAGCATTGTTTCAAAATGAGAGGTGTTTCTTGTTGCCAGAAGTAGAACTGTAGTATGGTTTGTACTTCCAGAAATTCCTTCATGGCTTCAGTCTGTGTTTGATTTTTGGCTGGTTTACAAAAATATATGATCCAGTCGATCTAGTCATGTTTTTAATTGAAAACATGCATCGTTTGTGTATATTAAAAAAAGATCATTTGCGTGTAGGGAAGAGACCATGAAAGTGTGTTTGAGAATTCCTACTTGTATCTGGTATAGAAAAAGTTTAGGCAATTACTTTGTGTGTGTCCACTGTGTATTTTTTTTCTTTTGTTATCAATGTACGTCAGAGGTCTGAACACAAATAAAGCATGCTATGCAGACTAATTGAATCAATGCCTCTGTGAAAGCAATTTAGTTTCTGGAATTGCTCTTCTAAATCAGAGATGTGAAAAAAAACCTAGTTATTTTTGTATCATTTTCCTTTGCCTCATGTATGTGATTCTGGAAGTTGAAGAGTTATAGGTTATGCCTCTTTTTACAGCAGAATATTTGCAGGGCTGAATTTTTATTGAAGCATAATTCCTGGTTTCCTTAAAGCTGAGCAAGACTACAGTGGGAGCACACATTAGTTTCAGCGGCTCTGAAGGGCTTTTCACATTAAAGCTGTCTAGGCAGCAAATTGTCCTCAAGTGTTTTTTCATTAAGAGTTGTTTGCTGCTTTTGTAGAAACAACTGCTTCAGCCACAGAAAGTAAATGGGAAGCTTCTCCTGAAAGAAGGGTGTGCAAAGAATAGTGTTTTGGTCATAGGCTCTTACTGTCCCTTCTTCTTCCTTCTCTAGCTACCTAGGGATGATATGGGTACATGTCATTTTTTTCTGTCCCCAGAGACTTCTTTTTTTAATCTGAGATTGGCTTCAGTTTGTTGCTTCTTGGTTATTGTAGTTTCTTCACAGACTATGAGCTCATTGTGCTGGTTCCTTTAAAATGCAGAACACAAAGATATTATATGTCTTAAAAATATAGAGTGTAAAGGACTGTACACTTAAAGATGTGCTCCCATTAAATGTGCAATTCCAGCTTCTCAGAATAAAGCTATTTTCTAGTGAAGTCCAATATAATAATAAAATCTGTTTGTGAAGAGTGCAGCTTCTGTGGTGTGAAGAATCAGACCCACCTCTTCTGTTGCAGTGCTAAAACTCCCTTTTATTTTTAGTAGCTAATTACTTTGAGAGCAGAGCCCAGAAGCATGGAATTTTTAGAAGTAAACTGGTCTTTTAAGGCTTCCTGTTCATTTTTCTTGTGCTTACTGCTTCTTACCTCTCTCTGTGTTTACGCTTTTTTTAACTGTCTCTGAAAAAGCAGCTATTGTAGGCTTGGGCCTTTTTTATATTACTAGCATAGTCTAGAGGGTTAGCACAGGTCATTATAGTTACAGATTGGTTCTAATACATTTTTTTCTTTATAAACTAAGGGCAGGACTGTACACGAAATCTCTGTTATTGTATTTGTGCTTTGTACTCATGCACTTGTTGACTGTTTTACAAGCCAGTAACGTAGTAGCCACAGGCTAGGAAGCTTGCCCAGAAATCTGGCATATTTAATTAGTGCTAGTAAACAAGCAGAGTTTCAAATTTAATTTTTCCTTCTTTAATTCCTATAAACCTCAAGCCATTTAAAACTTAATTTTGACACTACTTTCGTTTATGCAGTTGGATAATACTGAAACAGTTACAACCACAGACAGAATGGTCCCAGTCTTTTCCAAGCAAGGAGGGAATACAAGTTGTTTTGTTTTAATAGTATCTGAGGTTGATGTAAAATTGTAAACTATAATCTTCAGGTCATCCACTACCCATTTTCTTTTCCTTTCTGTTAAGCTAAATTTTTCAAGACAAGGCAATTGTTCTACCATGAGTTTAGCCTTGCAAAGGACAGGGACTAGATTTGTTGCTGCTCTGGTTTTTATACAGAGAGCTCTTCTAAGAGCAAGTGATGAACATGTGAGCTCTGGTACTTACTGTGGCCAGTTTATTGCTTCTAGGCTGTAAGGTTTTAACTCACTGCCTCACATGGTATAAACAACAGAGGATTTAGTTGCTGTCTTCTTACTTCAATACCAGCTTGTGATCTGTGCTGAAAATGGTTCTTTACTGCTGCTTTCACTGTGAGGGACCACTGCAGTCTAGATTGATGACATTTCTCCCATCTATTTCATTGTTGAAGCTGCTCTGTCTCCAGATAAGTAATGTGCTGGGTGTCATAGCGATAGACTATGTGGTAATTCTGGCCGAAAACTGGATTTCATAGCTGCAGCTAAAATTCTTTAAAATTAATATTGAAATTGTGAAAATATACAGATAAGCAGTATTTTATTAGCTGTCCTAACAGCTTTTCCTTCAAGAATGTTTTTTGGTTTTTGTTTGGGATTTTTTGCCTACCTATTTATAAAGGCAGCTCCCACCTTAGCATGTGCTAAAGTGAGAAACTTCACTCTAGTGTGTGTGAAGTTTCTCAGTAAGCGATAACTGTTCCAGAGAAGGAAGGAAACCTGCTCAAAGTACCTCCTCACTGCGTTGAATTCACCATAATTTTCTTCTGCAGTATTCTAATTGCTGTATGATCACTGTTCCAAAGGAGTAAAATTCTTCTGGCTCAACTGTAAGCTTTTATTCAGGTGCTACTAATGGGTGAAGGGTGAGAGAGATTCTTGAAAATCCAGCTCTGTCTTTAGCGCAGTATGTTTTCATTCATCTGGGCTTAATGCTATAGAGCTCCAACTTTAGCATCTTCCTGAAAGCATTTTTGTTGTAAGTTCAGTTTCTTGTAGTAATAAGAAGCAGTGACTTCTGTTATAGCTATTAACAAGTCTGGAAATTTTAAATCATGAGTAATCTGGTCTAACCAGAAACTAATCCAGTGTGGTTGTAACCACTGTAATTACTTGTTTAAAAAAATGCAAATTTGGACTTTGGGTGGATGTTAAGGTCGTCTTGTGGTGATGATATTTTTTTGTGTCTAGTCTTTTTTCCTTTTTTTCCCTTCTGATACTTATATTCATCATCCCATGGTATTTTGTAAAATGCCAGTTAGCTTAAAAGAAGTAATCACAAAGTTACTTTGGGCTGAAAAAAATGAATGATGTCTGTCAATGGCTTCAGTCTGACTTCAGTTCTCCTTTGGCTTTTAATTCTGCACTTGCTAATTTTAAGACATTCTTTTAATGAAGTTCTTGTTTGATACTGTCAACGTATTTGCTAGCATTAGTTGCTAAATTGTGTAGGTTCTTTTAAATTGGAAAAGAGCATAAGTATATCTGTATTTATTGTGTGATGTTCCTATCACCTGGGATATTTTTTACTGCTGTACACTAAAGTTGGTGTCCCAAGCTCTGATGGCTCTCACTGTCCTGAGATCTCACAGCTCAGTGTTCATGCTGCCTTAAATCTGATCTAGCATGTCTTTGAGGAGGTATCTGAATACCCAGGCTGAGTCATGACTTCACCATAACCAAGTCAGGAAACCCTCTGTTTTCCTGTAGGGAAGCAGGATTCATGAAGTCTGAGTGCTGATTCCTTAGAAGAATTTCCTCTAAAATGTATTTTTCTTTTATGTACCCTTTCAGCACTGCCAAAGTGTGGAGCAGCCTGTGCCCTGGCAGTCACAACCAGGCTCCCTCCACAGTGGCCACAGAGCCAAGTTCTGTGCCAACTTTAATTTCTGCCTGAGATAAAGCTGTTCTCATTACATAATTAAATATTTGACACTTGCAGTTGTTGGGATCTTGTCATTATAAAGAGTGGTTACTGTGTCAAGGCTAAAGTGTCAAGGTTCCTGTGGAATTGAGATGTGAGTAGATGCAGTAGTAAAATGTTATTGTGAATCAAAACTGAGGCAGAAGCAGTAGTTGCCAAAAATCAAGAAAAACCCACAGGTCAAAGCATCAGCTAAGCAAGCTACAGACCATCAAGGAGCAGGAATGAAGTATAATTAGCTGACAGTAAATGAAAAAAATTAGTGTTGCCAGGTTTATGGCAGAAAGGCTGGATTTACATGGGTTGGAGTTGAGTAGATTTTAGTAATATAAACCATAACACTTAAATTTTTCCCCATCTTTGGATTCAAAGCTCATGTCTTCTTGCTTTCTAGACTGTATGTTTTGGTGGGAGCCAGATGCTGCTTTGTCTAACCTGTAGTCTTTTCTTCTCCACTTCTCTTCTTCCTTCTAACCCTAATGACCTGCTATCAGGCTCTTGTCAGGTTGTTCTTCAGTCTGGTGAAAATCAACTTTTTTGGATGCAAATATGTTCTGCAGAAGGTCTCACAAAGGTGCACCTTCTGTCATGAAGAGCCTGTTTGCTTGTCAGGAAAAGATCCTAGCAAACGGAAATGAGTGATCAGCCTATGGCCTGTGCATAGTGACAGGTTTAGAGAGAGATTTTTAATTTTAATAAACTGGTGGTGGAGAAGCAGGTGATTCTCATGAGGTACTTGGACAGCAACTCTCAGTGGGAAACC
Organism: Muscicapa striata striata; assembly: GCA_030060385.1. NCBI lineage: Eukaryota > Metazoa > Chordata > Aves > Passeriformes > Muscicapidae > Muscicapa > Muscicapa striata. The sequence goes on along the minus strand of JAREIS010000239.1, from coordinate 1,962,722 downwards.
CAAGGATATGTGTGACAGCTTCAATTTGTTCTGCTCCTGGGCCCTGTGAAATGCAAGGGAAGCATTTATGCTTATTTCATGCTTTGGAGGGTTTTTTCTTATGCTTTTACTTGCAATTTAAGGTTGGGGGAGGAAGAATTTCTTTTTGCCTATGTATTTTAGTAGACCAAAGGTATGCCCTTACCTTAAATTCCCTAATTTTGCAGATCATATATTCTAAGTAGGACCCACTTCACCTGGAAGATGCAGAAGGTCTTCAGAGCCTTGTCATGCAAGGCTCATACTGCAAATGCAGTTTTATTTGCCTTTGAGTCCAGGCCAGTAGCATAAAGAAATTGTGTCAGCCTTGTTGTGTTTAAGCTATATATTGCTAGTGACCTGTAGCTTTGACCTAGTACTCAGTTTCACTGTTTCCCATGCATTTACTGTAATTATTTTATTTAAAAAAATATATCATATGTCTACTGCTTAGCCCTTTGGGAACTGATGTAGGAGGGATCAGCAGGAACTGCTGTTCTTCAGTAGCCTCTACACAATCCTCCAGCTTCAGTTATTTTCTTAAAACTTATTCCTCTGAAGTGTTGTCATCCTTTCAGCACTGATGATTTTAGGGAATGATTATTTACTAAGGTGAATTTCCATGAAGTAGGAAACAAAATAAGCTGAAAATTGGAAATGATTAGGGTTGCCAGGTGCAGACTTTTAGTTCTTTCTCCTTCTTCAGCAAAGAAAGCATTTCCCAAAGCTCGATTAAATCTCTTAAATCACAGTTTAGCCCAGCATAAGAAAAATAAGCTCAAACACCAGATCTGAACTAAGTGACTAAGCCATGTCCTGTTGTGTTGGAATTGAATTGGTTATAGCACACAATAATCTACTTTATTGTCATCCTGGCTTTAACTGTAGCATAAGATGATTACATTGAATCTGTATAATAATAAGGCTTACACTTTGTATATAGCCCTTTAAATATTTTGGCAGACCATAGAAAGAACCTTTACGTGCAAGGCTTGATTAATCCTTTTCCTCTGTGTATAGAACAAGTAGCTGCCAGAGCTCAAGGGTAAAACCTATTAATAATGTCTCTGGCAGTCCCCGCCCTCCTTCACAGTGTATTCTCTTCTGTTCACACCAAACTCCAGGCTTATTATCATTTTGGTCTCTCTCTTTTGCTTTCCCAGTTTATACATAGCAGTCAGGGTATTCTAGCAGAATAATATCTAGTATAAAAGTGTCTAGTATAAAATATTTGCATGAGCTCAGTTTTTCCAGTGACAGGGAAAGAGAAAGGGGGTGGTAGTGTTGTGGGCAGCCTGGCCCCTGCGTTGTTTCCTACAGCTGTTCACACTTGCTGTGGTAGAGAAGACCCTTAGAACCAGGTTTAGGGAAGTGCTTTCACAGGCAGCTGTGTCTGAGGTGCTCCCAGGGGGACGTGTCTGCACAGCCCCCAGGGAGCACTCTTCTGACTTGGGGTGGGTGAGGAATTACTGTTGTTCTTTTCATATGGGGAAGCTGAAGTAGGATGAAGAAAAAGATATTTTATTGGTTCATGTGATGGGATGGCTGTGCAGCCATTGGCACCCTTGCTCTTCAGCATCAAAGTCTAAAGAGATGTTAATGTTAAAACACGGCATTGTTGCCAAGAAAATGACTTTCTAAAGGGAGGTCACACTGGCTTATTGTAGACCATTACTGACCTTGAGCAATCCTGAGTCCTGACTGCTAACCTATATTCTTTATACTAGAGAAAATGATTTAATCTTTGGCTTTCAATGAAAGTTAGTTCTTTACCAAAAAGTTTTCAGCATGTTTTTGTCAGAAGTAGATTCAGAGTCTCATTATAGTCTCATGGGTATATTAATAACATAATACAACAAAGAAAAATGGCATGTGGTGAAGGTTTTAAGTGAAAAATATTTATTATTCAGAAGGCTTTCAAGCAACTTAGGTCACTAGATCAATAAAACATTTTCATTTGAAAGTACTTCCCATTTCTGGTGCAGTGTCTCTTTAGCAGCAGCAACTGTGAGGATGGATGGTGGGTAGCTGTTACCAGAACTGCAGTGTCCTGTCTTTCCTTGCCAGATCCTCAATGAGCCAAAGCAAATCTTGCCCTCCTGTCTTTTTAAATAAGGTCGTTACAAAACTAGAGGAAGGGGAACAGTGAGGGGACGCCCTAAGCAGGGAAACAGAGGTCAGGGTCATCCGGGGCTCATGGCACGTGTTGGGAGACACCTCATAGTAGCCTATGCTATCTTGAACTCTTGGGGTCCCACTGCTGAGGTGTTCCTCAGCTGGAACTGAGGCAGCCCCCCCCAAAAAGCAGCATTGTCCGATTCCCCTCTGCCCACCCTCCTGTGCAGCCACTGCAGCTCTGCAGCCCAGAGGTGGCAGCATTTCACCGGTGGGCAAAGCAGCCCCAGCATACAGTGGGGACATTCATGTGGCTAAGTGCTTTGGGATCTTTCTGGCCAAAAGCGCTGTGTTTAAAAAAAAAAAAAAATTAAGGTCATAAGGTGTCTGGGATTTTTGAAGGGCCAATGTAACAGTGGTCTTTTATTATTAGTGAGTTTACAGCCAAGAGCTGTCCCGTAAATGAGCAATGCGATTTAGGGATTATTTTTTTTTCCTTTAAAAACAGGAATGCTTGAGACATTAAAGGTGGTCTGGCAGCTTTTGCTGTGAGACTTCTCTTCATGTTGATCTGTACACTGGCTTTGTATCAACACGAGAGCACCACGTTCTTGCAGACAGGCAGGGGTCAGCACTGTGTTTGAACTGGACTGCACGCTGCTTCATGCAAGAGCACAGTTCATGGTGTGGGGGATAGGAAGAATGTGATGGAGTGTTTGGCTATATGGACTATGTGAGCTACATGCCATTAGTTAGAAAAGATGCAAGTGTGGAATGCACAGTTTGCGCTTAGCTTGCTGTTACTTATTTACTTTGAAAGGATGGGGAGGAAGATTGATTAATACCCATGAGCACACAGTGGATGTGATTCAGGTATAGGTCTAGGAGCCAGGTTAATAGCAGGTATGATTAGATTTTTATTGTGTCATTGCTTGGATTAGTGTTAGAGTACAAACAGCCTCAGGTCCTTGAGCTTATTTAAAGACCTTCATATTTTCCGTCAACAGCTGTATGAAGTTAGGGAAAGGAAGGCCATGGGATTTCTCTTTCTCAGCTAGTTTATTTGTGAGGTGGTGAGGTTAATGTGGCAATATCCCATGCTTAGTAGAGAGGCTTTTTGGCTTTAAGCATTGTGTGTGCTCCCTTCAGATTTATGATTTTGACCCCAGCCTGTCATTATCACACTGTCAGTGGGAGTATGGAGCTGGTTGGAACCTCCAGCTCTTGGTGGTAATCTCTCTTAATTAGTTTACAGTTGAAACAATGGTCCAACTTCATGCCTTTAAACAAGGGAAGTTTGCTCTATCAGTGGTTGATTTCCCTGAGGGAGGAAATCCTGAGGGGGGTTATCAGGGAAAGAAAAGCTCTGGGGCTCCACTTTCAAAGCAATGCCACGTATGAAGCATGCATCAATCCTGTTAGTACTGCTTATTATTTCACAATGGCGTGTCAGGAATTACAGGCACAGACTTTTCTAAGGACTCTTGCAGACCTTTATGCACTCTCATCCTGAGTCAGGATTCTATGGAATTATCTGCTACTAAAAGCTAATTTTACACATTAAATTGCATTCTTTGAAATTGCTCTTTTAATTGCTGATCTTTCCCTGACTTCTCCACAGATCTCTCCTAGCCTTCTAATTGTCAGCTTTCTGCCAGGGAGCCCTCCATGCCTCATCATTAGGACTAAAATCTGCCATCAGTTAACATGCAGAGCTTATAACTGGGAGCAGCCCCCTCCTTTGCATGGGAGCGCAGACAGTAATAGACACTATAGTGGCAGCACCAAAGAGAGTTTTACTGTGTATTTTAATGACTTGTGCTTGATTACATTTGCTGGATTGAACCGAAGTTCATTTAGTAATTGGTATTATTCTTAGAGGGTACACATTTGACATTCCTCCCTCATTAAAGAGCTTCAACAATGGCTGTTGCAACTTTCATCTCAAGGGTGACCCTCTCAGATACATATCCAGTCTTTTCCTTTTGATAAACCACCCAACCCGGCATTCATTAACACTTAACCATCTGCAGCCAGCCCCTCCTAGTACCTTCTCTCTTGCTTTGATGATATAATTAAAAGCCTTCTGTATTATCTCCCTCGAAGCAGTAAGTGTAGGTGCATCAGCTCTTGCATTGTTTGTTATTCGATTCTCTCTGTATCAGCTGTTCTTGCGATGGGCTCATTTTTCATATGTTGTAAAGATTAGCTGATGGAGTGGGAGATCAGAGGCATGAGACAGGAATGTGGCTGTCGATATTAGTAACCAGATGCTCATTTGGAATGGTGATGGGGTTTGCTGTTATCTGTTAGATTATTTGACTCCTTTGCTTTTACCTGAAGATAAACTGGTTTAAGCACTAGTCAGTGAAAATGAGCATCATCTTTAGTGGCTTGTTATGATAGAGTGCTCTTATCAGTTTGGTTTAGTGTGGCTATTCTCTCCTTGAGCCTGGTTTACAGAAATCACAGCTTTGTTTATGCATGTGCCCAAACTTGCCTGTTTGACCTTTGAAGCTGTGATTATAATATTAATCTGTGGGACTATTCTGTTGCAAATCGCTTAGGTGGTCTGTATTTCAGAGGATTTCATTGTGGGACCTCCCTCTTGTCCAGCATGATGTTCCATTATTGTTGATATATTCTGCATTGAAAGCTAACTCAGACTGGTGTTTCAGTACATCTTGTTGTCTGGCTGCTTTTCTTTTGGGGAGGGCGGGGGAGGGGCGGGTAGGGGAATTTGTGTGTGATGGAATAGCTGTGATAGTACTGTGCTACTATTTGTCTACTTGCACTGATTTTGTGTAACTTTATAACAAGTTGCTTAGCTACAGAAAAACTTGGTACAATGCTTGCATGCAGATGCAAACTTCAGCCCACAAATCCTCAGTGTCCTGTGGTGTAGCTAAATAGCATTATTCCAGTTTGCAGGTGGGGAGACTGCATGTGTCAGAGCCACACAGACGCTGGTGACAGAACCAGCATTTACTGGGGAATTCCTGTTTTACACCGTTGCTTGATGCCTAGCCCCTGCAGCCTTCTTCTGTCTGGTGTTTAAGGGGGGGGTGTATGAAAGATCTTAAATAGGAAGAGAAAAAAGTGGCGTTCTGTCACTACAGAAATTTTGTTTTGTTTGTCATCTTCAGGGTTAAGAATTGGATTTTTTCCTCCCATTTTTTGCCTCTCCTTGTTATGTTCCATCTGTTTCTATATTTTTAGATGTTTATTGCCTTGTTCCATTGATTGGTTAATTTCCCGAGCAAACTATTATATTCATTACATAAATACAAAAGAATCCTTCTAAGAGAAGATAGGAAATTTTTCCCTTTCATACATACACAAAATGTGGAAACTATTCTCAAGATGCAGAGCAGGAGGGAATCTGCTGACTTCCAACTACAAGATCTCATTAAAATTAGTGGATTCCCTATCCTCTTTGCATAAGGAACATTGCTATTTGGGCTGCCTTCCACAGCAGCATCTGGGCCACTGATAACATCAGTACTGGAGCATTGCTAGGTGAGCTCATGTTTTGCTAATGAAGTAATCTACTGAAAGTGCATATATCATTTTCTAGTACCACATACTTCACTGCAAAGTGTTGTACTACTATTAGAGCTTTCCCTTGCAAATGGGACTTAAGGAATTTTTTTATAGTCAAAAATATGCTTAGCTTGAATGGCATCCTTGAGAAATGCCACATAAGTCATGAAATTGTAAGACTTAAATACTTCAGTAGTTCAAGGCATTAATTGAGAAATGCACTGAAAAATGGCTTACTAGAATACCTGATGTTCTTGGTAGCTTTGGTGTTCCTAAATATTTGGTGTGATAGTATTGGTTTACTATTTATAATTATATGCATGCCTAATTCATGAGTGATCCTTCTGCTGAACTAACTACATAATAAAAGTGATCATGATCACAAACATCTGACTTGAGCATGTTCTGGAATAAGCAAACCAAGTTGGATAGAGTACACTGATAAAATATGTTCATTCAAACTTAATTATGAAATCCAGACATCAAAGGAAGAAAAATGAAAACAGAGACAATTTCAGGTGTGGATTGAAATTTCTCTCCTTAATAGCCTCTGACCATGAGTGCAGTTGTGGATGTCATGAACAGCGTAGTCCCTGACTGTTGTTGTGTTTTGTCTTTTGTAATCTGTAAGCTAAATATTTTTGTCTCTTTTCTGTTCTGAGAACTAGTGGGAAATGTTCAGACAGCCAGAATGCTCTCAAATGAGGCCACAGATTTGTGGAAGGGAAAGTGATATTGGCCTAAAATGTCTAGCTGGTTTGAGGTAGGTTCCAAAAAGGGTTTCCATTATCCAAGTATAGAGAAAGCATAAAGAAATGCAGTAGAAGCAGTCAATGAGTCTTTATGATTTAAACTTTGTTCTTAAAATTTTGAAGCTACCAGAGATTCCTGAGGTTCTGAAATATTAACCTCCAAAAGCAAAGATTTCCCTGTTTGGCTTATGATGAGTGGGAGTTTTACAGATCTTTCCCACCTTACTGGGCTGGATAGCCAAATGCTTTGTAATTGAGCTGTGGCAATCATTTGTAACGTGTAGTGTAGGAAAGGTGAGCAGACCCCATCTTCTTCCCTTCTTTCCCTCCAGGAAGTGTTGGAGAAAATACAGTAGTGTTGTTGTGTTTGCTAGCAGAACGTGCCCAGCCTTGCATATATATTAAGGCAGGCACTTAGCCAGAAGCTTTGAATTATTGTACCCTGACATTACCCACTGTAACTTTTAGCACTCTGGGCCCATTACTTTGGCTTCCTGCCCAGTAATGTGCAATTTCCACTTACATGAGAAGATGTAGCAGGAGTAATGACTCCTTGGAGGAGGCGTTTTCTTTTGCAGCAAATCAGCCCAGGGCCAGCAGGTGTAAGTTTATAGACAAAGCCGAGTAATGGCAGCCTGAGCTCTTCTGTTCCAGCAGTCTGACAGTAGATGGAAGGGAACAGACCTTTGCACATTTGTCACTATCCCCTGACCTCATTGCAAAGTCAGATTCTTGTAAGCCACCATGCAAAAGCTCCATGATTTCCCCTTTTTATTCTTTTCCAGGCACCCCAGAATGCACATCAGAACAGGGCTGATGGATGCCCATCTCTACTGTCTGAAGAAATATGTGGTAGACTTCCTGGTAGAAAACAGGTAAGAAACGAAGCAACACACAAGGTGGTAGTAGGCATTTGCGTTGACATGTGATTTACACCAGAGCTTTTAAAGGACTTTTTTTTTTTAATTAAATTAGCTAGCATAAAATAGAAATATAAAAGAAACTAGTTTTCAAAATATTTTAACTATACTAAAAGGAATGCCAAGCTTTATGTCTGAGTGTCTTACTAGGATCTTTTTGAAAAAACAAAACAAAACAAACCCAGCATAAGTGAACACTAGCATTTTTGTCTCTTTTTATGCATCCCTTCTTTTTCTAATGTATCTGTTCTTTTTGGCTGCTTATTTTAGCAGGACTTCCCTATTGTTAGGCTTGTGAATACATTTCTGACCTTTGATTTCCCCCACCACAGTCTGTTTTGGTCTTTGCAATCACCTTCCCTCTGCCCCTTCACATCCACCACCACTGCAGGTGGGCTATCTCTGTAGCATCCTATGTTTTTAGCTTGTGATATTCCTCTGTCAAAACTCTGAGACCACCCACTGAGAGTAAGAAAAACATCTATTTATGGCAGTGGAGAAGGATCTTAGCTATAATATTTCATGAAACAGACAAAAAAAAAAAACCCTGTTTGTCTTTTAAAAACAAACAAATGAACACTCCCCCTCACAGTAAGTAGTTGAGTTTTGGAATGATGTCCTGTTCCTAGACCTTTTATAGCCCTCTTATGCCCATTACATATACTGAATGCTCACTGAGTTCTCAAGAGTTTTTCTCCCCTTTTAAGTAAGATAAAAGATACAGAGGCTAAGTGTTGTGTTCATAGTACATTTTCTTAGCAGATAAACTGACGTGTGAAAAAACACTGAGGGCAGGAGATTTATGTTAGTCTTGACCATATACAAATCTGGTGATACAGCTGGATACATGCTTGAAGGAGCTCTTCTAGAATAAGGGTCTGTGAGCAAGTTAAAATTAAGTGGAAAATCTGTGTTAACCCCCAGGGCGATTTCTTACCATGCATAAGAATAAGGTTTATCTGACACTTTGACTGGTACACGGGGCATTGTACAAGTTATTTTAGTTCCCACTTGTGTACAGAAACCTGTGAAAAGTGAGAAAGTTTCAGTAGCAGCAGATGTTTTATACCTGAAATAAACCATTTATTTAGCGTATTTTAGAAAGTTGGTGAGGGTTTGAAATTCTTGTGTTTCCTGTGGTAGCATGAAGCAGTGTTTACACTTTCTTTTGTCATAATACAGGATGTAGGACTCATTTCTTGAAATTTTAGCACCTAATTTTGCTGGGATTAGACATTTCTGGAATATTAGACATTTCACACATTCAGTTGTTTTTCTCTGGTATTTAATTTGATTTTGAATTTAGATCTGTGGGACAAGGATGGTCTTTGTCAGATATGTCACTCAGAGAGGCCTCTGAGTGTAAATAGCAGTAACTTCATATTTCAAGGCTTTGAAACTGGTGAGATCTTTGACTTTTTCAGTCAGGATTTTACCGTGTATTAATCAAAGCCAGTAGAGTAAAATTCTTCTAGTTGCCCCCAGGTCCCCATAGAAAAAGTTTACAGACTTTTTGCAAGTATGATTGACTGGTTTTTTTCTGTTGTTGTTTTTTCTGTAGTGAGGTCATTATCTGTCTTCACTATTTTTGAAACTGTGCTGCTTTTCTGTGACACTTCTGTGACAAATAGATCATTACAGCAGCTAGGCAGCATTTCTTAAGACCTGATAGCAACATCTGGCTTACTAATGGTAGATAGCTGCTTCATTCTCTTTATTACATAAATGCTGCTTATTCAGTCAATTGAGAGAGTCAATTGCAAGTAATGTGCTTAACTAGCAAATCTGGGGAATGGGACTTTTGCCATGAGGAATAACTTCAGCTTTCAGGTTTTTGGCACTGGTGGGCATTTGCAGCTTGTTTTTCTTCTCTGAGGAAGGGGAGGACAGTGCATACCCAAAGATCTTTCCATGTTTGGCAGCAATATGCCAAGACTTTGGAAAGACTCTGGGGATTTTTTTTTTTTGCCTCAGAAGTACTCACATCTACATAATTGTTTGGGTTTAAGGATTCTTTTTAATACTTTGGTTTTTAGTCGAGAGAGAACCTACAGTAAGATTTTGCCTCTGCAATTCTGCACCAGGACTGGAGAAGCTCAGATGCCTTGTTTAAGTTGTGCGTGTTTAAAACTAACAGCAGGGACTGAAGGAAACAGTGAAGCTCTTGTATGGTGCCAGGAAGTACTGACACAGTGTACTTCCTCAATATTACAATATTTACATTGTGTTAATATTTTAACAGCGGGGTTTGATGGCAGACAGAACACCTTTTTTCATTGTTTGTAGCTCAGTGAAGCATTTACGTTTTTTCAAATGTTTTTTTGACATACAAAAGTTGAAAAGATGTTGCCCAGCAGTAAAAAATTCAGATGCTACAACTGGCTTTTGTAGAGGAAAATTATGATTATATCCAGGTTGAAGCATTATGTGAAAACTGATGTGATTATCTGCATGGGATGTTTCCTCTTCAGTGAGTTCCAGCTTAGCTGCAAAGATATGGGAAGAGCAAGCTCTGTCTGGGTGAATCTAGTTTATTTATAGCTGTACCTGTAAGAATAATTGGCATTCAGATTAATCTACGTGTTGTAGGTAAAGTACAAAGTCACAAGCAACTAATATGAAAACAGGGAAAAAAGAATATTAAATGGCTAAACCTTGGTTCTGTCTAAGTATATTAATATTGCTTTAGGATTTGGAACAACTTTGTTGTGTGGCAGCTTTGGAAAAAGGCTGAATATTCAGCTCCAAGATAAAATCATGATACCAAGGGTTTTTTTCATCAGCTTTATCACTGTCTTGCTTTGTGGTACTAGACAGTTCCTTTGATTTTTCTATGCACTTGTTTCCTCTTCTGGGTGGGATTGTTTGGAAAATAATCAGTGTTTGGCAGCAGTGAGATTCTATGATGAGGGATGTTAGGAGAGGTCAAAATACTGTTTGGTAGCCTGTAACTCAGTTTGTAGTCTTTTAATACATTTTTATGAACTATTTTAAAAGGTTTGAATTTATGATTATCCTGCCTGAAGTTTTACTGCGCTATAGCAAATCAAATTCTTGAATTTTAAAAGGCAGAACTTGCTAGTGCCTTTGAATAAAAGTTAAAGGAAATATTCTGTTTATTAGAACACCCTCAAATATGTATGTCCAGACAAAATAAAAAAACCCCATGCCCCTAATGTAATTTAAACCTGGGGAATTCATTTTTCAGGAATGAAACTGCTTTTTCTTTCCTCTCCAAGGAGGAAAAAATGCATTTTGGCAGTTAAATCTCCATCTATCACTCATCCATTAGTTCAGCCCTGGATCCTAGTGAAATCAAGTGTGCAAGGGTCGTACTCTGTCCAAATCTACCAAGCTCAAACCCTCGTGGTTCCATGCTGGCTTGGGCAACAGCTGAAGAAATTCTTGCCCATAGCAGTTTATTTCCTACAGCTGGAATTTTTTCCTTTTCTTCTTTCCATACTTGTTCTTCACCAGGATAGGTTGGTTAAAGAGCACTCTTTAATTTGCTGCAGTGCACTGCCTGCCTCTGCACAGGGTGCCAGTATGAGATGGGGAGCTCTGGCCTCGGATGAACATCTCCATCCCTGCATCTGCAGTGGGTACCCAACACTGGTGACTTCTGGCTCTGTCCACATGAGATTGACAAGAGGACACAGACCATTCCCTGCTACCAGCTGGATTTATCCTGTCTGAACAGGAACTATGACCTCAATGTGAAACAGCTCTTGTTTGGGCTGAATTTTCTGCTGGTGGTACCTGACCCTGGAGTTTATTTCAGCAGAGACCTTTGATTCTTCACCAGGTTCCTTTCTTCATCAGGGAAATTAGAGTTGCTGAGGTTGGTCTTGGTAGAGAGTGTGGGGTGGTATCACACCTCCACATGGGAGGGAAGTCAGTTAAAAATACGAGCTCTTTGTATTTAGGTGACAGCTTTCCTTTCCTCAGCATTTTCTCTTTCAGAGCAAAGCCAGCCTGGGGATCTCATAGGTGCCGCGCTTTGTGGCGTGGGAAGACAGGCAAGCACAGGCTGTGCGTGCTGCTGGAGCTGCTCTGCCAGCACAGGGAGGGATAGTTGAAGGTGAACACCTGCACCACACGATGAACTGCACAGTACTGCTGTTCTTAAAGCGATGGTTGTGTGTGCTGAGCCAGCAGCGAGACAGAAGCAGAGGCTGTAGCTGGCTGGGGGCACGGCTCCACCCCACAGCTGGCGGGCCTCACACCCCTGGGGCCCTGGAGTGGCAGCCAGCACAGTAGCCAGTCCCTTTTTTGGCACTCTCCTGAGTGCTAGGTTGGAATCCTGCCTCGCTGCTGCATTCGGAGCAGATGGAAGAAGAGAGTCCTTATTCCCTCTCCCCCTGAACCTGATGTGTAGCAGAGGGCAGGATGTGGGCCCGTGCCGCGCGAGCCCCGAGTGCTGCACAGACACGCGCTGGTATTTCTGTGCTGTGTGCTGACAGTTGGCTCCTAACAATCCCAGAAAAGCTGCTACTAGAAGAAGTGTGATCAAAGGGAAATTGCATCGTAGCTTGTGTTCTGTTTTTCCTGAAAATTTCTAAGGCTTTGGCCTGCTAAAGTAAGATACATAATTTAGAGGAAGGCAGAGGTGAGATAGATGTAGAGCGACCCCTTTCCTTGTTAAGTTTTTACATGGAAAATTCAAACTTGCTTTGGAAATCTTGAAGATATGTCTCTACATATCCTGTTAATGTACTTAAGAACATACATAATATGCATTTATAATATATGTATACATGAATGGCATTGTGCCCAAAGTCAGTTATGCAGGTACAGAATGCAATATTTGTTATATTTGTTAGAAGTTTACCAGTTCAGTTCACAGCTGAAACCCATAGGCATATGGAGACTGCTGCTTTAACCCCTCTTTGAGGTAGACCAGAAAATCCTAAGCCAGATCAAGGCTGCCTAAAGCAAAGCAGTAAGAGATCCTAATCAATAAGGTCCCCAAAATAATTTTTCTCGAATTTCATCAGTGCAGATGAATTAGTCAGGAATATCCTAATCAAACCTTAGTTACAGGTTGAGCATACAAAAAGCCACATTTAAAAATACTAACTTTGTAATTTGTAGCACCTGCCAATTAATAAGTGCCACAGCTGAGGCTCCCTGTTCAATTTTTTGCTTTTGTTTTTCCCACATATTATGGTACAGCCTCAGTTACATGACTTTGTACCTTGTTTGGGGTTTCTTTTTTCCTCTATGACCATTTCTTCATTTATTACCTGAGATGTTTACTGAAGGAGATACTGCTCAGTGTTGTATATAACTTCTGTCGTTCAGGTGAAAGCCACCAATCTTACTCCCTTTTTAAACCATTTCTGAAGATAAGGTAAATAAATATTTTGTTTCGGAATGATAAAAGTAAACACGTTCCTCTTGGTGCAAATCACTGATTCTGTAATGCCCATTAACTATCTTTTCAGCACCTCTATTAGTGAAGCAGTGGTTTTCACCTTTCTGAAAGTGGGAAACCAGGGTACACAAGAGCTGAGGTTTGAAGATCTTTGTCTTAAGTATGCCATTTTTCAATTCTTTACATTATACAGAGAGCTTATCATGTTGAAAATACATTTTCCATTGATGGTTGCTGTTGCAGGCAGTTCTTCAGGCATCATTCGTTTGCCTTACATCTTTGCAGTTCTTTTCTCCTCTTGCAGCCCTCTGCCTTGTACATTTAACACACATGTTCTAACAAATGAGGCAGTTATTCTTCTGCCTCATTACACAAAGGTGATTCATCCCCAGGGCATAGTCCATCTTTGCATTGGTTGAAGAAGGGATTGAGACTGGGGAGAGAGGAAAAGTAGGTGTGTTTTTAAGGGTTGTATCATAATGTGAACACACAAGATCTTAATTGAAGTGTTAGCAACATGCTTCTAGCTTTTCTTAATTTGAATGTCCAGACTGTTACCATGATATTCTATAAGTGTGTGTATATGTATTTATGTATGTGACACTTCTAGAATTAATCAGTGGGTCTACTGTGACTCTTGCTAATGGAGTAGCTGTTATCAGCATAGATTTATCACCTTTCAGGTCAGCCACTAGAAGGAGATGGGATGCTCTAAACTTCAAAGAATATCCATCTCAGCATTTATAACCTTGGCCTGGAGCATATTCTGTTTCTTTGTGGAACAGTGCACAAGTACTTCACTTACCTTGCAGAAAAGACAGAATGGAGCATGCCCAAGGTAGAAGTACTTCTACCTTTTTGAAGTAAAAAAAAAACCAAACTAAACAGGTCTCTTCCAAGCATGTGCAAACAGTGTTTTTTCAGACTTAGCCTGATGTAGTATGGGCACTTTTCCTGTTTACAAATGTAATGCCCAGACGAAAAGACATCCCTGGGCTGTGCCAAATTCTAAGCATGGAAGTGCAAGAGCTTTTCAGCAGAGCAGATGAAATATTTTTAACATGGTCAAAACAAAGAGATTTTTTCCATAATTTTGTTCTTGGAAATAGCTGAGACATTTTTGATGACGCTATCCAAAAAATAATCAGCCTGAGGGAAACACCTGGCATGGGTAATTTCAGCCAAAACAGTTACACTTTGGCAAAGTTTACAAACAGATGAAGGTAGAAACTTAAAATAGGAAATAAGGAAATTCTGGGCAATTTTTCTTTAGGCACCCTCGTTGCACCACTTCTGAATGCTGTTCATTTCAGATTTGGTGGAGGCAGATGCCTCCAAACACTGTGTTTGCTCAGATGTTCTGGGTTCTCTGTTCTCCATCTGAGTGTCACATGCACTATGTGACATAAGATCTTCAGACTTCATTTCTAAAGGCTGTGTAGGCATACGTAAAACAAAACTGACCACACACATATTCCTCTTATATATTAGGACATTTCACATACTTTTATGGTGTCCTTTCCCCCTTTTCCCGCCACCCCTCTTCCTCCTAAAAAAAGGCCAAATTTTATTGTGTTTAGTAATGTGTTTTGCAAATCACTGTTTTGTCCAGAATCTAGTCCTTCTGAAGTTTTGGATGTAGAAAAAGACAGTTTCCCAGATACTGTCACCTGGGAAGTGGGCAGCTCTTCCTGCAGCCAGAAGGATCATGTGTGGTACTGGAAAGGCAAGAATGATAATCAGCAGCACTTCAAAAGGTCTGAGTTAGCAATTCACAGTGCCTTATCCTGGGAATGCTGAGCACTAACATCTTGCCTGCCGCCAGGGAAATCCACTTTCCCCGGGGAGCCCTCCCCTTGGGGTGCACCCCGTGAGAGTCTGAGCTGTAGCTAAGAAAACAAATCAGCTTTCTGCAGTTCTTCCAGCGCTGGAGAGCTGCCTGCCAGAATGTGCCAGTAGAGAAAGTTTTTTCTGAACTAAGCAAATTTGCAGTAAACTTAATAGCCAAAGTCAGTATGATTTGTTTACAAAGTTAAACACTGGAGTTTGGGTTGGTTTTTGGGTTTTTTGTGTTTTTTTTTTTTTAACTGCTGAAATAAATAAGAGCAAATTGTGTGAGGTCATAGTGCTCTGCCTTTCCAAACTGCTTCAGCTGCAATCCCAGAGCACACTTCTCTGCTCAGCTCCCCTCTGCTGTGTCCAGAGAGCCTCTGCTGGGCCAGCACCAAGAAGGGAGAGGAAGGTTTGCTGTCTCAGTGCTGTGTTGGGAGATCTGTGGCCATGAAAAGAGCTGCAGCAGAGCCACCCTTCTCCTCCCTTGATAAAGGGCAGGGCAGTGTGAAATCCTTGGAAACTGGAGGTGTGAGTGTCTCTGGAGCTCCTGCTTGGATGGCTGTGTGCTATGCTGTACACAAAGGCCCCTGCAGGTTTATATTAAGGTGCTGCCCAGACTAAACCAGTGCATTTTTTCTTTTTCCCCTCTAAATGCCTTTTTATCATGCAGGCTGTCACCTGTGTTTCCTGGCAAGGGCTGCTGGCTGGGGGAGGTCTGGCAGAGCTGAACACCCAGCTTTGGTGGTCTTTGTGTGGCTGCCTGAAAGATGGCTTAAAACAGAACCTGCTCTGTGAATACCTGCGAGTTAACATGTGTCAGCCGTGTGGCTGGAAGGTTTCTCCTTTGCTGTAAAGAGAGATTTTATAATGAATACTTTCCTTGTGATTAAAATGGATAAATAAACAAATAGCTCCTACAGGAAGTATACTGTGTGAAGTCAGGGCAAATAGATTGTAGCTTTTCAAACAAGGAAGAGAAAAAGGGGGGAAAAACACCCCACAGTCAACCCAACTCAGCCTCCTCCTCAGTGCATTTAATCTATTACAATGTGAAATGGCAATTCATCTTTCCCATTTCCTTTCCTTGTCAAACATATCCAGCTGTTGGAGCTTTCCCTGCTCCTTACTAGAGATGCCAGGATTTTAAATTTGTTGATCTCCTTCTCCTCCAGGGTATCATTACTGTTATCATCTTTCCATGGTACCAATCAAGCTTACTCCTGAAACCTCAGGGGAAAAAGCCCTAATGATCCAAACTAGATTTAAACACATCATGATTTTCAGCAAATGCCTTCTGGAAGAAATACAATTCCTTTTCCTGTTGGCAGACTACCTGAGACTAGACATATCTTTGGATATTCTAAATTGGAGCTGATTAACCTCATCAATAACTGCAAACCTTTTTGTGGGACCATGATACTCCATAGTGGCCACGTGCCTGACATACCAAAGAGTTCTTGGTCACAGCACAGTATGCGGTGCACCCGAGCTGCTCCTAATGCAACTTTTTTTCTAAGGTAAATGTTAAAATGTGTTAATTTTGTTCTCTTACTGTGACTTACAGCATCATGTTATGACCCTTTGGATTCTGTAAAAAAAATTGAATTTAGGAAGGGCATGAAAGACGTCATTCAATTATAGAAGCATAGAAATATTTAGATTGGGGAGGGATGTCTAGCAGGATCTAGTCCAACCTCCTGCTCAAGACTAACTTTTGTGTTGCTCAGGGGTTTTTTTGCAGTTGAGTTGTGAGAATCTCCAAGGATGGAAACTGGGCCTTGTCCCAGGACCGTACCACTCACTGAAAAGTTGTTTTCTTTATGTCCCAACTGGAATTTCCCTTGTTGCAGCTTACATCTGTTGCCTCTTGCTCTCTCACTGTTCACCTCTTGGAAAATTCTGTCTGTCTTCTCTATCACTTCACTTGTGGTAGTGGAAAACCGTAACCAGATTCCCCCGCAGCCCTCTCTTCTCAAGGCTGAACAAACCCAGCTCCCCCAGCTTCTCCTCCTGTGTCATGTGCTCTTGACCCTCTTGGTGGCCTCAGCTGGACTCGCTCTGATCTGATAATAAACATTAGAAATTATTAACTATTTTTTCCACCATTTGATGCAGTTTCAGTTTCCTTGGGTAACCTTCAGTCAAGTTGATTTTTGTCTTCACACGAGATGTGAATTTGGAGCCAAGATGTAATTTGTTTACCCATCTTTGCGTGCTTTTTTTCCCCTTTATTTTTTCTTCTTAAATCATTGCCACTTGGGCAGTATCACCCTAAGCATTCTTTTATCAGTGCAGTACATTTTCTGTACCCAACACTACTTGCATATAAGATAATACTTTGGGTAAAGTTATTATCTTGCCTTGCTAGGCATCTCCCTGTGAGGATATAATCCTTGTACTAAGATATCCTATATATGTGTCTTGTAATGGAAAACATAATTCCCTTGTATTCTCCATTCAAATGATCTGAATGTACAATTTTCAAGATAATGTCTTCCTTTCTGCCCCTCTCTGTTTTGCTTCTAAATCTCTCTTCTTCCACAACATCTCAGTCACTGACACATCCTTCTGAAATGCTGTGTCCCCTTTTACTGACAGGTTGAATTTTGGGTGAAGAGAAAACAATTACTGTCTTCCTAGTATTTCACTTTTTCTTATAGTTTTTTTTTCCTAGATGTTAGTTCAATGTTAAATTCCATTGTACCTCAGTAGGGCAAATGAAACATAAACAATCATAAATATGTCTGTAACACTGTTGCTGACTTTATTATTGCATTGAATTATTGTGGTGGGAGACTTTTAACTTCCTGACTATAGATGGGACAGTAAATGCTACCAATGATGATAGGGCACACATACATTAATAGAGTAGCTAAGAAGTGTCTTCCTTAAGTTAGTGAACCATCATTCAATCAGTAATGGTACTCTGAGTTCCATTTTGAATGTGATAAGGAGCCTAGAGCATGAGGTAAGGGTTTATCTTAGAATAATCTTGAATCAAAGAGGAGCAACTGTGAATTTTTTTACTTAAAGTGAAAAAGCTAAAAAGAAAGGGAGTATAACATTTTAAATACTCTATGGGAAATGCTGAATGCTGTCTAGTTAAGCTACTGGTTTTGAAGAAGTCCAAGAGCTGAATGGAGGGAAGGAGTGATATTTCCCCTAAGTCAAAGATGCAGAGATGAACTGTAGCTCACACAGCGTTTTACACCAAACTTATGGATTAATACCACATGGAAAACACATTATGAATAAAAGCTGTCTCATGAAAAAGAGGAGATGGGATTTATTGGCCACAAAGCTTTCTAAGTTCTTCAAGAAAGGATAAAGTGAAGACAAAAAAAAAGTTTAGTCTTACCACATACAGAAGATCTTGCAAGTACTATGGTAAAAAGAACAGAAGAGTTGTCCTAGAGGAAGAGATAGAGCAAGGATCAGCAATCAGTATAGAGGATAGGAGTTAAGGTAGAGTGATTGCTGGGGAGAAGGGTGTAGAAATGGTACTTGTATAGGTGGAAGCAGGATTGAATTACACAGCAGAGCTTCCAGTTTATTTCCCAGACTGCTGAGAGAAATTAGTCAAACTGAGGATAGGTCTGATTTCAGAGCACCAAACACAGTATCTGCATGGAGAAACAGCAAGGTCATGTGGACATCTCCAGTGCCTGTAATGCAGTACCAGGGGAGTGGGATGGAAGAGGCTACATGTGAAGCTACAGCCATGTCTGTATTTTGTGATACTTACATGTTTTATACAACTCTGAAGTGTTTAAATCTATGTATCTAAATATATAATTATGCACCCAAAGTTTACATAACTCATCGGTTTATGGATACATGTCAGCCTTATCAAATGCATCGTATACGTGTGTTTGTTTAGGCAAATTGTCAGAATTCCTCTGTTTCTTTTTCAGAAAAGGAGCCTAATTTCAAAGGCACTTAGAAAAAAGTTGGTAACTCAGACACAGATGGCTGCAAAGGCGGAGGTGGGAGAGAAACGGGAAAGATGAGTTCTGGCAAGGAATCACATTTGTTGCAGGTGCGCTTGTTTTAGAAGAATGGGATGCTGTCTGGGAATGAATGAGATCCATTCCTCAGCAGTGTGTACAACCTGCCAAACACCCTGGGTGGCCTCCGACGGCCTCAGAGACTTTTGGTCAGAGAGAAGTTCTAAAAATGTCTAAACTTGCTGGCATTCCTGTGCAAAAGCTGTGTTAGCTGGGAGCTGTGGGGTGTTGCTGGCTGTTTGGCAAGTGGGCAGAGTTAAGGTTACTTAGATGACCTGAGCTGAGTGTGCACACGCTTTCAGAGGATTTGAGTATGTAATTGAGGAGTTTTCATTTCTGTGGTCAATTTTTCAGAAAGCTGCCTTGTTTCCCAAAGGGCTTTTTGGCAGAAGTGGAAGTTAGATCCCTGCTCCTTTAACTGCATCCAGACTTGGTGGAACTTGAGAACAGCTTTTATGTGGTTTGCATCCATACCATCCCTTTCATACTTTGATCTGGTTCCTCTCCATGTTATGGTGTTTGTGACTGTCACTTGCGTGTCTTCTGCTTTCCCTCCATCATCTGGAATGTGGGGTTTTGGTGGTGATTCTGCAGTTTTTGGGAAGTCATTCATAAACTTGAGCCTACAAAGCAAAGCTGTGCAGTTTTACTCGCTTGATGTGTAATGGCTTTTGAATGAGTCATGCACGTTCTTTTGAGCATTGGGAGTATGTTGCTGTCAGGCTTGAAGGTTTTAGTTAGAAGATAGTATGGAAAGACAAATGAAGCACAAATGCAGTCATGTGGAGTCAACTTTTAGTAGACCATTTCTCTAAGTTTTTTTATCTTCTCCCTAGGCTTTTAACTTCAAAAATAAGAGAAGCTGGCAATTAATTAATATGAAATTGTGGCTGGGTGTGAGAAATGTATTTACTCTTTTTGTGGTCCGAATTTTGAGAGTAGAACAGGAGAAAAAGAACATAGCAAGATGTAGCAGATGTTTAATGTTGTGATGAGTGCTGCAGGTTACTGAATTAGGCACAGTTAATTGCCTGGTAGTTCATTGGCTTGCCTGGTTACTTTGGAGTTTTCCTTTATTGTAATTGGTCTTGGGTACACCAAACAAAGGCAAAAGGATTAGTGCAAGATGTAAAGGCAGAATTAGCCTTCTGCAGAGATGCGGCACACCCTAGAGATTTATCACTTGATTTTTTTTGCTTTTGTATGTAGTCCTTCTCTGCTTTCTCCGCATTCTTAGCATGTCTCAGAAATTCCAGCATTTTTAGTAATGAATCAGTGAGAAGAAGGGGAAAACTCCTGTAATTCCTTTTTCCATTGTGCTTGTTAAAACAGCGTTGTGGGAAATGGACCCAAACACTGTCTTTTAAGTGGTGTTGAGTCTGAGGCAGGTGGTATTAACTCAGGACTGCATTAACTCTTTTCAAATCTCTTTCCTGTTTCCTTGAGGAAACATGCCTGGTGTATATATGTGGCATGGGCTGTTTGCCTGCCTCTTGCATTGACATTTTAATTTGGTCCATGATATAAATATCATTTCCCTAATCCCCCTTGCCCTGACCTTGTTTTGTCTGTTTTGTCTTTTCTTCAAAGTGAGTTGACTTTTTTTTTCTTGAAGGAGGGGGGAGGAGATGGGAATGGTGGCTGGCTGCTCTGGTTTGGAGCATTAAATGCTCAGGGAAAAAATCTCAGAGTAACTGTTGTTTCTTTCTTTGTATTCACATGGAAATTTTTAATCTCCATCAAAGGATCAGGAGAAAATAACGTTGAGATTCAACAAGAGAGCTCCCAGCTTACATGGAATTTTTAAATGTTATTTGGCTTTATCCTTTAAACGATGAGAACCATGAACTGTGTACCTACAGGGTTCAGAATTAACTTCTCTCTTTCTTCCAACACACCCTTTTTTTTTTTTTTTCTTCTTCCCTCCCTTTTTCTTACATCTTTATTGTTCTGTATAAACATGCCTTTCTGGCCAAAACTGTAAGTTGCCTTAGGATTTGTTTAGTTGTATTTATGTATACATTTCTAACATTAATTATGAGCACCAGTCTGAAACACAGCCTCATGTTCTTTTGATGTGATCTGAAGAATCTCTGTTGAAGGCCATGGAGCTAAGATCAGAACCCAACCCAGAGTATGCTTGCATAGCTGTACAAGAGCTAACATTTGCCTGTTTAAAAAAAAATTCAAATAGTTATAAAAGGGTTAATCATCTGCTTGTTTGTAGTGAGGAATCACAAACACTATCTGCACCTGTAGATGTAGCTGGTTGTGCTGACAATGATAGCAAGGGAAACCCCCTGCAACTACCCGTGGAGCGTGACAGCAGATTTCACATGTGGGTGCTGACAGCAACAGTAGATTTCATGCTTCATCACAGATTAATAAAACAGGGAGGATATTAGAATGCTAATACTCATTAATACTATTTTATGGTGTTTAACATTAAACATGGAAAATGAAAATGAATGACAGCCGGTAAATGGAACTGACAGTTGTGTTCAGGGTGTCTGAAGCTGGTGAGAATTAGCTGCAGGAAGCAGAGCTGTGGATGCTCCTATTCCTGCTGTGGATCAAGCTAAACAGCACCTACAGTTACCTAGACTTGTGCAAGGTCACCTAAACTTAGATTCAAACAGACTCTTCTATTGTTGTAAAATAGTTTTTGAGATCCCTTTCCTTACCATTGATCAGAACCATTATTTTCTGTGTCCTGTGACAGAGTCTCCAGCAATATATATATCTAAGAGCAGAAATCACAGCCCGTTGAAGCATAATTGTGAAATCCCTTTTTGTCTTCTTTTAAAGGGACAGTATTAGGGTTTTTTTCCTCCAAAACTCTTCTTGTGTTTCAGTTGGCTACGTTGTTTTTCATTTCTTGCTGAAGTTTCAATAAGCTTCATCCCAGAGGCAGTTGCATTTCAGCGACAAGTAAAAGTTGGCCCTCTGTGGGCCATAATGTAATGTAATATAATATAACATACATAGAAACAAACTTAATTCTGCCATGTTGTAGACTGTTTTAAGTTTATTTTTGGTTTAAAATCTCTGAAAATCTCTGCATGGCTGTATTTAAATATTAAGCTTATTGACCTAGGGTGTTTTCTCACAATGTTCTTTCACAAGTAAAATTTTTTAATTTAGCATGAACCTTACCTGTGCCTTTACTGAGACACAAAAATCCCAGAAACACTGGGAATACATAATGTGCACAGGGTCCAAGGATAAAGGGATTTTAAAGGTGTAATTATGTTTTGCTGGTAATAGCAGTACTTGGTAAAGTAACAGTTGTCTGACCAAGTAGCCATTTTTGCACCTTAATGTTTTAGGTTTTAAATAAAATTAACCTTGAATATTTTAGGTTTATATTGCCTGACTCTGAGTCTGCAATCCACATAGCTGACTGGAGGTAACTGATGTGTGCTCTAAGCTCTTAGGTACATTTAATATTGAATTTTCCAGGAGATCCTTTTGATTTTTAAATATTTCATCTTCACTTGAATTCCCAGGTTTTTTCTTCCACTTGCGCCATGAACTTCAACTGCCTAGTTGCCTTCATTTCCCCCACTTATGAACCATCTCTTTCCAACATCCCCTGTAGTTGTGACCTGCTGCATGAATGGCAAATTCCATGCCAGAGATATTTCTTTATGCATACTTAAAATGTGATCAGTATCAACCCCTCTCAAAATTGCTGCCAACTCTTGTTCTCAGGATTCTGGAGCCACATAAGGTTTTTCAGGGTTTGGTGTGTTCCCCCTCTCTTCATTTACAAGCAGACATTTAACAGCGCTCTCCATCTTCGGTGGTTTTATTGAAAACCTGCTTCTTTGTGTTGAGGTGAAAACAGACAAATAGATCTTCAAAAATCAAAGTTTAGGGAGTGAAAAGTCATGAAAAAGGGCCTGTCACTTGGGCTAGATTTTATGAAAATGTATTTATTTTGGCAAATATTTCTCAAAGGCAGGTTCATGTTTATGCTCTCTACTGTCTGGAGTTTGCTCTGAGGTGTCAAGAGCATGCTTACTCCACGTTGGCTTACAATTGGATTTCTGCCAAAATTCTATGTGCCCTGCTCTCCTTCCGCTCACCCCTTTAGTTTCTTTCTCCTGGTTGTAGCAGATTTTTCCTTCTGTGGATCTCAGTGCATATTTCATTTTCATTTCTTGGTGCTAATGAAAACAATGAGCTTTAGAAACCAGGAGGCTCCAAGTTTTAAAACTTGAAGAGAATAAAAAAAGATGCTTTTTTCAGCTTACACAGTCTTACGTTTATTTCTTCTTAATATAGGCATGTGAAGCTTGGGATTTGACTGTAAGGATTTTAAATATACTAGACCAGAAACCTTTTTTGTTTGTCTTCTTCTGTAACTAAGTTACAGACCAACTGGTTCTTCCAAACTCCTGCTAATTTTTCTCTTTCTTGATGAAGGCTCTTCAGTCCCTCTGCATCTCCTTTGATTTAAATTCCTTTCCTAGTTCCAGCTAGATGCTTGGTTTCTCCTGCCATTGACAGTCAGATAATAGTCTCACGCTATTACTTAGTGTATCTTAATTTGCAAGATCTGTTGCAAAAAATTCCTAAATCTTTCTCACAGAGGGCCTTACTGTGTATTTTTACTACTTTCCGAAGGCAAATTCCTTTAATGTTGCATATAAATCGCTTCAACAGCAAGCAGAGGCAACCTTCCTGGTTTTCCTTTTCCAATAAGAAGGATGTGTTTCTGAGCCACATCTTATGGATGAACCAGAGATTTGCTCCACCTTTGGCAAAGGAATGTGGCTAGCACTTCAGAGAATTGCAGGAAAGCTTCGGGAGTTTGGCCAAGAAAGACTAAACCATCAAAAACCAAGCAAAACTGCAAAACTTTGTCTTTTCCCCTTTCCACTGCTTTCATTTCCTACCGTGTTGTGTTGTCCTCTGCATCAGACTATTTAAGACTGCCAAATACTTGGGTATTTTATAGGTAATATATCTTATAAATGCCATAGCCAGCCTCTGAGGGAAACAGAGGATTGTCGGTTTTGGATGAAGTATAAAACCCAAGCAGGAAATCATTGCTGAATGGCACAGCTGCAGGCAAACACTGTGAGCTAGTAAACTGCCCATCTGCACAGCCACACGTGTGTGGGAGCGCGGGGCCGGCGCGGCCGCGGCAGAGCGCGCCTGTAAGTGGTTAGCAGGCAGAAATTCGGTGATTAAAGAATGAAGTGTTTTGCTTCATTAGTTCCTGAAACACAGATATCTGAAGGTGATTATAATCTTATTTTCAAGCAGGAGGAGAGACTAAAGACTAGAGGTTTTTCTTGTCTGTAATAAAACATGAAAGCAAAATTTCAGAGGTGGGCTGCAGGATGGAGGATGTGACACAGCCTGCACTGAGGACTGAAGAAAAAGTTTCTCAAGAAAAAGAAACACACTGTATTTGTTATATAAGGCTGGATTGGCAATCACATCTGAATCTTCCCTTCAAAGCTAGAGACAGGAAAGACTGGTTTGGTCCTTAGGTCTGCTTCACTATCATTGACCTGAACAGGGGCCTGGGTGGGCTTTGAGCTGGTCTTAAAGTTTGAACCGTGTAAGATCCCTCTATGCTAGAGATTTTGCCAACCAAAATAATTTTCACTGTACCTATTCTAGTACTTGCCTTTCGTAATTTAATTTATTAGTCAGTTCCTAGTTTTGCTGTCTTCCATTCTAAACAACTCCTCTTTCTTTGTGGGTTATTATTTGTTGAGTTCCTCTAGCCAGACTCACTGTGTTAGTTCTCCCAAGCCTTCCTCTGAAGTTTAGCACTTCCTCTTGCACATGCCAAGTTTGAGTTCATTTTCTGCATGATTTTCCCAAGTACTACTTTAAATAATCCACAACTCAGTAACTAAATTGAGATTGTTAAAATAATGAAACAACAACAATAAAGCTCTTTTAAGACTGCACTCCAGTTGTAAAAACTGTTGATTTGGGTTTTTTCCCCAAATACTTTATTGAAAAATAAAATTTTCTTCTCATAGTCAAAATTAAATCAGCAGGGTTGTAATCCCATTGTACAACAGACTTTCTACATTCATATTTGTCTTTTGGGGGAGTTTTTTGTTGATTCATTGCAATGTATAAATCAATTCAAGAGTAGAGATAATCTTGTGATTGGGACCCTTTTTTAAGACATAGGTGGCTTAAGATAAAACCCCTCATGATTTCGCCCCCTCCTACTATTGGGATATCAGAATGGATATAATAAAAGTTGAAATCTGTGCTAGGGGAAGATGGGTGTATTGCCAGCTGAAGCCTCTGGAAGCTTTCTGTTCACTTATGTTTTGTATTGGAGCATCTAAAGAGCATGAAAGTCTTGGGACCTTAACTGAAATGTCCTAATTTCTCTTGGTTAAAGGACTGAGTCTTTAAAATGTTCTGGATGTATCATTTGAGAAGGAATATCATTAATGTATGTGTCATAAAAATTTTAATTTAAGGATCTAATATTTCATACATCCTTGAGTCTTTCCATATTTTTATCACAAAGAAAAGGAACTGCTTTGGTTTTTCCTCTGTGGGCACTTTATTCTCTCTTTTCCTGTCAATTGATGCTATTTTTTAAACCACATAAAGAAACTTCAGTTTTGTCATTACAATGTTGGTACTTTCTGCATTCCATCTGCACACAAGTATGAATTGTAGGATGATGACATATTAAATTATAGTTATCTCTGGTAAAATATAGGGGATATAGTTCTGAAAATGAAGCTTTTTCCTCATTTTGAATATTTCTTTATATTTTAATGCATTAAGGAAGCAGGTGACGTAAGGACATTGTCTTAATATCTTGCCATTTTGATTCATCTTCATCAAGTGTGCAAAATGTCTGATTATGTTATGCAAAGACAATGAAGACATAAGTTTTAGCATTCACAGACTTCATGTATCTCTTTCTTCAGGACAATCACGTCTCTCCGGAGTGAACTGATTCCACATCTGGTTAGGAAACAGTTTTCTTCTGCTGCTTCATTGCAGCAAGGACTAGACAACAAAGAAGAGGACCAAAAGAAAAAAGAGCAAGCATCCCTAGGTCAGTACAGTATCAAACATTTGGGTATATGGATGTTTTAAAGCCCATATGCTACAGCTGAGTTTTATAGTAGAGTACAGAACTAGCCTGAACACTATTTTAGTGATTCAGCTTTTTTTTCCTCAGCTGAGGAAGCTTTTTTTTCCTAGCAAAGTTTCTAGTAGATTTCTTTTTCAAACAGTATTATGTACTATATAAATTCTTTTGTTCTCTCTTATTTTGGTGTAAACCATAAGCAAATCATCTTGGGGTTCTTTAGTTGTTTTTTTTCTGGAAAAAAGTTAGATTAATTTTTGAAAATGTAATTTCAGGAGGGACTTCCTAAAATTGGGTAGGACAACAGACTAAGCCTTAACCACCCTGCGTGAGGAACTGGACAGGATCTCAGATCCTGGAATTTATTTTTAGCATTTCTGCTGTCTCCTTGTGTGACCTTGGGCAAAACATTGCATCTGTCCTGATTCCTTAATTCACACCTGCAGAATAAAAATAAGCACTTACTCACTACATGTGATAAAATCTGTTAATGATTGCTGAGTATCTAGCCATGGAGATGAGGTGAGGCAAAGATTTCCCTTCACCAACAGTATTTTAATAGTATTCCTCTTCAGAAAGTATTTCATTAAATCCTGTCTAACTTCATGCATGTGTGTGTTCTCCAGACATTTATAGTTTCATAAAGGAAGATAATAGCTTGCTGAAACCTGCTCCAGATAACTCTTGTTGGAATGATCATAGAGGAGATATGAATGAAACTCTCCATGAAGGAAAAGTGCGCTGCTACGTCCATATCATGAAGGAGGGGCTGTGCTACCGAGTGAATACTCTTGGGCTCTACATTGAAGCCAACAGGCAGGTGAGGAAAATACACAAATGCCACCTGGGAATACAGCAGTAGCTTACAGGACATTTCACCCTGCAGGAGTGACTCCCTGTGATACAGCTGAGGAGTATGTGGGAATTGAACCAGTGCCACGTTATCCAGGCACATCACCCTACTGCTTGCTGGATTGGGACGTGAGGCCAGGAAATAGTTCTGTCTCTGATTGATTCTAGATTTGATTTAGCTGAGAAAACCCTCACCCTCCACACTCTTGTGGTTTTTTTGGGAGCAGCAAGATCTGCAGCCAAAGAGCCATGAGCTGTGGAAAATAAGAATGGAGTAGTTTTGATAGCTCATTTAATCAATGCCCTCCATGTCCTAAAAGCATTCCAAGATCAGTTCTGACTGGACTCTTCCTTGCAGATGTTTGTTTGTGATAATAACAAAGATTATTAACAATTTGAAGAAAGACTTAAACTACCCTTTTATTTAAATTGCCTAATGATTTCTATTGTAAAATAACTCTTTTATGAGCAGGTTTTCCTACTGTGGTACTCCAGGTACACAGAGAGTTGAACTCTTGATCTGATGCAGCATCTGTTGCAACTTCCACACCACTGAGAATTCATAAAATAAAAAAATGACAGATGAGAATTAGGGAAATCCTGTACTAGCTAACAAGCTGATGATTAAAAACTCTCAGTGTCTTTGTTGGGCAGGGATTTGGGGTTTGGTGTTTTTTTGCTGCACTGGCTGATGCAATGTACAAGTTCTCTCCACTTTGCTTTGCTAGTGATAAACTTCATTGCTATCAGGAATGGACAGTTTACTCTAGTTTTGAAAAACCTGTAAGGAGTGCAGTAAGGAAAGACTCAAGATTTCTGGTAGTGGGGCTGGAAAGGTGATAAAGTTGTATTGAGAATTCTGGAAGTGGTCACTGCCTTGCCTTTGCTCTCAGACTGAGTTGATTTCTTTTTGACAGCATTAAATGAATTAATTCACGCAAACCAGAATTGCAGAATGGCAGCATGAGTTTGCACATTGGAGCTCTTTCTCCTTGATGCTTGTAGAGGAACACAGAAATAAAGTGATTTGCTTTGTGATTAGGGAGATGAGAAAGAGAGGCGGCACTGCTGTGAGAAAGAGAAAACTTCCCCAAAAATACAGGTACAAGAGTGCCCAAAGGGTTAAGAGAGAATACCACTTGCTAAGGGAAGTGTGCGTGTACATTTGGCAGCAGCCACTTCAGTAAAAAGTTGAGTTAAACCTGTCAGACTCCATGTGGGTTTTTTTGTGTTGGTTTTTTGTTTTTGGTTGGGTTTTTTTTAACCTAAATATTCTACATTTTGGTTAGTTCAGGAAATACGTTTGCTCCTGGGTGGTACAAAGAATTAGTGTTTTGAAGTCACATTGGGGCCTTCAAAGTTGGAAAGGATTTTCTTTGAATTTTGAACTTTTTCAGGATGGTAAAATTTCTAAGAAAACTATGCGGAGGTAAAACATAAAATGGAGCTTAATGAGGAGTTGTGAGAAAGTAGTTTCTTTTTTCAATGCCACTGCATTTTGTTTCTCTTGCTAATCCTCATAAAAGATGCACATTTAATTTGATGGTGGGTGGGGTTACCTGTTTTGTTGGTCTCTAAGGAAGATTTTGGGTGTTCAGTTTGCTGAACTTTCACAGACCAGATTTTGAGCCCCTTGCTGTGAAGTTGGGACCTGTAACTTTGAGGTCCCGAAGGACAGACTCAGACAGCAGTAGCAGTCCAGTCCAGTAGCTGTGGGAAGGAATGGCATCCTAACCCATTGCCCTTCTGGTGAGGAAACACTTTGCTCACATCATTTCACTTCCAGCTGGATTTCTGGATGCCTGCAGCCTGTGTGTGGGCAGGTGGGTTCAGGAGGGAGTTATCTTCAATAGCAGGAAATAGTTTCTTTGTAAGATGAATTAAATCCAAACACATCTTAAACCTTCCCTTGACCCAGGCACTCCCTCTGACTCCTGCCCCCAGTCTAACCTTTCTTTTCAGAGCAAAATGCTTGAGCTTGTAGCTTTCGCGGGTTACCCCTCAGGCTGCACTACACTGATTCTAATAAGGGCTTTGCTCTGGCCAGTAAAATCCTTTATTTATTTCACCACACCACCTTTCCACTGGTGGAGGAGGGCAAGAGCCTTTCTTCATTTTTTTCCCCTCTTGTAGATCAACACAGGATAGTAGGAATCTTTCCAACCTATGCTGTAGGTATGCTTTAGTGTGTTCCTCTCTTGGATCTTTGTGTCAGGTGACATGTCAGGACAACAT
Source organism: Muscicapa striata striata (assembly GCA_030060385.1). Classification (NCBI taxonomy): domain Eukaryota; kingdom Metazoa; phylum Chordata; class Aves; order Passeriformes; family Muscicapidae; genus Muscicapa; species Muscicapa striata. The sequence goes on along the minus strand of JAREIS010000239.1, from coordinate 1,933,971 downwards.
CCCTTCACCCAGCCAGCACCATCCGGGCAGATTTGCCTAGTTTGTGGTGGTCTGGGAACCTGGTGGTTTTCTGTAAGGCCTGCACCTTGGATTCAAGGATCTAATCTACCCTTGCTTTTTAAAAAATAAAAATCCAAGTCTAGTAGGAAGGACCAACTTCAAGATGTAAAGAGCTACAGATATGAAAATGTCTGCTGGGGACAACAGGCAAATTGAAATGATAGCTTAGAAATGTGAGCTCATCTGATCCCATCATCTTAAGATCTGTGGGATTTGCTTTTTGAGGTTCACTCCTTAGCCATCAGCTCTTGTTATCCCAGCTTTCTAAGGAAGTCATTTTACACAATTGTACTGTGTAGCAGTTCCTTAATAGCAGCTTTGGAAATTGCTGGCAACATTCAGCCAAATTTAACAGAGCAATAGAGATCTCCGAGATAAGCTTTTGTAAGAGTTTTGTAAAAATAGGTGCTTGGGTAGAGAAAAGGGAGACTTAATGAGTGCTACTTCCTCTCTTGAGGCAAACTCGTTGCACCATCACTGTTCTGAGACTCCAGATGACCTCTCAGATGGACAGTCAGTGCCCACATCCTGGCTGGCCAAGCAGTGTGTGCAGAGCTTCACACCAGCCCCACACATGCTGCCTCTCATTCAGCCATGCAGTTTGCTGTGACACAGACCTCTTAGCCATCGTACATCCATGTCTCCTGTATTCCTTTGATGTCAACTCTGTCCTACCAGGAGACATACCTTGCATCACCTCTGCCAGGAACTGTGCAGCACTGTGTGCATTGCTGCAACGCTCCCACCTGCCCTGACATCCCCATCCATGCTGCCATCACTTCTGTGGTGTGTGACCTTGGCCTCAGCCTGATGCCAGGAGATGGAGGATGCCTCAGGCTGCTCTTTCACCCACAAAAGGAGGAATGATGGAGTGATATCCCATCCTCTTACAGTGTTGGCTCCCCTTCCTTTCAGGAGCTAGTTCAGAATTGCTCTCCATGGATTTGTTCTTGGCTACCTCATAGGCTGTGTCTCTATTACTACTGCTGCTCTATCTGCGTATCTAACACCTGCCTTCTCCCTGTCAAGAGCCTTTTCTTGTACAGTTTTCTATCACCTGGAATAGCCACTTGATCAACTTTAGTTTCTTTCTACTTAAATATCTGAAATACAGTTTTGCTGCCCATGCCCCAGAATACTGTCTTATGGAGTGGGCTGGACACTGTCATCTTTTTATGCCGGTTTACTGATTTATATTTGTTAAATACTTGCTTCCCTCCCTTGCTTTGCTGGACAGTGTAAAACATGCTGAGCTGCATTTGGAATGGCAGATGCTGGACATTGTGGTAACATACAGGATGTCACTGTGTTCAGCTGGAGCCAGCCTGCTTGCTGCTGCTGCTGATCCACTGCTTCTCCACAGGTGGGAAGCTGAGTTGAAAGGGGACTCTGGTAGCAGTGTACCTATCTCCCTTACAAAAGTGGGATATGATAAATCACACACAGCTGGTGGACATTGGAAATGCAGTGACCTACTGTTTCCCATGAGTTAACATGTTTATGGCAAATACAGTAGTGCAATGGAAAACAAAGCCATCTTTGAGCTGTTCATGTAACTTGTGGGTACAGCCCTATCATGTTAATTTGTGGTGTGGGTTTTTTCATGCAGGTTCCCAAATTATTGCTTAATCTGGGTCTGGAAGAGCCATTGGTTCATGGGTCTGCACAGATCACTGATAGAGGGATGGTAAGTGTTCCCTTTTCCCATCTCTGCTCTTTCAGTAGTCTGCAACCATTTTGTTCCAAGAACTGCTTGCTAAAATTCAGTCCCATTGTTTGAAGTGAAGCCAAGTTCTGAGGCATGGAATGGTGGAACATAGGTGATACAGCCCAGAGTCTTCTGAAGGCTCACCCATGGGTTCCTGCCTTTCAGTCTCTCTCTTTTAAAATGTTTGGTAAAATGTCTGTCTTACTCCCAAGTCAGACACTGCAGCCTCTTGTTCCCTAATGGCAGTTCCTGGTAGTTGAGCAGTTTGCCTCCCTAAAGACACCAAACCTAGAAGGGATCAGTACTTTAGTTTTGTTTCTTGCTAACACATTTTGGTTGAATACCAGCTTCAAGCCTCCCTACAACAAGTCTCACTGGCCAAACCTGAGTGAAACCAGTGAGTACCAGCAGGGCTGTGCCTACCATGCCTTACCTTTCTGCATGAAGCCTACAGAGCCAGATCCACTAATGGAGTTCTACCAAGCTAGCAGGCCTTGGGAAGGCTGTCTGACTGATGGCCTATGGGGTAGCCCCTAAATTTTCAGGTCTTTCCTCTGCCAAGGGTCCTTCAGAATGGAGCAGGGTAAACTTTATTGATGGGTGCTTGAGACATGCTTTGGGAGAGGTGTGTGGAGAACACATATGGGAGAACTCCATGTATTTTTGCTGGTTCTGTTCTTTTCTTCCCTAGGTTGGATCAGACAGTATCATTGGGTCATCCACACAAATTGGGGAGAAGACATCCATCAAACACTCCATCATTGGCAGCATGTGTACCATAAAAGGCAAAGTTAAGATAATAAACTGTATCATCATGAATTCTGTTACAATTGAGGAAGGGTAGGTTACCTTTTTGTACCTCAATTCCCTAGATTTGCAGTTTCTTTTTCTAGATAGATCCTGAGTCAGTAATTTTTGTCCTATAAATAATCCTCAGCCAGAAGAGATGATACCAGGAGGAGTGTTTCCAAAGACAAGTAACAAATAAGTCTCTATAAGCAGTCCAGAAGTGCAGAAGTGAAATGAACTAACAAGAGGACTGCAGTCTTGGAACATAAATTTCTTTTTACACTAGATCATATCATCTTCAGAATGTGTTCAGAATGTGAGTTAAGTGGATGTATGAGTCTGTATGAGCGTGTATGTCATTTTCCAAGCTTTATTTTAGTGGCTGGATCAGTGAGTATACCTAAAATATTTGAGGCAGAAAGCGTATTTTAAAGTGGTATGCTTGCCAGCTAGAAATGTTCTTCTCACATTGGAACATTATAGCTTCACCTAAAATGTAATTTTCTTTGGCCCTTTTTTGTCATCCTGCAGCCTTTACCATTGCCTATGCTGAGTAATAGAATAAATTAATAAGCTTTTCAAAGAGAAAATCTGCCAGCTATAGAGGTTTCTCATGCACTAAAGATAATGACTAAATAGTTAGCCTTGAGCTGTACATTTCCAAATGTGGGAAAAGTGGCCTGTCTGTAAATGTTAATGTCTGCATGCCCCCATCTTTCCATACATGCTGGCTTCCTGTGGATGTCAGTGGAAAGGAAACTGCTGATTGAGTCTGTGCAGACCTGTATAAATTCTCTGCTCCTTCATGGCTTGAGGTTTGCTTAGGGCCTCAGCAAAAAGGCCAAACTCTTAAAAAATGCCAAGTTGGCTCCGAAAGTTGCATATCTGAAAAACATAAAACCCCAAAGGATGTGGGGTCTATGGAGGATACTACTGTTACATAACTAAATTACAGGTAAGTATGGTACCTTACCACAAAATGTTTGTCTTTAATAGAAATCCACAGTAATTTCAAGCACATAATAAATCAGAATTCCATTGAGTATAGAAAATAGCTGGTTTCCAGTTCAATCACAGATGGATCCAGTATGGCTGTATCACAAGCACTACTGTCATAAAAAGTAGAGGAACCTCTCTCATTTGATCATGAGACCCTCTGTCATTTTGATTAATGAATTGATGCCACAATCGTAGTGGTATGGCTTTGCATATGAGGTCAGTAGCTCTACCATTAAGTCTGCGGAGGCAGCTAAGTGTATAAATAGCACTGTTTTTATGAAGAGTCCCAAATCATCTTGTGTTTGTCTGCATTGGCATTTAGTAGTGTTCTAAATCCTAAATCGATCCCAGAGCTGTTATGTTAAGCATTTCACAAAATTCCACAAGCATCTTAAAGTTGGTGATATATTATTTTTAAGAGAGATAAACTGACTTTTGGGGTAACATTTTTGTGAATTCTAGAAAACAATGTGATCCCTAGTCACTCTTGGTGAAAACAATATAGCCACCAAAGAGTGAAAAACGTCACAGTCCCAGGGGTGGTTTACCCCCTTTAGCTGCTCTATGGTTACTGCATGCTGAAGCACTGGAGTCAGACTTGTCATTATTCCTCTCCAGCCAGAATTAAGACTACACACCCTGGTTCTTTATTGCAAGCATACTGTAATTAATATTATGTGTATCTGCACAGATACTGAGCTGATAAATTATTTCTTATTGCAACATGGTAAGTCTTAAGATTTAGGGGCATGGATGTATGAAGTCATGCATACACAGGTAGTAGGGAACAGAAATACTCTAGCTGCTGAGTTTTGAAAGAAGCCTTGCTTGCAGTGAAGGATTTCTATGCATTTTTTTAAATGTATTTTGACTCTCTTTCATTCCTTTGGTTAAATCTGATGGATTTTTATTAAAATGCTAATCATTCTTACTCGTGTTGATGGATCCATTTGCAGCAGGTGGATAAATTATTTGTGGTTTTGCTTTAAACTGTCCACAGTGGACAACTTGTTACAATCACCTCTTCTCCCAAGTGTCTCTAAAACAGCTCAAGCTTTATCTAATCACAACTTCAGAAAATGTCTTAATCTTTAATTGGAAAGTCAGTATGTGTTGGCTGATATGGGTCAAAATGAGCACAATAAAGTGCCTTGACAGATCTAATTCATTTTTTTTAATTGCACAGCAGATGTCCTACAAATAAGCCAGTTTTACCATCTAAGGTATTGTATATTAGAAACTTCTGGAATTGCATTGAGAAGTGGATAAAAACTGTGTCATTGAAAGAATATACATTTTAATGCTGACATGAGCAGCTCAACCAGACTAATGGTCTACTGTAATAATGCCCAAGTCAAATGTGAGTGGTAACTGAAGGCCATTCCCAGGAGTGTTCATTGCAGTAACACCAACTTGAAGCAGCAGGCTGAGAAGACTGCAGTAGGAAACTTACGGAAAAGACAAAGATGTATAGATAACACAGAAGAAAGAAAGATCAGATAAATCTTTTCTTTTAAAGTTGGGATACTGAGAACAACCAAATGCAAAAATTGCTCTGCATTCTAAGTTCATTTATCACAAGCTACATGGCACTGCTTTGGTATTTCCCTTGCCTCTTCTATTACCTCTAGCTTCTCTGGGTTGAATCTTTCTTTTTTTTTTTTTTTTCCCATCTCAGCTGCAAAAGTGATCTGAGCAGCTTCAGTTCACTATGCCAATGTAGAAAAAACAAAGTGAACAAACAAACAAAACCCACCAAAATTAAATTAAAAATGTTTATCTCTTGGTAGTTTTCCTATAATGTGATTGAGCATCCTGTGCTATAATTCCTGCAGTGTCAAGATCCACAAATTATATCTCCAAAACCAGAAAAAACACTTTTGAATAGCTACACCACATTTAATACCAGCTTCTGAAATAGATAAATTCTTGCTGTGCAGGTGGGAACACCACAAGGTGCTTAGAACAAAACCAGATATCTCTTGTTAGGCAGTGGTTGCCTAACTGGAGGAACAGAGGTCATGGCCTAAGTGATGATAACTTTCCCAATTAAATGCATCAAGAAGCTGGGGTTAGTTTGGACAGTCCATTGCATACTGTTTGCAAGTTATGATCTGGCCTCCAGCAATTGCTGGTGCATTTGATACTCTGGGGTACCAGAAGCTGGATTTTTTTGTTTGCTTTGGTGTGTAGGGCTTCTGTTACATTATATATGTCTCCTGTGAAGTGATTTGAGTAGATATGAATCCCCCCCTTAGAAGAGATTACAGGGGATTAAAGAAGTTAGTAACAGGGCAAAATAATTGGTAGTCCTTTCTTAATGTGTTTCCCACTGTGCAGATAATTCTTCCATCAATGAGACAATAAAATAGCAAAGATTACATATGTGCTGAATGATGGACATACTTGACCAAGCTGGGAGGGATGTAATTTATACAACAGCACAAGTGCTGAGAGATGCTGACTGCCCAGGTGACAGGCAGCAGTGGCAAAACGGTTCTTTTTTCCCTCTGGATGGCTCCCCAGAGCTCAGTGACAAATGACTTCACTGAGTTACATAGTTGGAGAAAATCTACTAATCGAGCTAAAATCATAGGTCACTTGAAATCTTCGTCTGTGGATGAATGTGTGGATGTTCCTGCAGTAGCTGTGTGTGTCCTTAGTCTCTGTAGTGGTTCAGAACTGCCCCTTCTCTTTGCCCTGTTTTCATCAGGGGTGCAGCAGCACAACAGGGTCCCTGGATTGCTGCATCTTTGGTGCAGGAGTCCCCTCAATGTAGCTCTCTTGCAAAGGGGCAGCTGTAACACCCACAGACTAACTGAAACTGGTTGCCCAGGGGGATTGAGCCATTTGCAGATGAAAAGTAGTGCCTGGTAGATTTAATCCCCTGATGAGCAGGGCTGGCAGACTGGTCACAATTGATGAGGAGAAGGTTGAGATACTCAGTTTTTTTGTCTCGTTCTTCACTGTCAGTCTCTCTTCCCACACGTCTCAGCTTTATAGACCATAATACATATGATCAGACATAATACTAATCACAGGAGCACTTCTCCTGTGCAGACTGAAAGAGCTGGGGCTGGTCAGAAGAGAAGGCACCAGGGGCACCTCATTGTGGCCTCTCAGAATTTAAAGAGGGCTTATGAAACGATTACAAACTTTTCAGCCTGGCCTGCTGCAATAGGATAAGGGCTAATGGCTTTAAACTAAAAGAAGATAGAGTTAGACTAGATATAAGGAAGAAATTGTTTACTGTGAGAGGTTTGAGGCGTTGGCACAAGTTGCCCAGAGAAGTTGGAACCGGAACATCCCTGGAAATGTTCAAGGCCAAGCTGGGTGGGATCCTGATCAACCTGGTCTAGCTAAAGATGTCCCTGTTCATTAAGGGGGCGTGGACTATGTAGTCTTTAAAGGTCCCTTCCAACCCAAATTACTCTATTGTTCTATAACTTTGTTTCATTTTATAGACTTAGGCATACTTGGCTGTTTTGAAGTGAGACGTAGATATGGATGGATTAATTTAATTCTGGCTTTTGTTTTAGCAGTCAGTGGTTGGTTTGTTGGTTTTTATCAAACATTGGCTTTATTTATAACAGTCTTGTTGTTTTACTTAGTGTGCTACCTTCTGGCACTAATTGCTCTGGTCATACAAGACCTTGTGCTGAAGCGCTCTGAACATTACAAATAATATTAACAGGAAAAACATGCTGAATCCTTTATTCCATCCCTGCAGATAAATATTTCAAAATCTCTTGTTTGTTAATAAAACTATACCAGTGTATACACTTACGGGAAGGAGCTTGGCCATTTTATGTGCACATTATATCCTTTTTCCTTGGTCATGGAAAATGAATGTTTCCCTGGTAAAGATTCAGGGGAAGGGACTGTTCAGTAGTGAAAAGAATCTGGTCTTTGAACTCCTTAGAGGTTAGTTGAGAAGGCAAGCATGAAAAGCTCAGAAAAATACTGAGTCTACTGTAAGCCATGCTTTGAAAAGTCTTGTTAACATGGTGGTAGTTAGTACCATAAGGATTCTGTGGTAGATACAGTCTGAAATGAAGTATTTTTTCTGCTTTTTTTTCATGGAAATACGGGAAGGCATCCTGCTTTAAATGATGTTTTCATGGAAATCATAAGTAGGGTGCTCTGATTATCAGAGAGAGCAAATGACCCAAGATTTGCTTCTAGATTTCACCTCCACAGCAAGAAAGTACCAGATCTTAACAGAGCAACCAAGGAAGCTAAACCTGTCTCACCTGTAATTTTTCCAGAAAAACTGTATCCCAAACTGGGATTAGGAGTGGGAAAAGGAAGGAGTTCCTTCCAGAAAGGAGTTTGCAGCAAACAGTTGCCAGATAGGCAGATGATGTAGTGGGCACTTGGTTCAGGAACTGTAAGAGTTGGGTTGCAGGTGTGATTGAGGTTATTAAGTTTGTGCAGGGGCAGGAATCATTGAACAATAGCCTCATATCTTTATAAAGTTTACAGCATGTCGTTGGAACCACATACAAACATACTACCCAAAAGAACTGGACTGGACTGGACTGGACTGGACTGAACTGCTGAAGTTTCCCATGTGGCACATGGCTAAGGTCACCTTTTGGAAAGGGAAGCGGTTAAAAAGACAGGCAGATATGTTTTGGGTCAGGCTGCACTGTGATGCCAGCAAATGGCAAAGTGTTGCAGCATTAGGAAACTTAGAATGCAAGGGAGGTGACACCAAAGGCTTCGAGTTACAAACTGCAGGGAGGTGATGTGAATGTTGAGGACTGAGGGAAAGTTAGAGGAGTCCTGTGGGAAGATGTGGTAAACCTTGGGGAGTTCTGACTCCTTGGGCAGATGGAATAGGCTGGAGTAAAAATTAGTGTGGACTAAAGTACCCAGGTAAGTGAAGAAAGAAAATGTTTTGTCAGCCAAAATTAGCATCATCCTTCTTCAGTCATGTGAAGACAGTAAGTTGCACACTGGATTTTGTTAAAAGTGTTCTGGGTATCTGTGTCAAAGCAGGTGGACAGATGCTGTAAATCTGCTCAGAGAGGGGACTGGAGAGAGTCTATGTGTGACTGGTTAAGGCTACTCTATTTACCACGTCTTCAATTTATTGCTACTTTCTATGAGAAAATGTACAAAGGAACAAAACAACAAGCAAGGCGAGGTAGATTGACTACTAACTGCAGATTGATTGTGAAGTTTATTGGTTGTTTCCTCAATAGTGCCAAATCAGCACCTGATGTAGAAACAGTCAGTGGTTTGAAGAAAGTTCTAATTAAAACCAGGGTGGAATCGAGTCTTTATAGGGGTTCAGTGCATAAGTAGTCTTTTTCCCTTGGACAATGGCAGTACAAAGGAATGATCCTATTGCCAAGGCAACATATTTAACAGTACATAACCTCATGAAAAGGAATGAGGAGGTGAAGTTATTTCCAGCACCATAGCTTGCAAAGCTGAAAATAAAAATCTGCTTATGCTGAAATTCCCAAACACTTTGTATCTTGAACCATTTTTAAGATGGCTGTTCTCTCCTGGACACTTTATCTGGTGCTGCCAATTGGCTCCCTGCCTCCCTAGAAAGAAGAACAAGTTTAGAATAGATATCACAGAAAGCTCATGAAAAGGGAGAACTTCATTCAGCAAAAGCACATGCTCATCTTAAATATATGGATAAAGTATATCATGGATATGGATAAAAATTAAATTAATGAAGAAAAACTATGTGTATTGTAGTCCCTGCCTGTAAAAAGGGGCTTTATTTCTCTTGATTATGTAGCAGTTCTGTCCTTGCTGTCACACCTCTTGATTTTAAACTGTGAACATTTTTTGGTCAGGAATTATAATTTTCATTCTACTGTTTAATTCACTGCACATGCTATTGTAAGATACTGAATAGAGACAACCTCTGGCTAGCAGAATTTGCTTTCAGGAAGATAAATTGAGGAAGAAAGTGCAAAGTAGGAAACTAGTAAGTAGGAAGTGGTGGAGCTACTTGCGGAACTGGTTTTCAATTGCTTTCAACTGCAGTCAAATTCTACTGTATCTAATGTATTGAGGAAATTTCTCATATTATACCTGTTATCTTGTGAGTGTCTGAAACATTATTACTAGCAGCTTCGCAAAAAAAATTCTTTTGGCTAGCTTCCTGGTACATCAATCTGTCTTAAATCACCTGTTCTCTCATCTCAGATGCAGATGTTTCCCTGATAGTGCATAGCTCATCCCAGTTTTCCAAACATCTTGTACATCAAATGTTGAACTTAAAGCACAGATGAGCCCTGAAAAGTGGCATTTTAAAATATTCCCTCTCATTCTGCTGATCTGCTTCTTCAGGTGGACAGGGTTATGTCTGACTTCAGAGCTATGAATAACCTCCTGTCTCCTGCTAACCACATGGATCTAATTGAAGAGTATGGAGATTTGTCACAAGCAGCTGATTGCTGTTGGATTTTGGTGGGAATCTGGGTGTGAATGTCTCCAATGCTATTTAAAATCTTCTCCTACATGGGTATGGACGAGGAAGGAATTATCACATTGTGCCTCTTAAATTCCTGAGGAGACGAGGGTTGGACAAGTTCAGCTGGGATCTAAGAAGCCAGGTTCACTTTTAAAGGTGACATTTACAAAAATCTTTCCCATGTCAACCTAGCTCACATAATATGGAAACTGACTTAACCAGTAATGTCTTATGAAGGGCTACAGCTCTCAATGCAGAACTGTGCTTCAAAAACTCCAGAGAAGGTGTTCTTTTACTGTGCCTGTTACCTCACTGTCTGACTGTGTGAGCTGCTGGGAAAGTGAAGCAAACCCAGAGGTGGTAGTGAACATATAATTTTCCTGCTTTGTTTCCTTTACATAGACATGAGTAGCTTTTCCTGGCCATCAGTGAAGTGTCTGTAAAATCATGTAGAACCTGGCCCTCCCACTCTGCAAAAGAAAATCTAGAGGGGTTTCCTGGTATAAACTCCTTGCAGCATACTTTTGCTGAAGTGAGCAACCCCAAGCTTGCAGCTACATAAAAGGCCACCAACTTGTTTGTTCCAAGATCAGCTGGATGTAACTGAAGTTTCAGAGTTTCAGAGGTGAGGCATGACCTTCCTGGCGACCTCCCCCCGCACCCTAAGTTTCACTTAATAAAACACATTAAGGTAGGTTTGAGGCAATCCTTTAAGGTCAGTTGAACCTTCACTGGAAAATACGAGTGCTGGCAAGTAAATGCAATATGTAATGCAAAATGTTTAGGGTGTGGGGAAGAAGCGTAAAGGAGCCATACCACAGTGATGAGCTTGGCTAGAAAAGAGACATGAAACAAGTTCCTTAGTGAAAACACCCTCAGAGACGGGCGAAGAATTTAGAGGGGTTGGTAGAATGATTTTGTTACCCCCAAGGGGAAAAACAGGAGATCAAAGCCCAAATTCACTTACGAATGCTTGCTTTGAAATGTATCTATAAATTATAGCATGTACTGCTGGCATCTATTGTAGGCTTTGGTATTTACTTGAGCATATAACGTGAGATTCATAGTGCCTGGAGTTCTTGTGTTTGTGTGTAAAAATGTATTGGTGTGTAAAGCATGTTGGCAAAGGCAATATTTTAGATTCCCAAATTCCCTAACAGTGTTTTTGCTTCTCCTCTGTTTTGCCATGGTCTTTGTGCCCCACCCCTGTGGTCATGAGTCCCAGGCAACACCTCACTAGCTAGCAGAGGATTCCTTCAGGGATTGCTGGTAGGTTTTGGAACTCTCCCTGACTCCTTGCCACCTCTCAGTGTTGTTAAGGTGCCTGTGGTGGCTGTTATCTTCTTGGTCAGGGCAGAGGGGATGTTGCTCCCAGGGGAATTCACATCTGTTACCCCTCAGCAAAGTAGCTGCTGAGGCTTGTCACCCTTTGCTTTTAACTCCCATGTCAGTCTCTCTGTTTCGTAGCTCATCTGGAGGCACGAGAGACCCAACTTATTGGCACGGCAGAGCAGTACCAACAGGCTGTCCTAGGCTTTGTGCTCCAGGCTTGCTTTCTCGTGAGTCTACAGTTTTAAGCATTGCATTATAGACACCTCATTTGCTTTGCTGCCCAACAGAGATTATGTCAGGGTTTTGGCACAATTGGATTAAAGTACCAGGCCTGGATAACTTCCATTGGCATTTCAGGAGATTTGCTGTAAGGCAAACCTGTGACATTCATACCTTCCTAAGCTTGCACAACCAGGGCGAGAGCTGCAGTTGAGGTCTTGACCTCAGTTACTTAAGCCCCTTTCTCCCAGGAGCGTTCATCACTTTAATCACAGAGTCCTAAATAATCAGTGGGTAGCCTGTAATTAGGGGGTTGTGTCTTGGACTCCTGCTGCCTGCTCCCAGTGTGCTGAGCACTGCGTATTTTGATTTCCCGTTCCCCCAAAGGATGTTTGATCTCAGATTTACACTTTAGAAAATTAAGAAGGGTACAGCACCTCAGTCCCCTGGCAATCTTCCTGCTTTCAGTGGTAGGTGCCTTGCTTTGCCTGAGTATCACAGTGCTGCAGCGATTGACACACTTGATTTAAGAGTTTGATTTATAGACCGATACTCGGGCTGAAAGTCAGCAGTTCCACGACTGCATAAATCAGCCTGTCTCTGGATTAATACTTCCTTATTTATAATTTCGACAGGAGATGGAATTCTTTCCCAATTCTTTACATTTCTTTCAGATGTAATCGACCACCCTGTCCTTTGGTTTAAAGCTATGTGACTTTGCCACAAATAGAGGGAGGGGAAAGTTAGCTGAGTCCAGGAATTGCTGTGCTATAAAAGCTCCATATTGTGTGCTCTTGGACTTTGCTTTCTCCCAGTTTCCTTCAAGCCCACACAAGAGATGGACTTGAGGTTTTTTTGGCTTTCTTCCCCTCCCCCCTCCCTCCATACATACGCTGACCTTTTAGAAAAATAAATAAAAGATAAAGAAGGACCTGGAATGTTGCAGAATGTGTGTACATTTTGCTCTCTGTTGTTTTCTGCTGGGATTAGTTGTTTACAATGGGGGAGAGAGGGAGGGCAGAGGAAGGGAGGTCTGTGGCCTTAACTGAAATTAGTGGCATTTCAGAGTGATCTTGTTAGGTGGTCTGCAGTTTAAAGACCTAAATCCTTGTAATCCCCCCATGCCTCCTTGGCCACTACTCCTTTTGCTCTTGTTCTCTCACTTTCAAAAAAACCCACCCCAAAGTCAGGCTCTGTCTCTCAGATGCAGGCACGTAGCGGACACACAGACGTAGGCGCGCACTCTCTCATATGCTCCCATTTGCACGTTGTACCTGTAGAACAAATTAATGCTTCAGCTACATCTGTTCCCACTACAGGACTGGGCTTGTAAAAATGTTCTCTCTAGAATGCAGACACACACTGAATATTTTTATTTATTTTCTGAAAAACACCCAGCTGCCAGACTTTCAGTTTGTGATTACACTTAAAACAAATTCAAATTGAAATTTCAGCCGTAAATCAAATGCCCCAAATTAGTTCCTCTTGTGGGTTTGAACATGCTCTTTGGATTTTAAGGTCAGGAGATATCCGTTTTCACCGTGCTGAAAAGTTTAAAAATATACTACATTTTCAAGGGAAAAAATAAATATGGTTTGCATTATAAAGGAGTACATCAATGTGTGCGTATGCGCACACACACCAGAGTTGATGAAGCTGGATGCTGTCAGAGCACCTTTGAGGGCTAATAGCACCTAATTGTTATGGAAGGCAGGAACTGTGGTGGCAGTTTAGCCACGGAGAATACAGCAGTGCCCTGAGATCTGATATTTACCCTGTAAGAGAATAAAAGTTTATTCCTTACTCTTCAACTTGAAAAAAATAGTAAAAATTAAATAAACACACAAAATACTTCTCTTGGCAGGCTTTATAACTTTTTTTTTTTTTTTTTTTTTTTTTTTTAAAAAGGCATTTACAAGTGGTTTCAAAATGGCTGTGTTACATCTGTCAGCAGGTCAAGGGAACACCCACAAATTGTGTTTTTATCTCTTGAAGTTTTGTTCCACTTGAGCAATAAAAGCCGGATTTGCTGCTGGTTTGTGTGATTGGGGTAATCTGAGCATTGAGTATGGCTTTAAAACTTCTGCAGTTGGTTGGGTTTATAAGTTTTAAGAAACTCCTGGGGTGGTGGAGTTTTTGGGTTTTGTTTTACCCTGGCACCAGGGAAGGGTTGATTTGCAAGCACCTGGCACAGACAAGTTCATCTTGGTTCCCTGGCCTATCCCTCCCAAAAAATGGTTTGGCAGGAACCCCTATTATCTTTGATGTTAATGTCATCAGCAGTTTCTTGGTTACAATGCTATTCTTTCTCGGGGAGTTGAAAGCCTATGCTCAAGCAGGCTCTGAACACACATGCAGTATTCTCCAGCCTGAACTCCAGACCGACAGCTTAAATCCCCACTCTTTTGGGGAATATCCTCCTGCATGAGGGTAATACTGGGAGGTGTAGTGCACTCACAGCTGCTCTCATGCTCAGGAGAAGTGATAGATGGTGGGAACCTGAAAGTTTGCAAGGAAAAGCTTTCATCTGACTGGCTCAAAGCAACAGAGGAGGAGGTATGCTGGAGTACACATTTTGGATAGGAGCCATTTCAGTGGGAAATGAGCAACTTCTCCCATTCCCTTTGCTAAACCTGTTGAAATCTAAGTCAGGATGGCAGCACTGGGCAGTCCTACTTCCACTGATCCCTTCCCTAGCCTGGCATAAATGCCAAGTTACTCTTGCTCTCAGCAACTGCTGTTGCACAGGACGATGGCCTGAGCTGCTGTGCGGGCACACGAGGCTATTGGAAAGGAAGCAGATCAGTGACAGTGTGAGAGCAAAGACAGGCAGGGGTCTGCTGTGTATCTTTGCCGCTTTTTATCTTATTAACATGTTAGTAAAAATCTTGCCAAAGCAACCTGAGCTGCTTGTTTGTAGAATAATTGCTCATATTGCCTCCTTATAGGTCAGCAGAGGGGGAGTTTAAGTGAGTTAAAAGAATAATTGTTCAGAGGGGACAGTCTGTTCATGGGGGGTTGTAACTGTGAACCACTGCAACTGAGGTCCAGTTTTATTGCTTTTACTCCTGCATAATTAATGGTGGTTTTGTGGGGCAGATGGTTTCTGCTCTGACTCACACAGGCAACAGAATTGTAATATGTTTAATGACAAATTCTTTGTTCTAGATAATAGTGTTGTGTGTGCAGGAGAATACTATGAATTAATTTTGGGATCAGCGGTCTGGAGTGAGGATCAATGTTTCACACTTCTGAGGACCTCAACTGACTAGAGCTCCATTCAGTACAGAATTGAGGCTCAGGGCTTTGACGTGATACCAAAACCCCTCTGTTAGTTCAGAGTCCAGGCTAACAGTTCTGTCCAAAAGCCAGCTTGATGGTGCACTGCAGCCATGCTTCACTAGTGGAAAGAGTAGTGGTGGTGCCTGTAACCAAGGTGGGGAATGGCTGCAGGTCATTAAACCATGCAACTCACTACACAGAAGGTCATTGAAGCCAAAAGCTTCTGGTTTTGACAGAGATCAGTTGTTGGACTGATAATATTCACAGTTATTGTGATTAATATTGACAGAAATACCAGGAAGCAGATATGAGATGCTGTGGTTCACAGTAGGATTAATATTGGGTTATCTAGGGGGAGTGGATTACCTGCATCTCTCCAGGGTTATAGATCTCATTTATACCCTCTACCCAATCAGCTGTTTTTGATGACTGTCAGTATTTTTAGATACGTCTTAGCTTTGTTTTCCGTCCTTCAATGACTGTCTACCTTTGCACATGTGAAAATTAGGAAAGAAATAATTTTATTCACAGCTTTAATTCTCTGTAGCTTTGAAAGAAATTACATTTAATGTTATTTAACATGACTCATTATGCTGAGGGAACAGCATTTCAGGACACATCAGATACTAGTGAAGATTGACAAGTTCCAGCTTACTGGAAGAAGGGGCTCAGAGCAATGCAGTAACTCAGAACCTCTCAGTAGAGAAGTTACAAACCCAGCAGTTAGACTCTGAACTGCTCTCCTCTCTGGACAATGGAATTGGCAGATTTGAAAGCTGATTACATTACAGATTCAAATACATTTTGGAATAAGGTGGCTTTTGCTAAATATTCATCCTGTGTAGCATTTCAGACTTAGTGGTGTCAAAGGCAACATGAGCGTGAAGATACCCAAGGCAGGTGGTGTAGGTCTGATGTGGGTTTCATTGGTTTAGTACTGCAGAATAATCATGTTTGAGTGCTTGAATGTAACATGAACAAAGCCAACCAGCTGAGCCATTGATCTGCTCTTTCTCTCCACCTTTTCTTAGTGCCTGGCAAGCTGGAATGTATAAAACTGCTCAGCAAAATTTGCAGAGAAAGACTGGGCTGCTGCTCCTGTTTTTAGCGGGGGAGCTGAGCAGAGAAGTCACCCCCACAGTTACCCAGACTGTCTGTGGAAAATACAAGACTTGATCCAGGTCCCAGATCTTTATTTATTCAGTTAAGTATTTATTCTGTTGAGGAAATGTAGAGGAAAGCTGTCCTAACAGGAGGTAAAACTGCAAACTCTTTTTTGCAAACCCAATCTGACACCTGGCATTTAAGTTTTTCCAGGAACTGGGTGTGAGGATCAAGAGAAGAATGGAGTTTTTGAGAAAACAGCTGAATTGAACCTACTTACAGGATCATGTCACAGAGTCATTAGATATTCCAGCGGATACTTTGTTTTGTACCTGTCATTTAAATTATTTTCTTGCTTTGTTTGTGTTTATGTTGTAGGTGCTGTCTTCAGGGCAGCGTTATTTGTCATAATGCTGTGATAGAGAAGGATGCAGACATCAAGGACTGTTTGATTGGAAGTGATCAGAGGCTTGAAACCAAAGGTAAGTACAAAAGCTGTATTTACTGTGCATTTGTAATAATTTTCAAACGTTTTCCTTGAGATTTTACTCCTGCTTCTTCATGAAGTGCTAGTAAACTGTGCCAGTTCTATAGCAGGGTGTCCTATAATATCAGGATTTGTTTTTCGTGGAAAGTACAGCTTCTTGGCATAAGTTCAGGGGCTTGCTCCTCTGAAGTTGGCAGCAAAGCCCTGTTGTTCTTATAAAGAACAAGATTGGGTGCTGAGACAGTGTTTTCCCAGAGACCACAATTAGATCAGCCTGAGGTTGTCCTCAGCAGAAGGAGCCATTCTTTTGGCTAGTAATCTTTGTCAGTGACAGGGGCAAAGCAGGCAAATTATTGATCACACAAACATCCTTCTTTGTAGGTGCTCTCAACCCACAGTGCCAGTATGCTCCCATTCACTTTGCTCCAAGCAAAAGCCCAAGGTGGAACATCATATTAGGAGCTGCTGTGCTCAGTATGAAATACAAGGGCAGCTACATTCAGATGTGCTTTACTGCCATGAAGTACTGTTTTGGGGCTTCAGAAAGGATACAGCTATGTGGCCCTCATTTATCCGAAGTTCAGCCATCCAGTGGGAGTGCACATGGTGAGGGCTCGGTGGTAACCGCATGAGTGGAACTGTTGATTTCCTGCCCTAAGAGATAATGGGCAGGAAATGGCTGTTTCAGTGACTGCATCCCAAGCAGAGGCTTTTAATGAATATTTATGGTTGGGGTTTGGCAGATCCCTCCTCCAGTGTGTGGACTAAGGACAAAAGTGAGTTCCTTTGCAGGCTCCATGTGAAGTTATTTAGTCAGACCAGGATTTATTTGCTTGCTTTGTCTTTGTGGGTGGATTCCCAATTCTAAGTGTCTTGATACGGAGCAGGGTTTGAACTTAATGTAGTATAGCGTAACCTATTGTCAGCTTCACATATGACACATTTTCCTTAGCTTGAAACTAAAAGTCAAAAGGACTTATGAAAACAAAGTATTGATCTTGCAGTAGCAAGTCTGATACTGTAGCTAACACAGTGAGTTCACTGTGGTCTTGGTCTCAGTGTGGCTGTGTCTATGCATAGCTTTGCCCATCACACCAGTCTGAATCAGTGTCCTTTGTGGGGTTCATTACCCCCTGTCATAGAATCATTTAGGTTGGAAAAGTCCTTTTGATATTATCAAGACCAACCATAAACCTAATACTGCCAAGTCTGCCATTAAACCATGCCCTAAGTGCTGCATCTACACATCTGTATGAATGAGATGGAGAGATGAATTGGGTCACGTTTGGTTGTTGATATGCAGTGTGAACTGTGAGGACACAGGATTTAGATTTAGCTGATATTTTAGGAAATAGGAATATATTTGATTTCTTTAGTAGATGATACCAAACAGAAATACCAGCCTTTGACCTTGATCACAACTGCTTTAGAAGTACCTCCCAGGGTACAGATCCTAGTCTGGTTGATTGTAGTATGAAAACTGGTCTTTCTTCTTGATTGTCCTTGTCGTCCTTGTCTGAATATTTTTCAGGGTCCATAGATGTATTTGCAGGGAGAGTAACAGAGCTGTACCCATGGATCATTTGTCTATTCTTGAGAGTCTACTGCTCCCCTCCCCAAAGCTTAGACCCACTGGGTTAACTAGAATCTGGGGGCCCTCTAGTTAAACCATTTAGAAATGTATGGTTGACATTAGCAGAGATATATTCAGGTAGATTATAAATACTCCATTATACTGAACAAGAAAAAATAGTAAAGCCTCAGTTCATTTTCCTGCCTCAGTTTCCTAACCATTCTAGAATTTCTTTGGGCTGGGGGTCAGGTTTGCCTTGGTGGTCTGGGATCTGTCTGCCAAGTTCATGACTTAATTCCTGCACCATGGAGTCTTTCTAGCCCAGCATGTCTCTTCTGACCTTGACTGGTCCCGTAGTAAACTGGGTCTTCTCTTTTTCACTGTGAAAGCATGTCATGACTTCTTTCTCCTGCCCAAGACTTCCTGTATCTTGTGCCAAGCTTTTGGTGTGGCCCTGTAAGTCTGTTTCCATATTGCCCCCTTCATCAAGACTTTGGCTGTGTTTTTCTGTTTAGTAACTTTTACTTTTTCAAACTTGGGCTTCCATGGCCAGGTTAAGAAAAAAAGCCTAGTTCTCTTGGGTAGGAGCCACCTTTTCTTGCGAGCTGATCACCCTTCAGCAGACATAAGCAGTAGCTGCTGGCTGCTGACCCTAGTCTGGGAGTTACACATTCCAGTTTCTGGGAGTAGAAACCTCCTCAGCAAAACTCTGTACACCTTCCCAGAAACATAAAAAAAAATAAAAATATAGCAGTCCCTTATTCCAGAACATCAGCCAGGATTCATCAAAGGTAGAAATATCCCTGAATCATCCTACACAGCCCCAAGGAGATCCCACAGTTGACTTTGCTGCAGAACTGGCTGTGTACTCCCTGCTCTACCAGTCCTGGCCACACTGCCCAGGCAGCTTGGGGTACAAGAGCTCTTTGAGCCAGTGGTGCACTGACCTCCTTTCATAAAATGAACTCCAGTCCCATGCAAGGAGGATGGCAGGAGAACAGCTACCACAAATGATAGGCAAATGTAACTTAAACCAGCTCTCATACTTCTCCTTCTGCAGAATAATATGGGTATATTTAGGGTGGTCCAAATGGTACAGCTGGGAGTAATGGGATTGAATTAAACACAATTTAGGTTGGCTATCTGGAGCATTTTTCTAATTATGTGGTCTGGTAGGCTGTGGGATAATCTCCCTAGGGACATGGTGGGAGACCTCATCACTTAATAATGGGCTTGGCAATTCTCTGGACACCTAAATAGAGGGAATACTCTGACACTGCTTACAGGGGTAGATCAGAGGCCACCTGGTACTTTCAAACTAAAATGAAAATTGGAGACACAGGAGTGCAGATAACTGTCAGCAGTGTGGTCCCAGTCCTGCATTGATTTCAGCCCTGTCACAGCACTGGCCAAAGACAGTATTTTTAAATATCTCTGTTGAAGTTAAGGTATGACATTTTATTTAACTTCTGGATTTGCAAGCCATGCCTCCTGAGAGCCCTACTGTTCTCCTACTGCTTTTATTACCATGCCTTGGAAGCATCCACTTTCCTTCCTCTTTGATACCTAAAGGAATTTGCTAGCAGAGAATTAACAGATGGGCTTTGTGAAAGCTACCTCACCAGGTAGCAGTTTGAAAAACATGTTGGTAACTAAGAAAAACGCAGTAATTTTTAGAGGAATAGGAAATGGCAGACAGCATTCTGAAAGAACATCATTTGCACAGAGCATTCAGTCACTGTTTTGAAGACAGTTATTAAGATTACACTGCAGCCTTTTTGATAAACCTGGTTTTAAAGAGAAGCTCAAAAACAGTTTGTGCTCAGTGAGTAGGACTAGAGAGAGGGGTGCTGGTGATGGGCCAGTTGAGGAGTCAAATGAGCCTGAAGTCACTAAGTACAGCTCCCAAAGGAGTGTCTGAGCCAGATTCAGCAGGGAGAACATTATGCATCTGGTATTGGTTAGCCAGGAACAAGTATATATGGTAAAGCAGCCTAACTCTTCTTCAAGATAAAGTGGCCTAACCCTTCTTCAAAGCAGCACCAGGAACAGAGACAGTAAACACTCACACAAAGTATAAAACTAGCAAAATTGGCATAAAATTCACCACCTTATCCCTTGCTTTCATCTCTGTTGTCATTGGGGCAGAGATGTTTTATTTGCGTGTTTATTTCCAGCATCAGACATGGGGCTCCAACTAGATCTATGTCTTACCTGATCCTGACTCCTGCTTCACAGCTCTCTACTATGCCTCTGTCCCAACACCAGGCTCATCCCAATCCTGTCTTTCTCTTTGGTTTTCTCCTAGTCTTTCTCCTATAGAGACTTTTGTTTTTCTGTCTTACTTGGTTATTCCCAGACACCCACCTGACACCTCCTCTGGTCTGACCATAGCTGCAGTTTCCAGTCCCCTTGCCTAACAGTCCCATACTCCTTTTTTTCATCTGGTACTCATTCCCTGACTGCTTTCAGTTGGATTGCATCCCTTTCTCTCATGCCCAGGAAGGCTCATACTGGGCACAGGAGGGGAGTGGTTCTCTGCAGAGTCCATACACTGGTCCATGCACCTTGGAGGAAGCCCTGCCTTCCTCCTGCACTTCCATGGTCAAGAGTGCATGCTGCAGTCTCTGGAGCTTTTAGCTGCCCTCCTGAGAACATGTACAACCTTCAGATTGTTTTTTTCAAAGGCTTATCACATAGCCAAAACTATGTGGTTTCTCACAAGAAGAGCAAAAGGCACATATCCAGTAAGGACTGGCTCCTGTTTCCAATAATTTTCCAAGTCCTGTTCCAAGCTTGGAGTCCCAGGACTTCTCAATGAAACAGAATAAGATTGTTTTATTTTAATGAGGACCAACGAGCACATTTTTCTCTAATGTCATCCTCTGAAGGCAGGTACATTTTATGAAACCTCCACATGTGAATGGGTCCCTGCTTGTGAGGAGGCTTCACATGAGAAAAGGTTTAACAGGATAGGGACAGAAAGAAACCAAGAGACTTCCTGATGCTCTCACTGCACTCAAATAAGGGCAAGCATCTGCTCTTGCAAGATGCTGAGTACCTCCTGGAGCAGTCTTCAGGAACTGAAAACACTTAGCACACACAGGGTTGGGATCAGAAAGCATGCTGCTGTGCAGATGGAGTTATGAAAGCTCATGAAGAACAGACACAGACTAAACAGTGCACACATGTGTATTGTGCACAGGGATGCAAAATGAGCTGGAGGTGATGTAGGAATGGTGTGAATTTATAGCAAAACTGAGAGATTGGTAAGATTTTTCCCTAAAGTAGTTTAACTACTGAATGTCCATGACAAAGATATTGTTGGCAGTTAAAACAGACATCTCTTAAATAGTTTACATTTTTGTTTCAGTGACTATGCAGTGACTGTATTGCTAACTAATCCTAATAAGCCTCCTTTCCAAGTTGTATAAAAATGGTTTATGAGTTCTGGCCTTAGCAATGGCATAAAACTTCCCTAGAATATCCATCCAGCGATGCTTTGTCCTTCCTTCTGCCACTGGGGACTGTCACACTTGTGCATACTGTCATTCCAGCCAGGGAAGTTCAGGCTTCCTGAGTGAGCGGGTTAAATATGCTGCCACATTCGCAGCATGCTGATATTGAAGTCTACCCATAAGGCAGCAGTTCATAACCTTGTGGAAATATTTTTACATGCTCCACGCAGAGAAAATAACTACTTCTACTCTGCTAGAGCTCAGCCACATGAAAAAGCCAGGAAGAACACCCCAATGGATGCTGAGAAAGGAAGAGGACTTGTGTCCAGTGCTACAAGGAAATGTGGCACCTCTGCCATTGTATCAGGAAGTTAAGATGTGTCCAGTCTGACTCCTGTTTTGAGATCCCTGCTTGCATATGCTGTGAGGGGATAATAGCCCATGGGAGCACACTGATGGATATAATCCACTCCCTTTCATACACTTTGCTAGGACTCTGTCCCAGTACAAGGACTTCAAGCATGTCCTCCTCCTCAAGGAGTTTGCTATCTTAGGTGCATCCTGAGCTCTGTGTCTCCTTTTGCCTTTACTGACTTTTCTTCTAAGACCCTGAGTGATCACTTTCCCATACATCTCTCTCCTGTTCTTTCACTCCCTCAATCTATCTGCTCCAAGCCACAGTAAAATCATCTCTCATTGGGCACTGAATCACTGCTCAAGACACATCTATACCCCGGAAGGGTTTGAGAGCAAAGGGATTTATTCTGGTTGAACTATGAAAAAATCCTCAGCTGAACCATGGGGCCAGCACTGAGAACTGGTGGTTGTTGGATGTAAGGTAGAAGTAAGACCTCTACTGCCTGCCTGTTCTGTGGGCTGGAGGCCACAGCTCTGGGCCAGAACTGATCTGCCTGAAACTACCACCAACCCCTGGGGTGAGCTGCACATCCCTGGGAGCAGCTGGAACACTCAGCTCATGGCGATCATCATAGCTGGGGACCCATGGGCTCAACTGATGCCTGCACAGTGGGGCTGACCTGGCACTTGGGAGAAGTTGTGAGACACACCTAGCCTTTGGGGCCACAGTGTGGTTACCCTGGTCTCCAGCGATCATGTAAGTAAAGCTTGGCTGAGGAGAGAACAGGCCTTGACTGGAAAGTCCCACTGCTCTGTAAACACAAACAAATCAGCCCCCATCACCTGCTTCCCTTCTTTATCTGTACATGTAATTTAAAACACCCTCCAGCTTCCCAAAGTCAAGCTTCAGCTGCTTCCCATCCCCTTAAGCCCCTTTAGTTCCTTTCCCCCCCCTAACCTGGCTGCTTTTCCAGAGCCAACCATCACTGCAGAGACAAGTTGCTCTTCTCTCCCACTCTCTGATCCTTTCTGTCCTGGGTGAATGTGGTGGGAACCACCCACAGCGTGTTTTCGTGCATGCGTTTCTACAGCCACCCCTCCCCCCGCCTAGTTTTTTAAGTTAAACTATCTCTTGCTTTAAAGAGAGCAAATACACAGCAGTGGCTTTCATCACTGCTGTATAATAGAGCAGTAATTCTGTGCCAGGGACTGTTTTCTATTTTATTTTAAAGGGTTTATAAAACAGTGTATGTAATTGAGTGAGTAAACTGAACGTTTTCTGGAGCCCCTGAGGGCTGAAACTTCGTGGTGGTCCTGGGCCTAGGCCCTAACCCTTTTTTTTCTTCTCTTTTTTTTTTTTTTCCCTCCCTTTCCCCTCCTTCCCCTCCTCCTTTACAACCCAGCGTTGCCACCAGCAGCAGCAGCAGCAATCTGTCTGGGGCTAATTGAGCAAACAACAAGGAGATGCTTTCACATGGCTTTTAAAGGAATGCTCCGGCATCCCCTTTCTGTGAGCGGCTTGGCAGGAACCTGCCAGGAAGGCTGGGGAGCGCTGGGTCCCCGGCCCCCAGCCTGCTGCTGGGGTTTGTGCTGGGCTGCGCAGTCATTTCCGCCCCTCTGTTTATTTGCATTACAATTTGTTTTTAACCAAGCACCAAAAGCTGCTCTGCTCTCTAGCTCGCCTTGTGCGTATGTTTTTAAGGGGCTAGTGTACAGTATGTGTAAACAAATGTCTTCCCAAGCAGGAACACATATATAATGAGTGACAGGTTTTTGATTTACACTCAGTAAAGTCTCCGTGGACACTCGGTTCAAGCACCCAGGCTGACTTCAGGCTGGGCTGCGTCAGCAAGTTGAAGCAAAGTGCTAATCAGGAGGTTGAATGTGTTGATCAGCTCTGGATTTGCTTAGCACCAGATGCTCCCAATCTGAGAAGATCTAGTTGAACATGATTTAAGGTTGAAGAGTCCAACTCTTAAGGCTTTCTCAAAGTCCTTTCTCTAATCCGTCTTCTTTCTCTGTGGGCTGAATGCATCTGTAACCCTGCCAGTGTCAGATAAAAGGCAGCCTGGTAAGAAATCCCTAATGGGGAGCTGGGGAAGGAGAAAGGGAGCTGAACAGCAAAGCATGTGAGGTACTTCTCCCTCCTCCCCCAGAGTTTCAGGCAGAGTTTCTGCGGGAACTGAGCTTGCTGGTACCAGCCAGAGCCACTGGCAACTGGCAGTCACGGCTGATAATGAAACACTATCCACAGCTCAGCTCTCTGGCACACACACTGGAATCTGAATTCCCTTCGCTCCGCAAGAAGGGCTTTGGGAATGGAAGAGGGAAGCAGGGTGAATCCTTATCTGCCTATCGCATCCCCTTGGGGTGTGGAATGGGGCTTTGTTTCTAGCAAAACCATTCCCTTTATCGCTTAAAAACTTTCTCGCGGGTTTTAGACAGGCAGATTCATGTGTTTTCTGTAAGCCTTTACAAGAAGAAATCAGTTTGGTGATTTCATATGAGTCTGAGGTAGCAGTGACATACCATGTGTGCCCACTTTGGGGAATCTGGGCTATAGGTATCAAGGAGGAGGTGAAACAGGCAGAGAGATGGGAGATGAGGGAATGCAGGCTCCAGTTTTCCCATGTGGCTTTGGCTGCTTAAGCTCCCTAAACTCACTGCTGCCTTGGTTTCCCCATCTGTAAAAGATGAATACTCCTACTCACCCATTCTCAAAAAGCATTTTGAACTCATCAGGTGTAAAATTCAAGACAACATAAGGCTGCTGCAAGCATGTCAGTGCAAAATACAAATAGTTGGTACCACCTCTGCAGCACAGTATGTGACAGGACCCATCCCAGCTCTGCACATTTAGGACCGTGAAGGATGCTGTCTGAAATGAAGCAAGAAGTTCCTTATTAAAAAGTATTGCTACAGATAACCTATATATAGAACCATAAATTGACATGGCTCTCTATAAGCCTAGATGAAGGCATGTTTAATCTGCAGAGGCATAATGTAATTACTCTCACTGGATGGTAGCCAGGGTCTTATTCACATCATAGAAATCAACATGATAGGTAGTCTGCTTGGAGGAGGTTCAGGAATGGAGTCACAGGAGTTGCTACAGGGCCTGTTGAGATATATTGGGAAAGTTGTTGGGGATGAGGAATGTTATAGCAAGAAATGCTGCAGGTTGGATTTGAGGTACCTTGGCAAGGCTGTGTGGGGTCCAGGACGGGAGGAGAGAGGTGCTGAAGGCTGGACTTGGGGCTATTGGCAAGAGCTGTGCTGGAGAAGTTGTGTGGTGCTACCTACATCATGCTTGCACCTGGCACTTGTACAGTCAGCCCCTCATTTTCCTGAGCATTGCATCCACCTCTGCTCATCTTGCCCAAAGTGCTGGAGATTGAGCTCCAGGATGTTACTGGGAGGCTCCAGGACTAATTATCAGTTGACAATAAATACCCTGAGCAAAGAGCTAAATGTCTCAATCTCATGCTGCAGGTAAAAAGCATGGTCTCCTTATTTTAGCCTTCATGAAGGGTCTCTGAAAGGAGGTGGTGTAGCTCACCCATTCTGTCCCTCAGGCTGAGAAGATTGCATATGATCCATAGGTTGTGGGGTTGAGGTGGTAGTGAGAAATTATCTTGCCACAGTGCAAAACTCCTTGAAGTTTATAGAGCAGAATTTGTTCAAATCTTTAGTGGAGCAATGGTTTGCATGGTACAAATGTTGCTTCTTGAATTTTAAACCGAGAGGAGCACCATGTTGGCCCAGCCATTCTGGGGATTGCCAGGAATTTCATCCTTTAGCCAAAGGTGGCATAATTGTTGTTTTGCAGCAGTCTTGCAAGATCCGCTCCCCTGAGGGGAGGAGTTTTAGGTGGGAAAATAAAACACAACTCATCATTTCCATCATCATTTGGCTATCTACCCCCACTGATGTGTAAGATGTGGGAGACACCAGAGCCTCCATTGCTGTATCCCATCCCCTTACAGGCCTTGACACTTTATCCCAGGCTCCAGAGCCAATTGTTATTCCTAATTGCAGAAGGTAAGATGAAGAGCCTAGGGGCATGGGACACACCACCTGAGCTCCACCTGAATAGGTGTCCAGCTCCTGAAGATCAGTTTAGATTCACCACCTCCCCCACAGTACCCTGAGGACACCCACTTTGAGCACACCAGCTTTGTGTCATGCTCTGAGGCCACATGCTTGGATTTTTTAGGCACTGGGCTTTCAGTTGCGTGTTTTTATTATTTTGGCTTCAGATCCTTTATTTGCAGTCCTTCCCTGACAAGCTGCTTTTGCATTTTAAAGGGAAGGCTCTTTCAGTACAGTGCATTAACAGTACTGGGGCAGGGACTGGCACATTAATGTGTCCACTGGGGCTGTGCAAAGCTCCTGGGAACAGGCAAAGGAGTGACCTTGCAGAAATTGCCCTTCCAACAAATTTGCTCCATAGGAGGGTCAGGTTTAAATAAAAAAAAAAAAAAAAAAAAAAAGCCAAAAAACACACACACAAAAAACCTCTTGTTTTTAAGCTGCCAGGTCTGAGTTGAGATTGCTGAGAGGATCTCACACTGCCTTGGTGATGGCCCCCTGGTGCTGAGCAGCCCCTTTCCTCCCCAGCCTACAAACAGTTTGGGGCAAACAATACTCTTTAGGGTCAGGGTGGATTACTGATCTTTAATTTTATGTCCCATCTCCATGTTGGATGTTGATGGTTCCTTGCCTTGACCTAGGTGTACACCTGTCAGTAGCAGCTGTGACTTCCGTAGGGCCTCTCTTGTTTATTAGTGACACATACATGTGAAAACTCTCATTAGAGAAATCTCCTGATGTTTAGTCAGTTGTTTAGGCTTTCACCATGTGTGTGGGATACTGTCGGAGAGACGCTGGAGTCCAGCAATTCTCTGTTTGAGTTCCCTAGAATCTGCTTTTCTCATTTGTTTTAAAGTTGCACATTTGAAAAATGCAAGGTCTGAAGCTCTGCTGCAAAACTCAATTGCTCTTCTTTTCCTCCCTCTCTCTTTTCAGCCAAACATGTTAATGAAGTCATTGTGGGCACCGAACAGCTGATGGAGATATAACCCGAGTAGCTTTTAAAGATGATTTTATGGAAGCCAGCAGCAGAACCAGATGTTCAAGCATCATAAGATCATCCGTACAGATCAGTACTGGCATGGTTTACCCTGTCATTGCTCCTTTCCTGTTCAGCTTTATATTTATGTCTTAATAAAGAAGTGTTTGCAGAGCGGAGTGTCCGTCAGCCCCTCCCCCCTCATTGGGATGCGCGCGGGTTTCTGCCGGGTTATATCGGTTCCTGCACGCCCGGCCAGCGCACTGTACTTTCCAGCAGAAGGGAGAGTGGGGACCACACAGACTGTGCCCACTCCAAAGAATGACTTAGCCACCCTCCCTGCGGTGTAAACCACATCCCTGCAGTCCTGCACCACCGTCCCTGAGCCTGGGAGAAACTGCTCAGGATGCTGCTTGTGCATCTCATCAACGCAGCAGGCGGACAGTGAGAACAGCGGCAGTGCCAGCTGCTCTTTGCAGCCCGGCAGCTCCACCAGCCTCCTCCTCACTGTCTCTCATGATGCTGCCCCACAGCACAGAAGTTTAATCTGTGCCTCTTCTCTGCAATGCAGTCAAAGAGTTTGGCACCCATTTCCATTGGGGCTGAGTTTGGTCTGATACTTTGAAATCCTGCCCAAGAGCAAGTATGTGAGGGCTGGTGGAGCATGAAGCAGGCATGAGGTGTAAATAGTGAGTACTCCCTGCCTTATTTTGAAGGCTCTTCTTGTCAGTCCACTGTTCCTAATTCCAAACAAGAGGTCCTTCCCCACACTTGGATGATCTGTGGATGACTGTACCTATGTCTCTGAGATGAGTCGCTCATGTTAATGTGAAACGCACAGCCTTGTGGTCAGGGCCTGTGCCAGGATTGTAAAGCACCTGGATGGGATTGAAACACAAGCTGTTCTTTAATGTTTATAAATTGGACACAAGTTCCTACCTAAAAGCTGTTTATTAGAATGTAGTAGGATTGAACAGGGCATTTATCTGCCCCTGGCAGTTTGACATCCAGAGGTGCTTACAGCAACTGGCGGGGATGGTATTTCATTAACTGAAGTGATAAATGTTAAATGTGTGCTTCATGGGCATCTGTGACCCCTGAGGAGAGTTACCATTTCCTAGTTAATTTAACAGGAGAGAGATTATAATCCAGACATTCCCCAAGTTTCATAAACAAAATCCTTCCTGTAAAGGACCAGATTGGAATGGAAACTATGGGTAAGGATGAGCTTCAAGGCTTGTGACAAAGCTGTAGAGAAGAAATGCACTGCAGTTCAGCTCCAGCTTTGTGCTGGAGGTTTTGTCTCACGTATGTGCGCAAACATGTTCCTAAGGTACGAGGCCTTTTTCATCCAAGGATCGCAGAGGCTTTACAAAGGTTAATTAAAGAGAGTTCTTGTCTCTGTGTGCGGCAAGGGAGAGAGGTTCCATTTTGGGTGTGTAGAAACAGAAGCAGAGTGGAGTGTAATTACCTGGCTTTGCATTTTACCAGAAGGCTGGCAAAGCCCCGTGAGAGGTTTGCAGGGACTTTGACTCACAGTCCTTTTGCTGAAACACAAAGCCTTCTCCCTGTCTGTTTTTAGGATACATCTTAACTTTTGAAAAGTCTGCATTGCCTTGTTTAGCAGCTGCAGCTTTACCTTCTTGTGCCTTAATTATATGTTAAAGTCTCAGTACTTTTGTTTAGCTAATTTAAGAAGAGGGTGGGGGTCTCTTTACTGTGTCGGTTAGAATTTAGCATTAATTTAGTGTTCTCTGACACTTGAAAACCTGGCTGGGATTTGAGGCATTTTCTTTTCCTTTTTGCCTTTTACGACCTGCAGGTGTTTGGTGTGAGATAAAAGTAGATCCCAAAGTGAGATTTCACAGCACAAATTATCAAAGTGAAGATTCACTCTTGATGTAGTCTACGTGTGTGGCAGTAATTATGAAAAATAGTTCAGGATAATAGGGCCTTCAGGAATCCCAAGGCAGGCACTGGGAGGTTAACCCTTCCTCATCTAACCTGGCCTCCATACTGCTGTCATCATCAGGTGAGCATGTGATGGGTTGGGTCAGGCAGCTTCACAAACCGAGTGATGTTACAGTCATTGAGGAAATCGGGGAGGCGACTGAGGACATGAGGTTCTGTTCCCAGGTAGTTTTGGATGTGACTGCTTGGTCCCAGGTCACAGAGACATTCTGGAAGGTGTTACTGGTACAGGTTGCTCTTTGAGGAATGGGGCACCTCTAAGACACAAATAAGCTGCTCTGTCATATCCCGGCAGCTGAGCATTACAGCTCATGCCCATCATGGTGTAACTGGCATCAAAGTGGTGCTATATGGGCAACATTTCTCTGAAGGAGATGAAAGTTCTCCAGCTCTGTAGGTGCTGACTCTTTCTGGATTGACTTGTCCTGAACACTTCCTTGGCAGATGTAACACCAGGGTTGCTATGAAAAGGTTCTTGCAGTGGCTTGTCACATGCTGGATCTGCGTGGAACAAAGCAGAGGTTTGCCATGATGGCCAGCAGGACCACTGACTTGTGGTTTTCCCTGTGCAGTGTCTTCCAGCTGCTCCCAAAAGGCTTTTTCTGTGACCAGGGCAGCAGGGATGGTGTGGGTGCAGAGAGTGTGTGTGCACACCTGGCCAGACTTCTTATGGGTCCTGCCCCCCTGGCACACCATGACAGGGGCACCTGATGCTCTGCCCCCTCACTCTGGCTCCCATGAGAGCTGGGTGCAACCAGCAGCAGCTCTGCAGCCAGGTTCTTGCCAGGATTTTTGCAGCCAAGCCCATTTGAAAGACACAGATTTGGGAAGAGCATTTGTTGGGCAGTTGCAGACACCCAGAGCTGTGGCTCACCTCCCTCAGCAGTTCGTGTTTGCTTTTGTAGGTGGCTGTAGGGATCTCTCAGGATGCAGCAGCTCATCTGATCCCTTCTGCAAGTCAAACCAAAGTGGATGGCTCCCATATTTCTGGCAGCCCTGGAAGAAAGCCATACGAGGTGAAGACAAACAGCCAGCCATTCCCAGTGGGCTTCCCACCCCCATGGTCTTCAAATGGACACAAAAACTTTGCACCCAGCTCTGATCTTGCTTTTAGGACAATTTTTTGACTTGTGTGCAGGAAGGGGATAGCAGAGCCTGAGCAGTCATATGGTCTCAGGTACACAGGTGTGGCTACCCCAGTCACCTGTCCAGCTGACACTGTGTATGCAGCCCTAGCAATAGGACTCTCCTAAACCTTCCAGGGTTGGGATCACAAGAACTTGACAGTCTTTTACTGCCTTCAGTCTCCAAGGTTGATTGTGCAGAGCCATGCTCCTGCTGGCTTCCTTGCTGGTTTCTGCACCCCAGTGTCCTTCCTCTGGCTGCACCCCAATGTCCTTCCTCTGGCTGCCTGGGAAGAGTGCTTTTCACCATGCCCCTGCCCACCCTTTGGACTTTGCTGATCCAGAGATGAGAATTTTCCTAATAAAACTCCACAGGTCTGGGGAACACCATTGTTTTCCAGCGGTGCCTTAGTGCCTTCACGCTGGCCCAAATCCCCAGTGAGGACCAGTAGTGGCTGCTGTGGTCCCTGCCCAATGTCTTGCGAGGGGCAGAGTGAGATCAAGCCCCACGTGGGGCTCGCAGAGGAGCCGCTGTGCCGGCAGCAGTGGTGTGACAGGCGCACGTTGCACAGTGTGTGGTGTAATCCAGCCCCAGGACACCGCAGTGCCGCCCTCCCGTCACACACAGCCACTCCTGTGGCCTTTGGTTATCTGCTTTAAAGGACTGATTCTTGCAGCAGGCAGTTGGGGCTGGGGCCTTTGGCATTGCAAGGCTGCCCAGTGTGCCCCGACCCAGCCCGTCCCAGTGCCCCGGGGGAGCGCAGAGCACAGAGCCGTTCTCACTGCCCACCTGCAGAGTTAATTTGGGGATGTGGAGATGCCCTCACCAGCACCCAGCACACCGCCCCCCTGCCTCAGCACCTCTGCAGCAGCCTGCTCACCGAGGCTTGCTCCCTCACAGCCAGGAGGCTGATTTCTGGATCCTGTCGGTTTTCACTCCATCTCCCAGGAGCCAAGGTCCACAGCCGCGCCTGTGCCTCCCAGACGGGCCGGCAGACGGGAACTTCCTTCCAGGTCCTATAGACAGACATTTTATATACGTTAAAATACGTGTGTATATAAATATGGAAAGCAAGAGCTTGGGAGAGCTTGAGTCTAAATAAACTTGTATGTTTTAGGCTTTTAACATGCTAATGTTGAATTTCAGGGGATGGGGGACGGCAAGGGGATTGTTGGACTGAGGACCAAGACAGCTGATGAGCTTGGATCAGTGCCTTTACAATTCAAGGAAAAATGGGATAGTTTGGGAAGGAAAAAGGGATTTTCTTGTTTTTGTTTTTAGTAGAAAATAAAAGAAGCTGCCTTCTTATTTGCCTCCCTCCCCCAGCGCCGGAGCAGCAAGCGACTGGTGTTGTATGCATAAGCTATTCCTTTGTGCAACATCTAAATGGTTAATTGTGTTTGAGGAAGATGTACGGGCGAATGGAGGGACCACCCAGCAAGAGACAGACAAGAAAGAGCGATCTCTGAAATGTTTAACCAGAGAGAGAGCAAAGTTGTTTAAAAATATTTAATTTACAACATTCCACACTGCTGATTATAAATCGGCCGTCCAAAAACACTGCTGCATGCAGGGAGGGATCCAGGCAGCATGAAACAAATTCTTGTGATTGTTTTTCCTATCTTCCTCCCTCCTTTCCTTGGGGAGTTTAACCCTGTGGCAGGATGCGGGTTGCCCCAGGCAGGGAAGGCAGCACTGTTCCCCAGGACTGTGGTCTCCGGTGCGAACACCTGTGCCTGGGGCCGGGGTACAGCCGCCTGCTGGCACTGGGAGAGTTGGAGGGGATGGTGAGGAGCAACCAACCAGCAGCACTGGCAGCGGTGACGAGTGTGATGGTCAGTGAGTAATGGCCTCACAGCCCCTTGCCTCTGATCTCCCAGCTCCAGGGTTCCCCAAGGCATCCAGCTGTGTTCCCAGGAAAGGAAAGCCATGGATCCCCTGGTGATGGGTTGAGAGACTTGAGGAGGCAAAGCTGGCCAGTCTGTACCACCCATGAGAGGTTGCTCACCATGGTGATGATGGTGCCTGCTCTTTGGCTTGGCAACTCAGCCATGTCACCCAGCCATTTCCAGCAGTGCCAGGAAGGACCCAGCCTCTCACAGGGTCATTGAGCAACAGCAACATCTTCCCCTGCTTGGGCCTTTCTGCAGAGGGGGTGGTTGGTGCCGGATGCCGGGAAGAAGGGATTTGGCCGCACTCTGTTTGTGGCCACTGCTGATCCACAGCTGGTTTTGACGCATCCTGCCGCCCCAGCCATGCTCCCTCAGTGCAAGGGGCTGGGACTGCTCTGTGAGGAGTCCAGTCTGCTCTGGATGGTGGCCAGACCATCCACCAGCACCTGAGGATCACTCCTCAATGTTCTCATCATGATGTCCTTTCCAGTCTTCATAGCCCCTATTCATGTCTTAGCAAGAGACTTCTGGGAGAGGAGGCTCCTAGGAATGTCCCTGGGAGACCAGGCAAGTGAAGGATGCACATGGTGGGGATTTGCTCCTTACTCTTCAGCCCTCATGGATGTCACCTGTGGGGTTGGAGAGCCACTGTGCCTGGAGGGTGCTGGTGAAGGGAGGAGCGGCACAGCCCCTGGCTGGTGACCTCACTCTGCAGAAAGGATCTGAGTGAAAGCTGAGGGATCTGAGTGGAGCTGAGGAAGGGATGCAAGAGGAACCAGGATCCAAAAGCAGTGGCTGCTCTCACTATAGATTCCCTCCTTGGCATCCTCTTGTAGATCCCACCTCGGAGAGCAAAAGCCAGGGTGCTTTCACAGGCCTATTGGCTCCAGATCCCCAGGCACGAAGCTCAGGAGCCCAGTCAGCGGGGAAGGCAGGGGTCTCGCCTGTTCCTGGCAAGAAGGGGGCACGGGGAGAACTGCAGGGCACTTTGCTGGGGAATGCCACACATTTCCTAACCCCTCATCAGCTAGGAAGCCTCGCTGGCCACCTGGACGCTTCCTCGCGTGCAGCGAAGGCCTGTGACAGCCCGAGGAGCTGGGGTGGGTTTGGCTGCTCGCCCCGGTGACCAGCTCGGCTCTCAGTGGCTGCACCGCTCCGAGCCCTGCCAGCCCCAGCCGGTGCCGGGAGCGAGAGCGGAGACAAAAGAGCTTGTGTCCGCCTGCCAGCAGCCGGCCCCGCCGAGCGGCCGCCCGCCCAATTAAACCGTGCCCGCTTCCCATGCGGCAGGGGCGCCCGGCGGGCTCGCTGGCCCCCTCCCACCACCCACCGGCCCCAGGGGACCACCACCCTGTGGGGCCTCCCCTGCCTCCCTGCAGGCGCCAGCGCTTCCGCAGCCCTTGTCCAGCATGAATCCGCTCCTTGGTCCCCCCGCGAGGGCACCTCCGCCGGCCCGTGCTGGGGATGGCTCGCCCCAACCCCAAACATCTCCTGTTCCCCCGGCTTTTCTCGCACCTCGGGGCTCTCAGCACCCGTCAGAGCAAGCAGTGGAGTACTGAGCATCCCTCCCTTCTCCTGCTGCCTCCAAGGATGGATCAGGATGAGACCTGGCAGCAGCAAACTCTGCCGCGGCGGGAGCATCCCCGCACCCCGTCCCGACCCACGGGGCCGGTGTCACATCCACTTAGTTGGCTCCGAAAATCCCTTGCCCTGACACCTTGTTAAATACCCACCAGGGGTCACAGTTCCTGGGATTCTTTTTCCTGCCTTTCCTTTACCCCGCTGAGACGTTTCGGTTGGCAGGAGCTCTCCCCCCGCTATTAGGTATCTTTCGGGGAACAAGAAACCTAGATCACTTACAAATTAATTTGGAGTTAAACCTACAGAAAATGAGAAACATGCTGCTTTGCAGGAGAGAGCGCTTGGCCAGCGATCAAGAAAAATACATCCAAACCGCCCGATGCGGCGGCTCGGCCGGGGATGGGAATGGGGGCTGCGCGCTCAAGGTAGCCGGCAGCTGTATTCGGGTGCACCTTAACGGAGCTGAGGCCTTTCCTCCCAGTTAAAAGGGAGAAAAAGGGAGTACCAACTTCCCAGCGCGTGGGGAAACGTGAGGAAGGCTGGCATGGGGTGCAGCCCTGCAGGACGGGGCGTTTGCCTGCTCCAGCACCTTTGCCAGCGGGATGAGGACCAGCCACCCCATGGTATATGGACACCTTTGTACCGGCGGTTCCCCGTCACTGCATCCCTGGGGCCACAGTGGCTTGTGCCAGGGCTGGCTCCCGAGAAGGGGTAGGGTGCCGTGTCCCCTCATCCCACGGCGCCTTGTGCCAGCGCTCTGGCCAGCAAGGTGCCGTCAGACAGGGGAATGCGGAGTGATGCAGAGGACCCTGAGCCCTTTGGCAGGCGGGTGGGAGCAGCCCCCTGTGCCAGGCACTCCCGCAGGGTCACGGGTGCGCGCTTGGCCGCCGGCGCGCATTGTGTCTGCTGCGCGAGCGGCTGTGCCGGGAGGGGGCCGTGCGGGGGAGGCCGGGGCGGCGGAAGAGCAGTGATAAGATAAAAGGTCTGCTTTCCCATGCCGAGGAGCCGGGGGGGGGGAACGCGGGGCGAGCGGCGAGGCCACCCAGGTTTCAAGCACTCGGCCTCGGCGCCTGACCCCGGCACATTCAGAGAGCACTTCCTAAATTTGTCTCCTGTGTTCCTGACTCACAAGCAATTTCCTCACCCATAAAACGGCGTCGGCATGAAAGGACTGGCCGGGACACCAATTACTTGTCACCGTTTTACCACCCCGCTGCTCACCAGTTTGCAGCCCCCGGGAATGCCTGGCCAAGATCTCCCCGCTCCTCATGGAGCCCCTCTGCCCGGGGGGACACGGCAGCCGGGGTCCCCCGTGCCAGAAGGTACAGCACAGCAGAGGGATTCCCAGTGCCCGGCACCTGACGATACCCGCGGGCAGAACCATGCAGTGTTCCCAGTGCTCCTGGGCATCCTGAAGTAATCACCCAGCCCAGCCTGCAATCAGGGGAGTGTCAACCATCCCCAGGCTACCTCAACCCTGTGCTGGTGTCGTACCTGTGCTGGCATTAGTGTTAAAGATGCTTCTGTGCATCTGCATAGGAGGAAGCAAGGCTCCATCATCACAACTGTGGTGACACCATGCGCTGTGCTGAGCACAGCCAATGGCCCTGACACAAAGCCCATGGATCCACACTGGCACAGGGCATTGCCATTCGGGTGTCTCCGTGCCCTGCCTTGTCCCTGCTCCCTGTGCCTCTGTGCCACCTCATCTGTCTCTCTCCGATCCCCAGTGCCATGCCTGGTGCTGTCACATCCCCAGCTGCTCCTGCGCTCAGGGGATGTGGAGGGGGACAGACTGGTGTAGAAGGGCACAGAGTTGTGGAGGTCTCGGAAGGGTCTGAATGCAGCCAGGACTCCTGGGAGCCCCCATCTGCCTCCTGGGAGTGGGGAAATGCTGTGCAGCTGCGCATGCAGCCCGACCTTCCCCAGCAGCAGTTGCTCACTGTCCCTGCAGAAAATCGCTCCAGCTCCGTGCAGCATAGGGCGAGATTTGCCCAGGGCCTGGCGAGCGCCACCGTGGCTGCTAAACGGGTTTTATGGTGGGATTTAGGGACTTTTCTGCTGGGTAATTGATTTGCCCAGGCAGTAAAAGATCAAGGCAGGGGCTCAGACGGTGGCTCCCCGCATCTGCCCACTGAGCAGGCCAGGGCACGGGTGGCTCGGGGCACGGCCAGGTCTGGCGATCCCCAGAGCCACAGTGCCCAGCATGGGGTGCCACGGCCCCGCAGCGATGGCACCGGTGCTGCGGTTCCGTCCAGGAGCTCCCTTGCAGCACACCCCCACTCCTGCATCCTCTCATCCCCCTCCCCTACCCCACCACAAAACAGCCCCCAAAGGAGACAAAAGGGGCTGTTTGGGGACCTGCCACCTGCTAGTCCCCATCCTACAATACCGCAGTAAAGAGGCACCAAACAAAGGCCTTAAAATCCTAAAGGGGCCCATTCATTAGGGTGACAAAGGGGGAAAGAACTACATTATCATAATTAATCCCGGTGCTGGCTGTGGGTGGCAGGGCTCTCTGTCTTCCAAGGTGGTGTGGGGACGGCCGGTGTCACCACGTCCACACACTATTGTGCGCCGTGGCCTTGCGGGGCTTAGGCGGGTTTTAAGCTCTGTAAACACCACAGGACCCCCGCCACGGCTACCAGGGATGCCGTCCTTGCCCCCAGCCCCTCCCTAGCCCCGGCTGTTTGTCTTCTTGCTGCAGACCCCCCCAAAATCTCAGGGCTGGGATGGGTCCTCTATACTCCCTCAGTGCACCTGCTCCCAAGACCACTGAGGAGTGGGGAAAAGCTCGGAGCCCCAGGTCCTGCTGGTGGTGCTGGGATGGGGGCTTGCTGTCTGTATTCCATGTTGTATTTCCCATGGAGAGTTACCCCAGATGTGATGTGCCAGGGACTGCTCAGTCTTTCCCTGGCCTCTGAGATGGGGCTTTATCCCTTCCCTGCTATCTTATCCCTGTCTGGGGGGATGAGGTGGACTCTGACCTGTGGACCAGCTGTTGGTTGTTCCCTGTGTTGCTAGGCACAGGGAAACTGAGGCACAGTGTGGTACACAGAGATGCATGGGGATTTTAAGGGATGTTAACATTCTATCTCCAATCCTCTCTGGTGGATTCTGCCTCCTTTCTCCATCTCTTGCACAAGGGACGCACACAGTACTGGCTGAGGAGGCAGTGGGGCCGGGACCACACTGACGCTCCCTGTCCATCTGTGGGCCTTCCCTGCACCCCCAGCTCTCCCTCCACCTCTAGGTCCCGGTGCTGGGTGCTGTGCAGCCCTGGGGTCCCTGGGAGCCTGTGCCTGGCTCCGGGCCGTGGCCAGCGGGCTGTGCCGGTGGTTGGGAGAGCACCATCTGGTTTCCAACTAACTAACGCCCGGCGCTGGCTCCCGGCAGAGGAGTTGCTGCTGCGGCGGCGGCTGTTTACAGCCTGCTGAGGCTCTGGCATGTCCCTGCCAAGTCCCCTCAGCTTCTCCCCCCAGCCATGGGGCTCTGGGGCTGCATGGTGGCCATGCAAAGCTCAGTTCCACGCCCCAGCCTCTGCCCAGTCTGTTTGCCCGGAGGATGCTGCTGCCCACCGAGGCTGCTGTCCTGGGTTGCCCTTCCTGAGGAGTGCTCACTGTGGCGGGGCTCCTGCCACGGGGATTTTCACATTTCCTTTGCTCAACAGGGTGGGACACGCAGTGTGGGGACAGGGTGGACTCCCCAGATGCTCCATCCTCTCTGTGG
Organism: Muscicapa striata striata; assembly: GCA_030060385.1. NCBI lineage: Eukaryota > Metazoa > Chordata > Aves > Passeriformes > Muscicapidae > Muscicapa > Muscicapa striata. Next base: position 1,896,792 of record JAREIS010000239.1, on the reverse strand, counting down.
GTACTCTGTGGGTGCAGCGCCCTGCGCTTCCCAGCTCCCACCGCATCCTGCCAGCTCACCCCAGCATCTCCCTGCGGCGGGGCCGAGGGGCGAGGGCGGGCAGAGCCCCGGGTGGCCCCTGTGCGGGACTCCCGCAGCCACCAGTGCCACAGAGACACTGCGCAGGGTGGGGGCTGCGCGGAGCCATTTGCCTTTAATTGAATTTATTTGTTACAACCCCAAACAATGTAAAGCAGGCTTCTCCCAGGCTCCAGCTGCCTGCCTGCCCATTAAAATACCATCTAGAACAGCAAATCCCCCCTCCCGCCTTGATATAAAACAGCCGGTCAGCAAGAAGCGGCAGGAGAAGTCTCCCTGCGTGCGAGCCGAGCTCCTGCTCCCCATCCTGCTCCCCCAAGGCCGGTGGCCTGCAGGGCTCCCAGTCCCCTTTCGGGTGACTCCGGGAGAAATAAGTGCCCTGCAGGGAGACTCAAAGCTCATGTCTGTGGCGTCAGGGCAGGGCAGGCTGAGCCCCATCCTGCCCACAGGCGTTTTCCAGTTGGGTTTTCAATCCTCATTGGCGTGGCAGGATCTGGCCTGTCGCTGGTATTGTCACTCCCTCTGCAAATCTTTGGATCTCCAAACCAGATGCCCTTCTGCTTATGGCCTCTAGCTTGGGGTGCGAGTCACCACGCTGTGACAGTGCTGCCCGGGCACTCAGGTCCTGGGGGACAGCTGGTCCCTGGGGACCACAGTGGCAGTGGGTGGGCAGTGGGACAGGGGTGCATGGTGTGGAGCAGGCAGGGGTGCCAGGGGTGATCCTGTCCTGCATGGTGCTCCTGTGGCACAGCACCCTGGTGCCAGCATGTGTGAGCCAGGTCATGGAAGCTGATCCTATAGCACTGGGTGCCCATGTCCTAGGGAAACCCTTGATACCCTGGGATGGGCAGAGCCAGCTCATCCCCAGGCCCTGGCAGATGTTGGGTCTCCATGGGCCATTCCATGGAGACATTTCTGAGGACAGTGATGACACTTCCCAGGGTGCAGGGCAGGGGTGGGGGAGCCCCAGGTGGAAACCAATGATGACAGATAGGGAGCCGATGGAGAGCATGGGGAGGGGGAACCAGCCATGCTAGAAAGGAGGATGACAACTTACTTTTTAAATATTAAGTTGATAAAAAGCTGCAGCTGCCCAGCAGTAGTGCGGGTCCACCGGGAAGGGGAATGGTGGAGCTGTTAATAGCAATCAGGCAGCAGAAGTGCTGAATAGCCGTTTCCCTTCTGTATTTGGGGACACGCCAGATGCTACAGGCCTATCGCTGGACGAGGGAGAAACCCTTTATGTGCTGCTAAGGCCCAGGAGAGCTCAGCAGCAGCACGCTGGGCTGGTGGGGGCTGAGACTGGGGGGGCATGGAGAAACTGCTCCAGGAACTTAGTTTATTCATTGGGGTGTCCCCCATTTTTGGCCAGGAAAACACCAGGTTGAGCATCTCCGGCATTGCACATGGGTTGGGTGCTGCTCCATTTTGGTTTACCAGCCTCCCTGGGTGCCCTCAGCAGCTCTTTGGGGCAGCTTTCCTGGTGGGAGCAGCACCAGGTCTATCCAATAAAGATCTGAGAAGGGAGTGAAATGAGTAAAGAAACAATTCTAACTGTCCCACAAATTATGGGTGCCATCTCTGACCCTTTTGCACTTCCCGTGCCCCATGGATGGGTTTTGTGCCCCCTGCATCCAGCTCCGGGGTGTTGGGCTTGGCTCCCCATGGCAGGGGATGGGGCAGTGCTTGTGGGTACACCAAAGGAGTGAAGTGTCTTCCTGCCCCCACTATGGTCTGGAGGAATATCTGGCCTTTGGGGAGGGCAGCTGGTACTGGGGGTGGGTGGACACCCTGCTTTTGCGGGAGGGGACGGGTGAATTTTTTTAGGAAAAGGTATTAATTAGGATGCCCGGTCCTTTGTGGGAGCACATCTAGGCCTTGAAGAAGAGATGCCCATCCCTCTGGATGGCTGTTAGAGAGACCCACAGACTCTGGGAGAACACTGCCTACCCCTTGATATGGCTATAAGGAGGCTGCCAAGCCCTTGGAGGGTGGCCACAGTGGGATATCCAGCCTTTAGGAGGGCTGCCTATCTCTTGGGAAGTAGCTGTGGGAAGATGCCTGGCCCTGGAAGGGATACCTGGCCCTTGGGGTGGCTCGGGTTGGGGGTGGGGGCCGGGGGTTCTGCCCAGCACTGGGGAGAGGGAACATATGGGGGAATGCCTGGACCAAGGAGGGTGGCTGGGGAAGGGGGAGCGGGGGCCATCCTCGAGGAGAGGCTATGCGCACAACACCCTGCCCTCGGGACACCCTTGGGAGGGATGCCCATCCCTCGGGGCATCTCCAGGGGGCTGCCTACCCTTCGCGGGGCAGCTGTGGAAGAAAGATGCAGGGAATGCTCTACTTTATCGGGCGCCCATCCTCGAGGGGACAGCTATGGCGGAGGGGGTGAGGGGGGTGCGTGCCCACCCTCGGGGACGCTCAGCGGGGATGCCCATCCCCGGGGCTGTCTGCGGGGGCTGTCGGTGCGCGGGCCGTGCCCCGGTGCCGCCGGCCCGCGCTCCCCCGCGGCGGGGCCGGTGCGGTGCGGCGCGGGGCGGCGCGGGGGAGCGCGGTGTGTGGCCGCCGGCGGCGGGCGCGCCGTTGCTTAGCAGCGGCGATGGGCGCTGCCGCGGCGGCGGCGGCCAATGGGAGCGGCGGCGGCGGCGCGGCCCCGGCGCCCCCCCGCCCCGCCTCCCCTTTAGAGGCGCGGCGGGCGGCCGGCGGCGCACACACAGCCCTCCATCCGCACCGGCACCGGCACGGCCCCGCCGCGCGCATGGGGGCCGCCGCCGCGCTCGGCCCCACATAACGGGGGTGCCCAGCCCCGCCAGCCGCCCCGCCATGCCGGCCGAGCCCCCGCGCCGCGCCGCCGCCGCTCCGCGCCGTCCGCCGCAAGCCGCTGCCCGAGGTGAGTGAGGGCGAGCATCGCCCGCTCTCGCGGGGGCTGCGGGCCGGGGACGGGAGTTCGGAGAGCGCGGAGGAGCCCGGGGCGGGCCGGGCGGGTGCGGGAACCCCCGTGTCCCGCGGCTCGGGGAACCTCCGGCACTCGCGGTCCCGCTCCGCAGCCGAGTGCGGCGGCCGCGGGCATCCCGCCCCGCTGCGGGTCCCCTTCCGCGGGCAGGGGCTCTCTTCTCCCGGGCTGACCCGATCCTCGTCCCCTCCGCAGGGCAGGGCCGTGGGCCAGAGGACCCCGCTGTGGCTGCGGGCCCGCTTTCAGGCGCTGCTCTTCGCGCTGGGTTGCCGGATCCAGCGGCACTGCGGGAAGGTGCTCTTCGTGGGGCTGCTGGTGTTCGGGGCGCTGGCCGTGGGACTACGGGTGGCCTCCATCGAGACCGACATCGAGCACCTCTGGGTGGAAGGTAAGCGCGGCCCTGCGGGCTCGGCCGCCCGTGGGAACGGTCCCGGTCCCGCTCCCGGCCGCCGCTTTGTCCCCCACGCGAGGCGCGGAGTGCGGGGCCGGCCGGGAGGCAGGTGACAGCGCGGGAGCGGGGCGGGAGGAGGAAGATGAGGATGCCGCCGCCGGCCGTCCCGCCACCGGGGCCGCGGAGGACGGGGCCGTGGGTGCCCGCGAGCCAGGGTCCCGTCTGCGCGGCCGCTCGGGCTGCGCCTTGCGCGGGTGCGCGGTGCTGGGCTGCAGAGGGACCCCACGCGTGTCCCGACGGGGCTCCCCGCGCGAAGGTGCGGACACGTGCGACGGGGATGGTGCCGGACACCCCGTTCCCGGTGGGAGGAACCCCCGGGGACGGCCGCAGCCCTGCGCCGGAGCGGAGCCGGCGCCGCGGAGCCGCCAGTCCCGGCCCGGGACCCCGGCCCGGGGGGAGCGGGAGCGCGGGCAGGGTCAGGCGGGAGCAAATCCCCGTTTCCGAGTGGAAACGGCTGATCTCCCTCCTTTGTTATTAATAACTTCAGCGTGGATTTTTTTCTTTCCCCGATCCCTGCAGCCCCGCTTCACGGGTCGGGGATTTGCTTTTGCTGCACCTCCTTTCGGCTTTGGGGGGCCCCCGGGGGGGCAGCACCCCGATTCGCAGCGCCGTCCGTGGCGCCGGGCGCGGCGGGGGGATCCCCGGGCGGGGGTCCCCGCGGGGTGCTGTGCAGGGGCAGATGTTGCTCAGCGGAGGGGTGTCAGCCATCTTTGTGCGGGAGCGCTGCCTCCTCCCCCACGCCCCGCTCCCTGTGTGGTCCTCAGCTACTCTTGGATTTGGTTCAACAATAGAAGCAACTTTGCTCTCCCACCCCCTTTTTTTTTTTTTTTTTTTTTTTTTGAAAAAAAAAAGACCTCTGCGCTCCCTGGCTGCTTGCACACAGATGCACGCACGGACCCCTGCCCAGGAATGCCCGGCTCTCCCACCTGCTCCCCACTCCCCAGGGATGTTTGTCCCCCCTCCCCAGATCTCGTCTCCATCACCCCGTTTCACTGCAACACGTAGCAGAGAAATCCAGTGATACCTCCCGGACCAGCCAGCGCCTGAGCTATGGCTGCTAAAGGAGGGACGTGCTCCCTCCGTGGTTCCCTCACTCTGGGTCGTGGCTCCGGCTCCACTGAATTTTTATGGTGCTTTTGGGGCAGTAAGGAGTCAGCGTTTTGTAGAGCTGTGGCCAGGAAAGCGGCTGTGGTTGTTCCTGTTAAGGGGAATGGGACTTGCGGCACATCAGGGTAGAGAGCAGGATGGGGAAGGGGCCAAGCCTGGGGACGGCTGGAAGCGCCCAGAAACCCGGCTTTTCCTGTGCCCCGCTGTGCTTCCCTGCCCGCACGGGCACAGCCAGGAGCGGCTGCGGCTGCTCTTGGGGGATTTCCCCCACACTGTGGTCTGGCTGTAATGTGGGTGCTGGGGGCCTCTCTCAGGAACCTTCTCTTTCTCATGGCTTCCCATCTTCTTCAGTGTCAGGAGTTGGATTTAATTTAATTTAATTTTATTTTTTTTACTCCATGGTGGAACACCACTGACCTGGGGTGTCCTGCCCCTTCCTGGGCACTGGGGTCTGTGCACAGCCTGTGCTCTGCATCTGTGGTGCCTGGCTGAGGACGGTGTGTGATGCCCAGGGTGCTGCTCAGAGCCCACCCTTGTCCTTCCTGGGAGGGTTCTTCCCCCGGGAATGTGCGCTTGGGGCAGACCCCTCCATGCCTCGCTCCTGGGTGGCACAGCCCCAGCGTCCTCAGGCCTTGGCACAGTCTGCGACCACCAGTGATGATGTGTCTTTAGCCCCAAGGGGTCCCTGCCAGGCATGCATGGGTCAGAATGTGGAAGGAAGGTTTGTGGTGGCACTTTCAGTCCCGTGTATCAGCTGTGGGGCTGCCTCCCTTCCCCATAACCATCTGTAGGTCCTTGCCTCACTGCCAGCCTCAGCTTCTGCGTTTTCTGGAGAGATCAAAGTATCTCCTGTGTATGTCCAGCCCTGATCACTGCACCCCATCCCACTGGTGTGGGGATGGGCATTATCAGGGAACAGGAGGGCCTGGGATGCCCCTGGAGAGTGGGACACAATTTCCCAGACTTTGTGGTTGGATTCAAAGCACTTGAAGCTGCATTGGGATTTTTCTCAGCCACTACTTTCTCACGTTCCCACGTGTGTGGCAGGGTTGGAGTGTGTGTCCTCTGCAGTAAGCCTGGTGCCACAGCCAGACTGAAGCAGTGCAGTTTTTGCTCCTTGGCTGGCAAAGTTGGTATCCCATCAGTTTGGTTCCAAGTGTTTGGGATCCCCAGGGTGCTGGGGACCTGCCCCTCTGGGTCTCTGCGGAGATGTTTGTGGGAGTGAGGCTCATTCAAGCCCTGAGGCAGTGCTGTAGGGTATCTATAGGCCAGAGTATGTGTGCAGGGAATCCCAGGCCCGTCATTGTAGCCCAGTGGGTCCCAGCTCAGAGGCAGGGTGGTTTAAGGTTCCAGGAAGCCTCTGGTGACTGCACCCAATCATCTGCCTCTGTCTAGGCTGAGGGATGCGGGTGGTGATGTTCCAGCTCATAAACCTCCCCACCCAGGTGTGGACCCAGCGCTGCAGGAGCAGAGTGTGACCCTGTGCCAGGCAGTCCTCACTGCAGGCTGAGCTCAGCTCTCTGGGAGCTGAGATCCTGGTGAGCAGGGGAGGGAAGGGAGCTGCTTCCCATGGGAGCACGGTGCTGATATCCCATCCCCCTCCTCCCCAAACAAGGCAATAGAGTGGGCAGCCCTGCTTTGGCCCCATGACTGGGGTCAGCACTCGGGCCATGCTGATGATATGTCCTCCTGAGCCTCGGCTGTGACCCCGGCCACTGGGGGAAAGCAGAGGGTCCCCTGTCCCATTTCTGGGAATGTCCTTAGATCAGGGGCCTGGCTGAGGGGTTCTTGCGGTGTTCTGGGGTGATGCCTGACCTATATCCCTCTTTGGGAGATGGAAGGAGGCTGTGTCACCCCATAAATTGGACTCGACTGTGGAAATGTTCAATTAGGCTCCTCCGAAGCAATTAGCCACTCGGAGGCTTTGAAATCCTGGCTAGCAGCGAGTGTTGAGTTACCTCTAGACACCTGGCAGCTGTTCCTGGCTCTCCCAGGGCGTCCTTTGGGCCAAGGGGCCGTGGAGGCGAGCTCTGGGCAGGCAGAGCCCTGGGTGGTGAATGAGTCTGCCTGATTTATAGCGCTGAGGGCTGGTTCAAAGGAAGGCCGGGTTAATTCCTAACCGGAACAGCCAAGCGCCCTGCACAGCCGTCGCGCTCTCAAAGAGCTGCTGGGTCTCCCTGGAGAAGACCCTGTCCCTTTCCTGGAGGGGTCATGGACACCCCGAATGTGCTGGTGGGATGAAATAGGATGCATTTTATGGGGGTGAGGGGAATTTTCCCCTTGTTCTCATCTTGGGGCATAAAGTTGAGAGACCCTCAAACTTCTTGGCAGTGGCTTCTGTCCTTCCTTGACTTCTGCAACAGTTCTTGGCACAGGGCATCACTTTCTTGATGCCCAGGACAGGGCTGGGGTGCAGCCTGGAGCTCCCCACACAGCAGGGCAAGGTGGGGAGGAGGTGCTGGCTGACTGTATTTGCAGAGAGAGGGGCATAGGGAGTAGGAAAGCCCCAACAGGAAGCCAGGGACGGGACTGAATGCCCTCACCAGTGTCTGTGTGGCCCCTCTTCCCAGCCCCTGTGCCCACTGTGCTGGGTGGGTCCCGTGGAGGGGTGTGGGGCAGCAGCAGTGTGGGCAAGTGGGATGCCACAGCCGTTCCTGGGTGGTCTCCTTGCTGGGTGGGTGGGTTTGTTTGTGGGGTGGGATGTTTGTGCAGGGGCTGAGAAAGGAGCGGGTGGATCTGGGGGGCTGTGTGCAGCTGGTGCTGACAGGTTGGGGGGCGCTCATGGCAGTTTGTCCCCAGGTCTGGGGCATCCAGATGCCTGCTGAGACCTGGCCAGAGCTGGCTCCACTCCTATGGGGTGGCTCCTGGACTGCTGTGTCCCTGCTCTGTCTCCAGATGGGTGTCCTGGGGAAGAGGGTCCCCATTTCTCTTGGGGTGTGGTGACACATTGCTCTGCAGGAAGGAAAGCGACAGCCTCAGGTGCGTGGGCACTGTCTTGCCTGGCCTGGTGGGATTTTTCCTTCAGGACCATGCTGTTCTCTCTGTTGTGGGGTCTGAGTATCTGTGGGGACACTGTGCCCCCATCCTCGGGGGCTTGGAGGAGTGAGGAGCGGCTGGGGTGTTGCTGCCATGAAATGCTGAGGTCCCTGTTATCCCAAAAGCCTTCCTTCCTGGCTCTCCCCTCTGCTCCAAAGTCCCCTCTGGCTTTGAAAGAACCTTTCTTCTCGAGAAGGGGGTGGGGGGGGGTGGAAGGAGGCTCACCCAGTAGCTCCCCACCCACCAGAAGATGATGGGGTCCAGGCAGTTCACCTTTATTTATTTATCTTTGGAAGGTGAACGCAAAACCTCTTGCTCTTCCTTTTCCCTTTCTTGACAGGAAAATTTTGCTAATTAACCCAAAGAGACTGGAAGACTTTACAGATGACTGTGACTTATCTACCCCTATCCATTTTGCTTTGCTTTTCAACTGATACATATTTTTATTTCCTAGAAAGTGGGGTTTTTTTTCCTTTTTAAAATATTTTTTTTTTAACTTGGACATATCTACGGACTTAGGGAAGGGGCTCTTTTTTTGTGTGTTTTAAATGTTATTTGGCGGCTGGGAGGGGGCAGCGCCAGGGCCCAAGAAGAGGGTTTTATTATCTGCCTCTCCCTCGGGCCTGGAAAAGTGGTCTGAGTTCAAAAAATTCATTTCTTGCCTGAATGAAGCCAGCAATGTGGAAAAATTTCACCATTCAGAGGGGGATGAATGTATGTTTCAACCACACATTAAGTGACATTAGCAAGCAGTGGAGTGCCTAATGTGGCCATTTTTCACAGCAGCCAACAGAGGGGGTGATTAGCATAATTAGTACAGGCAGCCCTATACATATGGAAATGGCAAATGCCTAAATGCCAACACCAGTGGAAATTTATGTCAATGCTGACAGGAGTCTTAGCGGTGAATAGTTCCCAACTGAATCCCCTCTCCCCCCTTTTTTTCCCCCTCTCTCTTTTTCGGGGGTCGCGCTGTCCCCTCGGCGCTGGCCGGGGCGGTGCGAGCTCCCGGCTGCCCCCCTCCCTGTGCTGGGAACCGCCGCCCCCCGATTTGGGGTAATAAAGACATTAATTTAGCTTTGCCGTTAAACAAAAGAGTTCGGCCAGGGCCGGCGGCTGAGGAGCTGGCCCCAAACGGGCCCTTTCAGCCCCTCCGCCGCTGGCTTTTTGAAGGCATCCCCGTCCTCTGCCGCCCCCTTGACTTCGCTGGGAGCCCCTTCGGAGGGGCCGGGTTTGGTTGGAGCTGCCGGGGCAGCGCCGAGCCCCGGTCCGTCCCTTGGTGCTGCTGGGGGCACCCATCTGCCACGCAGCCGCCCCCCTCGCCGGGCCCAGCCGGGGTGAATGGGGCCGGGAGGACGTGTTTTGACAGGATGGGGCCGCCGGGCTTTTGGCGAGGCTGGCGGTAGCGGCCGGGACAGGTAAAAATGGCTCTTTCAGTGTGCCCTGGGCGAGACTTCCTCCGGAGCAGCATGGGTCCTTTCACTGCCTCCCTAATCCAGCTAATCCGCCCCACAACACTTTGAAGGTGGCCTCCGGCTTGCACGCCGCTCAGCACGGGGAAGCTGCAGCGAGGGATGCTTGGGGCGGTGCCTCGGGACCCCCTCCCGCCGGGATGCGGGGTCGTGCTGGAGTTGCAGGGTGGTTCTGGCATCCCTCTGGATGGCTCCAGCCACCCAGGGCAGGCATCTCTGCCAGCGGGATGCACTCGGTCTGCGTTTGCCCCCGTGGGTGCCTCTTGTAGCAGGGGGTGCTGTACAGGGGGTTCCCCACGGGAATGGCTTTTCCCAGGGGATTTCAGCCTGACCTTGCCCCACTCCCAGCTGTGCCTTTGTGGTGGTTTCCAACCCTAGCATTGGGATGTAGTGCTGTGGAAAGGGGGGTGCTCACCAAGTCCCTTGCTAGTGGGCCCAGCTGGGAGCTGGGGTCAGGGCTGCAGCATCCCCTGTGCACCAGCCGAATCTGGGACTGACTCAGCAACATTTGTTGCCACATCCCGTGAGTAGCCCCGTTATACCAAGCAGGACAGGGCCTGATTTTGGGGGCCAAGTGAAACTGTGTACCCAGGAGTATTCCCTCCCTGCCATCCTTTCCCAGCCAAGCAGTGACAACACTGGCAGTGCCTGGGTACCATCTGCAGCGTGGTGGCAGTGCTGTTGACCATGACCATGATGGGACAGAGTGGTCTTTGCAGCATGCATTTCCTGGGGACACACTGGTACTTCTCTGTGGTCCCCAGCACCTCCCACATCCCTCCCTCACCTTCACCCTTGCCAGACAGGGAGGGCTCAGTGTGGGGCTGGCAGCCTGCCCCGACCCACTGCCCTGCCCGTGCCACCCAGACATGCTGCCCTGGCACACACAGCCTGCTGCCCCCCACCCTTGGGCGCTTGGAGACAGGGCACCCCGGGGTTTGTTCACCTCCTGCCCTGGGAAAGCACGGTGGGAGGTCCCCATGCTGTCATTGCCGGCGGGGTGGCTGCAAGGGGGCCAGCCCCGGGCTGGGGGCTTTGCAACTGCACTGTGGGCAGCAGGACCTGGAGTGGGTTCATCCGACCCCAAATCCTCTGAGATGAGTCTGGGAGGTTCTGGCTACCCCTGGGAGATGTGGAATGAGCTGGGATCAGACCCCTTCCAGGGCAGGGGGACAGCACAGGGGCTGAGGCTCTGATTTGGCTGGAGCAGCTGAGGGCACAAGTTGGCCCCACTATGTGATGGTGAACTGGTTACAGTGCTGTGGCTGTGGGTCCTGTGCCAGGAGGGTTTGGGGAGCAGTGTCAGGGGAATGGCTCAGGCAGGGTGGCCGGGAAGGGGGCAGGGAGGCTCCAGCCCTGCTCTATAATTTTGTGGCGGATGCTGTAATTATGGGGAGGGCTCCCCCGGCGTGGCCCGTGGATGGGAGGCAGCCGCACACGCAGTCACCCTCACTGCCAGGGACCCTGTCCCATCCTTGGCACCCCCTCCCGCTGCTTGGGCACGGCAGGAGCCTGCCCTGCACCCTGGTGTTTGCAGTGCGAGCGGGCATAGGGTTCCAATCCAGCCTCCAGCCAGAACTGCACTGCACCCCACAACCCCCCCAGTGTGAAGCCCCCAGGCAGCGGTTCCAGGCAGCAAAGCCCAACCCCAGCGAGGACTGGGGACTGTCCTTCCCCCACGTCCCGCTGTGGGATTTTGGAGGGAGCTGGGGGGTCCAGGGCAGTGAAGCCAAATCCTGCCGGGGAGCAGAGCAGGCTGTTAGTAAGCAGGACCGGACGCCTGATTGGAACCAGAGAGCTCTTTGCATGAAAAAGCCAAGGGCTCCCTTTGTTAATTGGAATTAAAAAAAAAAACCAAAAAAACAATAAACCAACACAACAACAACAAAAACAACAACAAGCAAAAAAAAAAAAAAAAAAAAAAAAAAGGCAAGCAGAATCTACATACAGTTCCTCATTAACGTGCTCACTGTTGGTATGGGTGCCCCCAGCCCCTCGGGCCGGGGGCGAGGGCGGCTCGCGCGCTCCCGGGCTGGCCGGCCGGGCGGGCGCGCGCCCGTTTGAAGTGTCCTTGGCAGCCCTGTGTGCGCTGCCTTGTCTTTTCATGTTGCTCTTTGGTTAATTAGGGTGTTGGAATTTGAGGCTTCCTCACGGCCTTTGAAGCTTGCTGACGGCTCGCAGTGCCCTGTTCCAAATTAACACTAATTACAAGGGACGGCTTTTTATTTTCTCTCTCTTTTTTTTTTTTTTCTTTTTTTTTTTCTCTTTATTTTTTCGGGGGGCTCGCCCCCACCCCGTGCTTGCAGATGTGTGGCTCCTCCCGCAGCCGTGCTGGGCGGAGATGCCGGCAGGGCAGGGCGTAGCAGGATGCGTCCCCCCGGGAGCAGCAGCGCTGTCGGGCATCCCCTCATCGCTGTGTCCCACCTCCCGCCCGAGCTCGGCGTGGGTGGCATGGCTGAGATCAGAGCAGCTTGGCGCACCTCCTGCCCGACCTCCCAGCCTGCTGGGAACAGGATGGGCATCCCGCTTCCCCCCCCATCCCCGACACCCACCCTCCCTGTGTCCTCGTCCCCTCGCCCTGGGTGCTGCTATCCCCTCTGACACACACACAAAAGCCGCGGCCGTGTCCCCCCTCCCTGTCCCTGGCACAACCTCTATCCCAACTGGCATCTGATGGACACCAGCTGCTCCCTGGCCCAGCCAGGAACAATAAAGATGCTTTGCTCTCCCCATTCCCAAAAAGCAGGGAGAAAAAAAAAAACCAAAACACCAACCCATATAATAAGTCATTAAAAGGGAAGATTCTGCTCCTTATTTGCGGTCTCGCTCTGGCCTCCTCAGTGCTGGCGGAGGGCCAGGCCTGCCGGGGCCCCCGCCTCTTGCTGAGGGAGCGTCCTGGTGCAGATGAATCGTGACCTCCCCCTGCTTTCCTCGGGCTGGGCAGGAGCTGGCCTCACCCCTGCCAGCAGCACTGCCTTGGGAAGCATCCCACACTGGGCATCCTGGGGTACCCCAGTGGGTGGCACTGGGATGGGGGCTGCAGCCCAGATGTGCCAGGGCAGCATCCCTCCCACCCTGGCCAGGGGGCTGGGAGCAGGGCAGCAAGTGGTGCTCTTGGGAGACATCTCAGGATCCACTTGCCACCCTCTTCAGGGCTGTGTTGTCTCCCCTTTGATTTGCCAGGAGGAATGGGAGCCCCACATTCGAAGGGGATGGGGACAGCTGTCCCTGGGATGGTGCTCAGCCACGCAAAAGACCAGGCAGGGTTTGGTCCCAGCCCCAGCCATGTTGGCTGGGAGGGGATTCCTCTTGCACGCTGAGGCAGCCACAGATGAAGTTGATGGCTTCAGCTGGAGACCTTGGCCCTGCTGTGCTCGTGGCTCTCCTGCTGCCAAAGGGGGACAGATCCCAGAGCCTTGGCAGGGAAGAGTGATGTCCTCAGCACCACCTCCCTCCCCTCTCCCCAAACTTCTCATGGGACAGCCTACACTTGCAGGGACTTGCAGGGATGCGTGCCTCTCCCTACACTCATTCCCTGTCTGCCTTGGGGTGACCCCAGTTTCATTTCCTATTTTGTGGGCTGGTTTTGGGCATCTGCAGCAGCCACCACAGTGCACAGGTGGAAGTGGATAGGTTGGGTCTGCTCTGCTACACCAGCCATCTGTCTGTGGGTTTTTTCTGGGGAAGGCAAAGTCAACAAGCTGCTTTGGGGCTGGGTGCAGTGTTGGCGGGAAGGGGGATGCCTTGTCCAGTGTGTCCTGAGGTGGTCTCTGTTCGGATCCTTTGGGTGTGAGCACCCAGAGGATGCAGCAGTTGGGGAATCCCACACCGAGAAGCCCCTGTGAGTTAATATGGCACCATCTGATGCTGTGCAGCCTTGATTCTGCCCATCCCATTCCCTGGGCATCGTGATGGGCAGGGCAGATTGGTGGGATGTGGGCTCTGCCTGCCCTGGCACTGACAGGCACATCATGGTCCCGTCCACAGCGGGCAGCCGGGTGAGCCAGGAACTGCGCTACACCAAGGAGAAGTTGGGCGAGGAATCCGTCTACACGTCCCAGATGTTGATCCAGACCCCGAAGAAGGATGGCGATAACATCCTGACGCAGGAGGCCCTGCAGCTCCACCTCGAGGCGGCCTTGGCCGCCAGCAAGGTTCAAGTCTCACTGTACGGAAAGTGAGTCCGGCTCCAGATGGGGGACGGGGACCCTGCCGTGCCCTGCACATCCCTCTACCCCTTGCTTGCCATGTCCCTTGTGGGATATGCCCATTTTCAGCTCCTTCTTCTGTCTTTTCAGATCGTGGGATTTGAACAAGATCTGCTACAAGTCAGGTGTCCCCATCATTGAGAACGGCATGATCGAGAGGGTAAGTGCTGGTCGTGGATGGCCCTGTGGAGCCCCCCAAGGCGTGGCTGTTGACCCACGGGATCAGTCCATCAAAGAATGACAGTGGATGGGCTGTGGTGGGGACAGGGCTTGTCAGCCCCAGCGCTGTGAAGGCACTGCTGGCTGGATGTGGGAAGGTGCAGGTTGGGGAAGCCCAGCAAGGTGGGGGAAGACTGAGGGCTCTGATCCATCCCTGCTGACCCCTCGCATCTCCTCCTGCAGATGATAGAGAAGCTGTTCCCCTGTGTGATCCTGACACCGCTGGACTGCTTCTGGGAAGGCTCCAAGCTGCAGGGAGGCTCAGCCTATCTCCCGTGAGTGTGTGAGGAACTATCCTGGGCTGTGGGGGGCCATGGGTGGGAGCAGGAGCTGGGGATGCTGCCGGCGGGCTGTGCTTGACCTGCCTTTGCAGCTTGGCTCTGCCTGCTCCAAGGTGCCTTGGTGCTACTGCAGCTTGTTCTGCTCAACCCTAGGTTGGTCCCACCACCATTGCTGTCCCTGGGGACAGGTCGCTGTCCTCCCCTGCCTGGCCTCGGTGGCACAGGTAGGGCTGCACTGCTGCAGGGGGGCTGCAGCCTGCAGGCAAGAATTGCCTATCCTATCCCTGTCATGCCATGCCCTCCCATCGGCCAGGGATGGGGATGGGGGACAGTGGCTATGCTGCAGGCAGGTCTCTGGGGCTGCCACCCCCGCCCCCAGCAGCGCTGGGTGCCACAGCTGTGAGGGGCACCCACATTGCTGACCTGCACCCAGGGGCGCGGAGGGAACAGAGTCCCTGGCTGGGTGGCGAGTGACTCCCAGCCAGCTCCTCACACCGCGGTGGTGGGGCTGGGGACCCCGGGCTGCGCTGGGGGAGCCTCCCCCACATTCCTTCTGTTTACGCGTGTGTTTGTCCGGGAGAGCTGGGGCGGCTTGTGCATTGTCAGCAAACGCAGCCCCGTGCTTTCTCATGCTAATGCTGCTCTGAAAGCTGCCCCTTGCCAAATAGATGAAATAGTGGCCTTATTCAGGCTGCTTCGGATGGGAGGAGGGGGAAGGGGCCGCAGCATCCCTAGCCAGGACTAGGGGGCTGGTTTTGCCCCCCCAAGACCTCAGGTTCTCCCCATCCCAGACTGGGGAACTGCTGAGAGCAGGAGCAAGGATGGCTGTGCCAAAGGGGATGCTGGTGGCATTGCCTGCCGGCCTGGGCAGTGTTTGGGACTGAGATAGGTGGCAGGCAGGGTGGCACCGGAGCAGCGATGGGACTCCTCTCCTCGCAGCCGAGTGCACGGGTGCCCGGGCGGGCACCCCAGCTGAGTGCCGGCCAGCCCATGGGGACTCGTCCCCCTTTTTAACGCCGAGGGGTGAGCGGGGCGGGAGCTGGGGAGAACAAAGAGCAGCAATCTATGGAAAGACAAAAGGATTTGCCCTGGCTCAGTGAAGCAAGCGAAAGCAGATAAAAGGGGCTCTCTTTGGAAGCAGCAGCAGCTCCGGTTGGTATGTGGGAATCTCGAGCGGCCGGCTCTGGCCCAGCCAGCCTTCATGAATTATTAGGCTGTGTTTCTCCCCAGAGCCCACACTTGCTCGGGGCTTTTTCTTCCCTCTTTGGAGCGCTAGGCTGGGTTATTGGGTTTTTTGTGTGTCCTTTCTGTCTTAAAAAAGAAGCTGAGTGAGGCTGGAAGCTGGCCCCCAGCTCCCCAGGCTGGGGTGGAGGGAGCAGAGCATCTGCAGGCAATGGAAAAACACTTTTCCTGGGTACCCAAGTCCCGCTGGACCTCCAAGAACCTACTCCATGCCCAGCTCACAGTATTGTGCTGAGTGCCCAAGACCTCTGCTGAGCCCCAAACTCTCCAACTCGGGGGAAGATGGCAGGAAGGGATGCCTGGAGCTATTGCCTGCCTGCTCCCCTCTATCAAGATGTTAGCCCACGGGCAGTAATCAGCCTGACTGCTCACACAAAGCGGGGCCAGGCAGCAGGGCCGGCTCCCCCCGCTTTGTCCCGGACTAACAGGATCAGGCACGCTACTTGACTCGGGGCATGGCCCGCTGTGGCGCACAGGGCACGGGGGATTCCGCGGGCGGCCCCGGGAGGGGGTGAGGGATGCGCCAGGGACTGATGCTGCTCATCTGCGTCCTCACATCCTGCCTTTGAGGGCATCTGCAGCACCTCTGGGGAGGGTTGGCAGTGGTGGCGGAGGTGCTGCATGTGAGTTTTGGCATCCCCCGTGACCTCAGTGGTGCTCTCTGCCCAGGGGCCGCCCGGACATCCAGTGGAGCAACCTGGACCCTCTGCAGCTGATGGAGGAGCTGGGGCAGTTCACATCCCTGGAAGGATTCAAAGAGCTGCTAGACAAGGCAGAGGTGGGACAGGCTTACATGGAGCGGCCCTGCCTGGACCCCCTGGACCCCCAGTGTCCCCCCAGTGCCCCCAACAAGCAGAGCCAGCAGGTGGGTCACAGTCCATGAGGACCAGAATTGGGCGTGGGGTTTACTGCTCGCTTGCCTGCGCCACAATCCTGACACCTCCCCTCCACCCACAGAGCCCCGACATCCCAGCTGAACTCTCGGGGGCTGCCACGGCTTCTCCAGGAAGTTCATGCGCTGGCAGCAGGAGCTGATCTTAGGTGGCACGACCAAAGACTCCCAGGGCAAGCTGCTACGGTAAGAGCTGCTGTGGTGTGGGCATCCCCAGCACAGGGCAGGATACCTGCCCCAGCTGCAGGAGGGGCTGTGGGGCTGTCGCCAGCAGAGGCTGGCGAGTGTGTAGGGCCAGTGTGCAAGGCAGCGCTTTGGAGAAAGGCAGAGCAAGGAGGCAGGATGCCTGGGTCCTCTCCTGGCTGTCTGTGGTGGGGATGGGTGCAGTGGGGTGGGGATGGACCCATTCCTGCATCCTGGGGCGCTGCAGCCGGTCCCAGCGAGGTGCGTGCCTGTCCCCCAGCGCCGAGGCCCTGCAGACCATGTTCCTCCTCATGAGCCCCCGGCAGCTCTATGAGCACTTCAAGGATGACTACGAGATCCATGATATCAGCTGGAGCGAGGAGAAGGCAGGAGCCATCCTGGAGGCCTGGCAGAGGAAATTTGTGGAGGTGAGCACCGGGAGCAGCCCCCAGATGGGGCTGGAAAGGGGTGAGCCTGTGTATGGCATCCCTCTGTGCCCAGGTTTTCATGTGGCCACGGGTCCTGGCACCACTCTCTTTTGAGAGTCCCTAGGGGCTGTCAGTGGTGATGCTGACACCCTGGATGGCTCTGGGATGGGTGTGCTGTAGAGCAGGGGGGTCCTGATTCCTCTAATGGGATGCACCTCTGGCAGCTGGCACAGGACTCCATCCCTCCCAACGCCACACAGAGTGTCCATGCTTTCTCCACCACCACGCTCAACGACATCATGAAATCCTTCTCTGACGTCAGTGTCATCCGGGTGGCTGGAGGCTACCTCCTCATGGTAGGTGTGCCCCTTCTCTCTGTCGTCTGCCATCCCTCCATCTCCCCCTGGTCCCTGCTAACCCACTGTGCTCTTCCAGCTGGCCTATGCCTGTGTCACCATGCTGCGGTGGGACTGCTCCAAGTCCCAAGGGGCTGTGGGCCTGGCTGGGGTCCTGCTCGTGGCTCTCTCCGTTGCCTCTGGCCTGGGGCTTTGCTCTCTTCTGGGCATCTCCTTCAATGCAGCCACCACCCAGGTATGTGCTGGGGGAAGAGCTGGGTACTGTGAGGTGGGTGGGACCCTGAGGGCTCAGGGGTGGCCAAGTCCCCTCTCAAGTGGTGGCCCTGTCCCTCTGCTGATGCCAACTGCTCTGTTGCAGGTCCTCCCCTTCCTGGCCCTCGGCATTGGAGTCGATGACATGTTCCTCTTGGCTCATGCCTTCACTGAGATGAGCCAGCACATCCCCTTCAAGGTGAGCACTGAGCACTGTCCAGGGGCTTCTCAGCCTCCTCCTGCCTCCCCGTGGTCCCTCTCATCAGCCCTTCTCTGTCCCTGCAGGAGCGGACAGGTGAGTGTCTGAAGCGCACAGGGACTAGTGTGGCTCTCACTTCTGTCAGCAACATGATTGCCTTCTTCATGGCAGCCCTGGTGCCCATCCCTGCCCTGCGTGCCTTCTCCCTCCAGGTAGGGCCATGGTCCCTTTCCAGGGGATGGGAAGGGATGGCCAGACCCTGCTCTGACATGTGTCCCCCAATACCTGCAGGCTGCAGTGGTTGTTGTGTTCAACTTCGCCATGGTGCTCTTTGTTTTCCCTGCTATCCTGAGCCTGGACCTGCACCGCCGGGAGAAACGCCGGCTCGACATCCTCTGCTGCTTCTACAGGTACCAGCACTGGGCTGGCTGGGGTGGTCTGACCCCACAGTTCCCTAAAGAAGATGGGGTCACTAAATATCTCATCCTTCTCTCCCTCCTCCTTCACTCTCTCCACACAGCCCTTGCTCATCACGGGTCATCCAGATCCAGCCCCAAGAGCTTGCTGATGCCAACGACAACCATGCCTGCCACCCATCTCCTTATGGGCACCCCAGCGTGGCCACCAGCACCCAGATCACCACCACTGTGCAAGCCTTCACCCGGTGTGACCCCTCGGGCCACCACATTGTCACCGTCCTGCCACCCACCTCCCAGGTGTGCACCTCACCTGCTGTGCTCCTGCCCCACACTGACCCCTTGGGCTCTCAGGTCTTCGCCCCATCGAGCTCCACCCGGGATCTGCTGTCCCAGCTGGATGAGGCCAAGGGTGGGCGGGAGTGTGTCCCCCTGCCCTTCTGCCGCTGGAGCCTCGCCGATTTTGCCCGGGAGAAGTACGCCCCACTCCTTCTGCGCACCCGGACCAAGGTGAGGTGGGGGCAGCCCTGGTTGTGTCACTCAAGGTGTGTGGGTGGGTGGCACAGGACTCTTCCTGACCCCGCTGTTGTCCCCACAGGTGGTAGTGGTGGTGCTGTTCCTGGCACTGCTGGGGCTGAGCCTCTATGGCACCACCATGGTACATGATGGCCTCTACCTGACGGACATCGTGCCACGGGACACCAAGGCACACGCCTTCATCTCGGCACAGTTCAAGTACTTCTCCTTCTACAATATGTTCATCGTCACTAAGGGTGGCTTCCACTACCCAGGTGCCCAGGCTGCCCTGCTGAGCCTGCACCAGGCCTTCAGCACCGTCAAGTATGTGGTGCGGGAGGGCAACCGCGACCTGCCTAAAATGTGGCTCCATTACTTCCAGGACTGGCTGCGAGGTGAGGAGCATGCCTCTTCTCCATAAGCTACCTTGCCTGACAGTCCTCTCCCCAGCCTGCATGCTCCCCACTGGGCTGGGAACGCCTTCCCTTGTGTGCAGTCCCTTGGGGAGGGTGGTGCCAAGGTGCCCAGCACTGTAAGCTGAGCTGGGGTTCCTGTGTGCCCATCTCTGGCATCGCAGTCCCTGGGTCACACGGGGTGGTATGCAGGGTGGTGTGTTCCCAGGGATGCTTATCCCCCATTCTGCATCCCCAGGGCTCCAGGCCACCTTTGACAGGGACTGGCAGGCTGGCCGCATCACCCATGACAGCTACCGCAATGGCTCCGAGGATGGGGCACTGGCCTACAAACTCCTCATCCAGACGGGCAACAAGAAGGAGCCCTTCAACTTCAATCAGGTGGGTGGTGACTGGGCTGGGCTGACTGGGCTGGGGATGTCTCTGCCCCAGCTGCCGAGCTCATGCCTGCTCCTGGTCTCTCCTATAGCTGACCACGCGGCGACTGGTGGACGAGAATGGCATCATCCCCCCCGACACCTTCTACATCTGCCTGACAGTGTGGGCCAGCAATGACCCCCTGGGCTTTGCCGCCTCCCAGGCCAACTTCTATCCCCCACCCCCTGAGTGGATTCATGACAAGTACGACACCACAGGCGAGAACCTTCGAAGTGAGTGAGCATGTGGGCTACCCCAGGGCCCCCCTGCCCCAGGCATTCTCTTGCAGAGTATCCCACTCCCCACATCTTTTTGCCCTGAAGGGAAACCCCCTACATCCCTTACCCCATCTGGTAAACCGCCTTAATTCCCCATGCTTAACCCTCGTCCCCCTGCACCCCACACTCTGAGCATCCCACTGTGCATTCCCTGTGCTCTTAGCAGCACACGCGTGCTCCAGCCCACGAGCATCTCACTATGAAGAGTGCACAAAAATGCTAGAGGCAGAGAAATGCCCTGCCCTCCTCCTTGACCCCATTCTGTTCCCTACACACTCCCCAGACCTGTGGTACCCAGCCAGGCATCAGGCTGCCCAGGCTGCACTCAGGCTGGTGTGACTGTGATGCTCTCGTGCTGTCTCTACACCATGCTGCCCATACCCTCATACTGCCTGTGATCTCCTCACCAGTCCCAGCAGCCCAGCCGCTGGAGTTCGCCCAGTTCCCTTTCTACCTGAGCGGGCTGCGTCGCACATCTGACTTTGTGGAGGCGATTGAGAGCGTACGAGCCATCTGCCGGGAGGCTGCCCAGCGCCATGGCGTGCTGAGCTACCCCAGTGGCTACCCCTTCCTGTTCTGGGAGCAGTACATCGGCCTGAGGCACTGGTTCCTGCTGGCCATCAGCATCCTGCTGGCCTGCACCTTCCTTGTCTGTGCCTTGCTGCTGCTCAACCCGTGGACCGCCGGCATCATTGTGAGTACGCACCCTGGTGCATGGGGATGGTCCTGATGGGTGGAGTTAGGGGCATCCAGCCTTTCTCCTGTCATGCTGAATGGCCCTGGGTACCTGCTTCATGGAAATTGGGTGATGGAGCGGCCAAGGACACCCTGGGGGCGAGGGATCCCCTTATGAGAGTGGCAGTGGGTGGGGGACTCCTGTATCAGCATCAGTTATATCACTGGTAAAGAAGACAAGGGGCCCTGGATACATCCATGTGGAAGAGTGTGATGGGAACACCCATATGGAGGTGGCATTTGATGGGGGACCCACATGGAGAGATCAGGGAACCTGTTATGAAGGGAATGTTTGTGGTGGGCAGGGGTTTGATGGCATCCATGCAGAGCAGGGTGAGGGCTACCCCCAGAAGATGGGACAGAGGGGCACCCTAAATAGAAGGAAAAGGGTCAGTGAGGTGACACTGGAGTAGGATCAGACTTGCCAGGGAGAAGGGACAGCCAGTCAAAGCCATCTCTCACTAACCCCACCACCCTCCAGGTCTCCATCCTTGCCATGATGGCTGTGGAATTGTTTGGCATCATGGGGCTGATGGGCATCAAGCTGAGCGCCATCCCTGTGGTCATCCTCATTGCCTCGGTGGGCATTGGTGTGGAGTTTACTGTCCATGTGGCCCTGGTGAGCACAGCCTGATCCCACTTCCCACTCCCTGGCACCCTCACCCCCTTGGCCATGTGCTGATGGGTGACCCATCATGCATGGGTGGCACACAGGGACAGCCCCACATGACATTTCCATCCCACTCAGGGCTTCCTGACAGCTGCGGGGAGCAGGAACGTGCGCTCAGCCGCAGCACTGGAGCACACTTTTGCCCCTGTGATGGATGGTGCTGTCTCCACCCTCCTGGGTGTCCTCATGCTGGCTGGCTCTGAGTTTGATTTCATCATGAGGTGAGCACTGAAGAAGGGTAAACCAGCCACTCGCTGCCCTGCAGGAGCTTTGGCAGTGGGGGCTGGTGGGTGTGGCAGCCTGATGGGGATGTAGGGCAGCTGGTGAGAACATCTTGCTGGGGACTGCCATTCCATCTTTCCTGGAGGCTGGGGAGACATGGCAGGGCCAGGGACTGTGGCATGGGAAGCCATGTTTGGGATGGGACAGGTTTGTGATGGCTGTGCCTGCTTTTACCCCATGTGCCTGTGGCCCCCTCAGGTATTTCTTTGCGGTGCTGACCATCCTGACACTGCTGGGGCTGCTCAACGGGCTGGTGCTGCTGCCCGTCCTGCTCTCTGTTATCGGGCCACCCCCTGAGGTACAAGACCACTCCTACCCACTTCTCCCTTGTCCTCCCCAACTCTGTACCCACATCTCTCCAACCCCCATTGCCCCTCTACCTGCCTGCTTTTCACCCTTTATCCATCTTTGCCTTGTCCAGTCCCAACCTCATCTCGAACCCACCTCAGTCTATCCCTTGCCCTGTACCATCCCCCTTTTACCTCATCCTTTCTCTGACCCATATCCTATACCTACCTCGCCTCATTCCTGCTTCATTAAACTTCCCCCATTCCTCCCTGACCTCTGGTATCCCCATCCTTGCCTCAACCCATACTCCCTACTTCCCCATACTCCTCTGTCCCTGGCCCCTCTGACCTGTCTTCTCTCCCCAGGCATCCCTGGTGGATAGTGGCCCCTGCCTACCCCCACCAGAGTCAGTACCCCCATGTCTGGGCCCTGGGGGACTGTACGTCCGGTGCACTCCAGCCTGGCCTGCCACCTTCCCTGAGCCCTCTGACACGGAGCACTACACGGAGAGTGTGGGGCCAGGCAGCCCACGGGGACCCTTCATTGTGCCCCCTGCCCCAGCACACATCCTACTGGAGGCTGGCAAGGACCCCAGCTTCCCCCGCATCACTGTGAGTGTCTGTGCCCATTGTGGCATTGCTAACTCCCCTGCATCCCCAGGGAGAGGGTCATGGATAGAACTGGGGAATAGGGGCTGGTGGTGTTGTCAGAGGGATGCTCAATATGACTGGAGACCCTCATGCTTCATGCTCCCCCTCCAGGTGCTGAAGCCCTACAAAGACAGCCTGGAGGTTCAGGGGAAGAAAGAAGCTTCTGGCCCTCATCCTGCAGCCCCCTTGCCCTTTGGGGAGCCGTGCACCACACTGCCCCGAGAGCACCCGCAGCCTGGGGCACCGGGACCCCAGCCAGCGCCCCCCGCAGCCCTGCCCACCTACAGCACCCACCTGCAGGGTCCTGCCGGCAGCTACACCACTGTCACAGCCACCGCCTCAGTGACAGTGGCCCTGCACCCCACACTGCCTGGCTCCTACCCCAACTTCAGCCCTGAGGGCTTCACCAGCAGCGAGCGGGACTGCCTGGATGAGCCCAGCACCAGCGGCACCGCTGTGCCGAACACCTTTGAGATGCAGAACATGGGACACCACGGGGCAGGTGCCCGGCGCTAGGTGAGCTTGGGGACACCCTACCCAGGGCTGGCGCATGGCAGCGGGGGGATGCGAGGTGAACGTGGAGGGACCCAACTGAGCCCCGACTCTCTCTCTGCAGATTGCTGGTTCCTGGACAGAGCATCTCCCCAGCACCCAGTGGGCACAGGAAGGTGCAGAGCGGGGTCACCCGTGTCATGCTGCTAATCGCCGGAGTGGTCTTGGCCGAGGAGGACCGGCCCCCCTGCACCCTGCACCGGGGCTTGGTAGGGCAGGCTGGCACTTCTATGCAAGCTGTGTGCAGGCCACGCTGTGCCCGCACGTCCCTCACCTGAGGCTGTACCGTTGGTGCCGTGTCTCATCACCCAGGGCTTGGGGTTATCCTGCCCTGGGCTTGTTGCCCCCAGAAATGGAAGCACTAACTCCCCCCTCTGTTTCTGGAGCTGCTGGCAAGGTGGACTCAGTGCCATGCCAGCTCCCCCTCTGTGGGGTCACTGCCTGCTCCCCATCACCTCCTCCTGGGACCACCCATCCCAGGCCATGAGCTGGGGTACCCCAACCGGGTGCCCTGATGCCCCCTGTCCTGTTAAGGGGGCAGCCCCAGAGCCAGCTATGCCCTGGTGTACCACGGGCAAGGCCTAGGGTGGGCACCCCCACCTTTATTTATTGCAAAGGGAAACTATCTATAGAGAGATATATATTTTTAAGCTTATTTTAAAAGATTTATTTCTCAGCCTACAGCCTCGCCTGGCTGCCCAGGGTGCAGGCAGGGAGCGGGCAGACCCTTTGCCCAGTGCAGGGCTGCCTGCTGGAGGCAGCAAGAGCCCGGGGGCACAGACCTGGTTCATGCCCCCACTTCATGGGCAGCTCACCCCTTCCAACATGCTAGTCCGTGCCTCAGTTTCCCCAGTGGCAAGGAGGGGAAGGCTGGAGATCATGGATGTGCCACAGCAGAGAAAGGGAGCCTGTTGCTCCCCAGTGCACAGGCGGGGTTTTGGAAGGGGGAGATCCTTGGAGTGGTCCTTGCTGTGCCAAGCCCCTGAGCTGTGCCATGATCACAGCCCCCTGTGTCACACTTGTGCTCTGCCCAGGGGATGGCACAGGCTTGAGCACGCACAGGACAGTGCACACTGGCGTGGGCTCCCATGGTGCCACCAGGCACACCTTGCTGGGAAACCATATTTCTTACCATGTCCCCGTGCAACGGGGCTGTCCCTGCAGCCAGCCCCCGTCCCCGTCCCCATCCCAGGCACCGTCCATGCCGTTACCCAGCACTTTAACTCCAGCGGTGTTTGCCGTGCCTGCGGCCCCAGGGCCCCCCGCCCTCTGACGCTGCCGCTGGGCAGGGGTGGCCTTGGGGACCCTGTCCCCGTGCCAGGCGTGGGCACGGCGGGCAGCCCCCCCCTCCCCCCAACACGCCATCTAAGTTATTTATATCAAAGAGAGCAAAGGTTTATTTTTGTAGTTTGTACAGGCGGTAGTGGGGACCGAAGGTTTATTTTTAAAGAGTAAATATATATATTATATATAAATTACCTGCTGTGTCCGGCCCTTTCTCCTGGGGAACACAGCTGCAAGGGAGGCGTGCGTGCTTGAGACAGACCCAGCTGTGTGCACACACGCAATGGGGGGTGCAAGGGGGGCTGCACACTGTGTGTATGCACATGGGGGGCTGGCAGCCTGTCCTGCGTGTGTGTGGCCTGCTGGCAGGGCTTGGGGAACCTGTCGGTGCAGCAGTGCATGCAAAGATGCCCATGTGTCCCCTCCTACCCGCACCCCCCAAGCCCCAGGGTCCCCGTGCCGCTGCCTGCGCAGGTGCTGCCGCTCTCTGCTGCTGCAGCACGGCCCTGCTGCCGGGGGAGGGCAGCACGGCCCCGGGAAGGGGGAGCTCATCTTTGGTCCCTGCAGGGATCTCTGCAGCCTCCCCACCCTTGGGTCACTGCCTGGGCAGCCTGCAGTGTCCTTGCACCCATCGCATAGCTCAGCTCTACCCTACCCCCAGCCCCTGCATCACTTTTGGGGGTGATGCAGACATCCCGCCCTTGCCCCAGCGCTGTGACACAGGACAAAGCACCTTACGGATGCTCTTGTTCACAGCAGCATCAGTCAGTGCCCAGCCCCACATCCTGTCCTGCTGCAGAGTCCTAGGTTGGGCTGGACAAAACATGTTTCCAAGCCCTACTTGGTGTGTGGCTCGAGGTGACGGTGATGGTCGCGAGGCCGCGTGCCCCGGCGGGGACGGCACAGGCGGGACGGGACCCCACTGCCCCTCCTCAGCGCGTGGGCTCGCCAGGCTGCCGCGATGTTCTCCACCTGTGGGGATGGGGACAGGGATGGGGGCATCAGCATTGCCACAGTGTGGTCCTCCTCAGCCCATCCTGTGGCACCCTCCAGCCCTGGAGGTCAGTCAGGAGACATGAAGAGCAGCAGCTCACCGGGATGAGGAGGTCCTGCTGGTTGCAGCTCTCCAGTGTCACCAGTTCGCTGGGTGCCAGCAAGGGCAGACGCAGCTCCCTCACAGGCAGGGCAGCCACCTCTGGCACCGGACGCTCCAGGACAGCCTGTCAGACATCAGGATATGAGGGATGAGGCTGGTGATGTCCTGGGCACCAGGGGAGGCAGGGGCCTAGGGGGGTGACACAGCTTCTGTGTGCATCACAGAGCCCTGGGCTCAGGGATAGGGTGCCTACGTTCCCAGCCTGGGCTGGGGGGCTCAGGCACCCCTGGGTGTTGCTGCTGTGTGCCACTCACCGAGCTGACGTGTGCCCACTCCCGCACAGCCTGCACCAGGTCCAGCTCGTCCACGGCCAGGCGGTCACTGCGCAGCACCCGCGCCAGCACCACGTCGGACAGCTCACGGAAGCCCTGTGTCCGCACCACTGCCTGCCAGCACACCACAACACCGAGTGCTGGGAGCAGGACCCCACACAACCACCCCCATCCATCTGACACATCCTGGTGCCATCCCTGCCTGGCACTCCAGCATCCCCTGGCACTTCAGTACCCTCCAGCCTGCCTCTGCCAGTCACCCAGCATCTTCTCTCCAAATCCCATTTGCTGCTCTCCCAGCCTCCAGCATCCTGTCCTTAGGGGCCCTGCTCCCCTGCAATGCCACGTGCCCCCCATACCCACTCCATGCTCCCCCATCACCTGCCACCGTACCGCGGTGCAGCCCTCAATGAAGTCCAGGCAGTGCTGCTGGAGGTCCACCTGCCCGTAAGTCACTGCAGCCTGTGAGACAGCACAGACACCTGCAAGGGAGTCCAGGGCAGGAGGGGCTTCCCACCAAAGCCCTACAGAAACACGGGCACTCTCAGGGACACAGGTGAAGCAGACACCCCTCTGGGTTGGGTGAGAGTGTGGGGAGGAAGGGGCACCAAGGTCCCCTCCCTTTCTGGCTTGCCCAACAGCAAAAGTTTTGGTGGCTCTTACGCCCACAATGGTCACCCAGACCCACCCTTAGCAGAATATGGTGATTTTCCATCTCTGCTCAGGCACATCACAGAGCCCACAGTGGGGGAGAGGCCCTGGTGCTGTTCTCACAAGGTCATGCTGCAGGCACATGAAACCATCAGTCCCCAGTGCTCCTTGTGTGGACACAGGATCAGCTTAAAGCCCCCCACAAGCACCCCATACCCCTGGTGCCAGCCCCAGCCTGACCTGTACCTGCATCCTCCACTGCAGCAGGAGTTTGGGGTTGCTGTCATTTTCTCCCAGTGCCACTGAGCAATGCTTGTCCAGGGCTAGCACTGCCCATCTGGTTACCAGGAGGGCACAACCCCATCTCCCCACAGCAGTCCCTGTGTGCGGGGTACTCGGGCCCAGCACAGGCAGAGTGAACATCACCTCTCCTTCCACCACAGCAGGGGACCAGTGCTGACGTAAGTGGGGAGGGCAGACAAGCTGTTTTCTTCAGGTTTGTTTTGTTCTGGGGTTTTGGGGCCTCTTGCTTTGTTTCCTCTGGGCCAGTTTTAGCTCTATTTATGTTGCAGTGGTCTGGCATCACATTTGCCTGGGGCTCTGTGTTCTGGGGCAGGCACCTCACCCCAAGATTGTTTCAGCTCGTGGGAGATGAAACAAATCCTCCTTCTCTGGGGAGCAGCCTTGGTCCAACCAAGTAGCACGGCCAGGGCCATTAGGACCTTCCCAAGGTTATTTTTAAGTGCCTCAGCTGTGATCAAGGGTTTTGGGACTGGCTCCCCAAACCCCAGTGCCTCCCAATTTCATACATATGATGACAAAGCCCTGGAACTGTGGAGTTCTGGCCAGCCCTGCTCAGGGCAGTGTGAAGACACTTCTCTGCCAGGCTCTGGTGGCCCCACTGTCCCTTTCAGCCCTGGTACAATCCCAGTGGTCTGGGAGCTGGTAGGGCAGCTGCTGGGCCAGGGGTGAGTGGGAAATCCTGCCCCACAGTCCAGCAGAGAACAGAAGGGTCAAGTCTGCTCCTGCCCCAGTTGTAGGGGTTATTTCTAACCCTTTGTGACCCTACTGGTGTCACTCTTACCTGCAAGGCCTCGCAGACCTGCTCCACACTCAGTGTGTCCTTGATGAACTTGACACAGAGCTGGAAGGCAGACAGGGAGAGGGTGGGCAGAGGGGTGGACACATCCTGACATCCCACCCCCAAATCTCAGCATCCTCTGAGCCCCCAGCACATGGACTGTGGGGCAGAAACACCTCCACCTCCCCAGGATTTTATAAGCAACGGCCTGTGGGATGAAGTCTTGCAGTATGGATGTGGGCAGCCAGCTTGGCCACTGATGAAGCCAGGGACCAAGATTGATGTGACCAAACCCAGCCAATCTGATAGCCTCAGGTGGGTCCCCTAATCCTGTCTACAGATGCCAGCCATGTTCTGCCATAAGGCACAATCCTGGTGCCAGCTGCAGTGCACTGGGTGACTTCAGCTTTGCCCCACCCCTACCTGCCAGTTGTGCTCTGGCTGTGACTGCTGGGGGACCAGCATCTCCAGCTGCATCCCGTACATGGATGAAGCAGGTGGGATGCAGCCAGATCAGCATGTTTATCAGTGAGTAGGGCCTCTCTCCTGCCTATGTCAGCTGCCTAACAGAGCCCCTGGGAAACCCAAGGGGATGTGACAAGCAGGGAGGAGCTGTCAGCTAGGGCAGAAGGGCCCTGAGTCACTAGCAGGAGGGATATGAGGTCACCCTGCAGCTGGGCACACTGACATGATTTCACCAGCTGTATTTGGTCAGGACCTTTCCCTCCCACCCCTCCTCTGTGCAGGTCATCCCCCTCAAGATGCATTTTCTGGGTGGTGGGGTGTGACTCGTGATAGGAGCAGCACCAGGTCCCCCTTTTCTGCTACACCCCTTATATCCCTTCCCTGCCCAGACAGCTGTTTGACAGCTCTGTGCCACATCTGGGCTTTGGCTGAACTTGTCCCATCTCACCACCCTGGCAGGCAGGAGCCCACAATTCCTCAGCTCCTGAGGTACTTTCCCAGTGTGATGGGGAGGGAGGGGAAGTCTGGGTGCGAGATGTCAGGTCACGCGTTCAGCCAGGCTGTAATTCAGGAATCAGGCTGATGACGTGGCTTGGCTGCCCTTCCCACTGAGCTGCTTCAGCTCCCTGGCCCCTCCTCGTTCAGCTCCCACCCTTTCTCTTTCCTCCTGCTGCCTTCCCAAAACCTTACCACCCGAAGCAGCATCGCCCTGGCAGCACCCCAGCTGGGGTGCTGACTGCTCCCAAGGACAGGGGCTCTCTTTAACTACAACATCCTGTCAGATGACCAGACAGCACGTGTGGGCGAAGGCACAGGGGCTTTCCTTCTGACTTTTGCTGTACAGGAGATGTGAAACTCCATGTCCTTCCCCATGATTTCTCGGGATTCCCCTGTGGGATTCCCGGGTGGTGCTGCTCCCCCTCAAGGGGGATCCCACTGCAGAGACCTTCCAGGATCGAAAAGCAGGGCCAAGCCTGCATGATGCACTATGGTGCTCTCCTCAGAGGCACCTCCAGCTACCAGCCATGCAGGGACTATCTTGGGGTGCTTCTCAGCCCAGGAACATACAGGGACCACTGCCCCCAGCCTAAACAGCACCATACCTTGCACAAATCCTGCAAGCCATACTCCACCGATGAGGTCAGCACCTCCAGTGCCTGCAGGCAAGAGGGAGTTTGTGATCATCAGCATGTGGGGCCATGGACAGGCACAGCAGCCCAGGGTAAAGGGCAGGTATGCTCCTGCCTCTGTGGGAGCTCCTGAGTGGGGCATGGGAAATAAGGCTGCTGTATGGAGAAAAATTCAGGTCTCCTGATGTGGTGTCCTTATTCTCACCATCCAGGGTATGCACACACAGAGGTCCCAAGGCTGGGACAAGGTGCTCTGGACACCCCACTGTCCTGGGTTGAGACCCCAACATTCATTACACTGTTAGCCAGGCAGAGAGCATCCCACAGACCATGGCCTCCAACTTCAGCACACCAAGAGTTGCAAAGCACCCCCTTCCCCCGCACCTCCTTCTTGTCCCTCCCATGCCAGTGGTCCCCAGCAGCCCCATCCCCACTCACTATGTGGCTGTTGAGGGTGACACTGTTGGTGTAGAGGAACTCAATGACGGCCAGGAAGACCTCAGGCTGCACGTTGCCCAGGATGAAGGGGCCCTGGGGTGGGACGCTGCTGGAGGAGTCCTGGCTGCCCACTGGAGCCTGGCTGAGCATCCCACGGAACGCCTGACAGCGGCACGCCAGCACACAGCGGTGTGCAAACACCTTCTGCTGCTCCTGGCCCACCACGAACATCACATCACTGCGGGAGAGAGGGGACCATGAGGGACACAGTGCCTGGAAAGCAAGGGCACAGCCTTCCCTGGGCTGGGACAGGACACACAGGAAGGGACCTGCTGAGTGCAAAGCACAGCAGGGCAGTACCCTTTAATTTTAACCCAGGGGAACAGAGGGAACCTTGGTGGTGGCTCTTTCCAGCCAGCTGGATGCTGCAGGTGAGGTGAGCATGACAGGTCCTCTGGAAAGCACAGAGAGCCCTGGGTGCTGGCACAGAGCCCCAGGCTGCTGGCACTGAGCAGGGCAGAGAAAGGCCAAGGACAGCTGGAGAAAGTGACTTTCTCTCTTGGCATAGCAGAGCCAAGGAAAGCATTGTTGTCACCGGGATCAGCCTCCTTGACTCATGGGAACTGACTCATCGTCTCAGGGATGTGAAGCCTCTGGCATAGCTGCCAGCAGGGCTGGCACTGGCCCAACAGGGCAGTTTGTAGCATACACTACAGCACAGGGACCATCCTGTTGCCCTGATTCCCTATAACTCTCCCCTCGCCAAAATGTTTCCCCAGCTATATGGCCCCAGGAAAGGGGGAAAGATCAGGGGAAAGAAAGCAGGCAAAGGACACAGTCTCCAGCATGTGCGCACCTGTGGCCATGGCCCACCTCTCCCCTTGTCCCTTCCTCCATCCCAGCAGGCCAATGAGCAGAAGACATGCCGAGCAAACTCTGCCTGCCATGAGGACATGCACGAACCCATGAGCTGACCCTCAAGAGTGTGCCACATGGAGGTGTACATGCCCACCAGAAGGAAGGACACCCAGGTCATCTCAAGTGTCTATCAGGAGACACATAGCTGGGGCAGCTGGTGATGTGGTGACTACAGCATGCAAGGTCTGGGATGCAGGACACAGGCTGCATGATGGGTGCAAAATGAAGGTTGCAGGATGTGGGATGCAGAACAAAGGGTACAGAGTGCAGGCTGTGAGGTACAGGCTCCTGGAGAAAGGATGCAGGATGTGGGATGAAGTAGATGGATGCAGAGCACAGATTTCAGGATGCAGATTGCAGGATGCTGGATAAGGGGTGTGGGTTGAAAGATGCAAGCAGCAGGATGTAGGCTGAGAATGACCAGGCACTGACAGCTACTCCTCTACTGCCTGCTGCTGTGGCTGGGGAGTTTTCACTGGGATTTCTCTTCTGGGTGGCAAAAAATTTCAGCAGGAATGGGGATTTCCTTAGATAGGTCTGGTGCTCCTTAGGCTGGCCAGGCCTCAGCAGGAAGTGGGTGAAGAGAACCAGAGCCAGGCAGGACATACCATGTGAATGAGAGAAGCCAAAGCAGCATCTCCATCTCTGCTCCCTGCTCTGACAAGAGGTGGCAGGAATGCCAAACCCTGTGAGGAGGGATGCCAGGCTGCTGCATGCCCTCCAGGGGGGCTGGAGTAAAACACCAGTAAAGCCAGGTGGGAGAGGAACTGAGCAGAGAGGAAGCTGCCTCTGGGGAGTTCAGTGTACCTGAACTCATTCCTGGCAAGGGCAAAGCCCCAGCACAGGATTTATCCTGGGATGCTGCCTTGCCTTGTTGGCACCGCACCTGGGGACAGAGGGGGTCTGGGCACACCCGGAAACTTTCCCTCCTCCGCAGAGATGACGGCTGTCCAGGGTGGGCTACACCTGGGCACACCTGGACTCCCATGCGGGGGTGTGGGCAGCTGCACAAGCCACGTTGGCCCCACCAGCTGCCCGGGGCTCCCCGAACCCCAATTGCCCCAGCAGGGAGGGCTCAGGGCTGCAGGAAAACAGCACAGAGCAGCCGCGGGGGCTTCGGGGGGCTGGGGGGAGGCGGCACGGCCCGGGCCCTCACCTGAACTGGGGGTTGTTGACCAGGGTGCGCAGGGCAGCGGTGAAGGCGGCCACGTCGCCCTGCAGCCGCGGCGGGCTGGGTCCGGCCATGGGCTGCCTCAGGGAGCGCGGCGGCGGAAGGAGGCGCGGGCGGGCGGGAGCTGGGGGATGGCGGGAGGGGAGCTGGAGGCTGCCGGGAGGCCGGCCAGCCCGGGCAGGCCGCGGGGAGGAAGCCAGCAGGCTGCGCCGTACGGCACGGCCCATTGCTAGGGAAGCCGGCAGGCAGCGCTGGGGCTGGAGGCCGGGCTGCCGGGGGGCAGTGGGAGGGAGCAATGGGACAGTGAGGCGTGAAACACAGGCTTGCTGCGAGGCGGCTCCGTCCGGCACTCGCCGGATGGGGAAGCAGGGCTGCGTCTGGCGGCCAGTGGAGTTCCTTGCTGTGTTTCATGGCTTGGCTCTGGCACTGCTGGCACGGGGACATGCAGCCCAAGCTCGTAGCTTTGCTGCGGAGCAGAGATAGCGTGAAGGGAGGCAGGCAGCTGGGATTTTGGGAAGGCAGCACAGGCACAGAGATCACCCTCACCTCCACCTGCACAGCCCCCGTGGAAAGCCGCTGGGTGTGGCTGGGTCCCCAGCAGCAGCACTGGAGCAGACTGGGGCCCACCACGGAGATTTGTTCCCTGAAATGGGGGAAGCCTTCTCTCCTGCTTTGCTCCAGGCCAGAGCCCTGCAGCTCTCATGTCTGCTTAGGGCACAGATGACTGCATGCAGAAAAAAGCATCACCAGCCTCATAGAAAGGCTTGGGTGGGAAGGGACCATTTAGTTCCACCCCAGCCCTGCCATGGGTAGGGATGCCATCCACTAGATCGGGTTGCTCACCTAAGCCCAAACCAAGTGCTGTGCCAGGGACTGCATCATCCCCACTCTCCAGCCCTTGGTTGGCCTCCAGCAGCCCAAGGAGGGGATTGCCCGAGGAGGGGATTCCCCATGGAGGGGATTCCCCATGGAGGGATCCACCCTTGCTTGTCAGTGGGTGGTGCGAGGGAGAGGCAGGAATGGGGCGCGGAGCTGAGGCAGCACCCCAAGGGAACAGGGTCCAGCTGGCAGTGCACTTGGCAGCACTAGTCAGAGGCAGGCTATAAATACCTCCAACGGGAGATAGAAACACAAAAGCCGTCTCCACTTTCCTCAAATAGCTAGGCAGCCGGGCCAGACAAAGGCACATTGATGGAGCAGCCGTGTAGTACCAGCTGAGCTGGGTTCCACTGGCAGAGAGAAACCCCAGCCAGGGTTGGGAGCCCCAGGGACCTGCTCACTCCCCAGGCACTACAGCAGCAGAGTCCCTGGCATGTGCCAAGACTGTGCTCCATCCAGTCCTTTGAGTGTTCAAGGCTGGGTTGGATAGGGCAATCTGGTCTAGGGGTGGCATCCCTGCCCATTGCAGATGATTTAGAACTAGATGATCTCTAAGGTCCTTTCCAACACAACCCACTATGTGACTATATGATTCAATGGGTGCCCACCCACCCACACTCTCTCTTGGTGCAGTGATGCATAAGTACCCTAAGGATGCAAATGTTTGAGCAAAATCAAGCTGTTGGAGGGCACAATCAAGCTGTTGCACACCCCATAGTCAGGGCACAAAATAGCAATCACAGCTTCTACTCTCTACCCCTGCTCTTCTCTTGCATATCCAACACCAGCCTGCATTTTTCAGGGCTGGCAGGGAGCTAAGGTTGGAGGGCACATCCCTGGAGTAACTACATCCCTATGCTGGCACAGCTGAAAATGCAGAGAGGGCAAGAGTGAAGGGGAACAGAGCAGTCCAGGGACCAGGAAACAAGGAGTTACAGAAGCCATGCCCCAGAACAGCCCTGGAGACCTACCATGTCACGTAGCAACACTTCACCTTCCAGGAGCACAACAGTTTGTTCCAGGAGCACAAAAGGTTTGGCTCTGCTAACAGCAACTTGCAAGACAAAGATTGGTCCTGGGCAGTGACATCTGCCAGAGACGAGGTGCCTGGGTTTACTCTGGAAGGACAGGAGT
Source organism: Muscicapa striata striata (assembly GCA_030060385.1). NCBI lineage: Eukaryota > Metazoa > Chordata > Aves > Passeriformes > Muscicapidae > Muscicapa > Muscicapa striata. The sequence continues at coordinate 1,863,639 of JAREIS010000239.1, read as the reverse complement.
GGGACTAAAGGTAAGTGTGGGATCAGATGCAGACAGGAACATGGGGGAAAGAGCCACTCACCTGTGTCATGGGAAAAGTCTGGGGATGGGAGAACAGAGGGCTGTGTGCACCATGCATTGCTGCACTGGATCAGCCCCAGCTGGCCAGGTCTGATGGGCATTGGAGAATGGAAGACAGCTGCCATAGATCTCCCAGCCCCTCTGCACCTTGCCTCACAATCTCAGATGCCAGGAAGCATGGGATTTGCAGAGGGCAGGGAGAAGTGAGGCAGAGAGGCAGGGGAATGGAGAGGCTGCAGGACACCTGCCTCACCTAACACTCAGGTACATCTCCTCTGCAGGTCACCCCTATGGCTGAGCAGCCCTTCCCAGAGATAGCCCTGCTAGCCCAGGTGCTGGCTGCAGACAACACTGAAGCCCCTTCACTCCGCACTACACGCCGTGGGTCGCAGCCCCCAGCCCGGGGCACCGAGGATGGCAAACCACCGCCCCTGCTTTCCCGCCGCAACTCCATCCTCAGCCGCCGCAGCTCCTTCGGCATGGTCCCGGGGAGTAGGCGTCCTTCCATTGGCCCCTGGATGTTCCACAGACGTGTTAGCTTCTCTGGGCTCCCCATTTTGCAACCCATTCTCAAGGCCCGCCTTGAAAACTCATACAGGATAGGGCCAGAAAAAGGCTGCAAGTTTGATGCACAGCGGGTACAGCGGGTGCTGGAGGGGACCCTGGCCTGTGCCCTGGGGACCACTGTGTACAGTCCCCAGGGCAGCGCCCCACTAGTCCAGAGCCTGACTGAGCTGCTGCAGAACCAGGCCAAGGAGGTGGTGCCACCCCGCTACAAGCTGGTTTGCCATGTAGTGCTGGGCCAGCAGGGCCAGCAGAGCCTGGTGGTGGCTAGCCGGGGACTGTGGGACCCTGAGACTGACAGCTTTGCCTCTGCCACCTTCTCCAATGCCTCTCTCTTCGCTGTGGCCACAGTGTATGGGGTCTACTTTGAGTAGCACATGCCTCTCCATCCACCCACTCTTGGAGAGCTGTAGGGAGAGAGCAGCTGAAATAAAGAGGTTTTGTCCAGCTGTGTATCATACCTGGAATCTTGGGCCAGGGTGTGTGCATTGAACAAGATATGGATGCTCACTCCAGCCTCAGCTCACACCCACGCTGCAGTTCCCACTACTGTGATTTGCAAAAAGACCCAAGCAGCAGCAAACACAACACAAGGCTGGATTTCCCTGGAACAGGCAACAGCCCAAGGCTGTTGGAGCAGTTCAGGCTGCTTGCCACAGCACAAGCTGCTCCCAGGCAGATTGATTACACAGATCACCTTCAAAGCAAGCTCACAGAGCTCTTTCCTGGCTTCCTGCCCAGCTCATATCCCATCACACAAGATGTCAGTGCAAGGGCCCAGGCAACCCCTCCACCACCTGGGTCATAGCTCCTGCCTTCTGCAGCTCAGCAGAATCAGGAGAGCAGCTGGGTTGGGTCCAAGTGCAGAAAGGCCTGGGACTAAGTCTGGCAGCAGCAAGGAGAAGTTGAGGCAGCTCCAAGGCTCCACCAGTTTAAGCAAGAGCTAACTCTGCTCTTTGCACCAGTCCCAAGAAAACAGTGGAGGTACCATATGGGTTCCTCACAGTCATCCTGTCTCCCTGACCTTATCCCCCAGCACCAGTCAGTGGCAAGAAGGGTCATCCCCAACAGGCAGAAGCAGCTCTGGAGCAAGAATGATGCTGAAGCCCTTTTGTGACTCCAGCTTCAAACAAGGCAGACACAGTTTGCCCTTACACAAATAAGTTTTTATTGAGACAAGTCAGGGAGAGGGGAACTGCACATGGACAGACCAACAGGAAAATAAATAATTCCATATAAATAAGATGCATAAATAGTCCCACATGGCAGAGACTGCCTTGAAATAAGAAACAACCCTGGATCCCAACAAAACGAGGGCTTCTCCAGGCAAGTCCTCAGGTCCCATCCCCCACCCTTTATCAAACCTCAATTTGTACCAGACAATTCACAATTTGGGAAGAGACAGGGCACAGCTGGGCCCAGCACAGCTCCCTCCTTAGTGTAACAGTTGTGGAGTGGCCCACACGAGCCCAGAGTCCCTGGCAGGGCAGGCAGCACCCTTTACCACTGCCCACTCCTGGGAAGGGGTTTTCCTATCCCACAGCACCCAAAGTTTGAGATCAAGACTGTGCCAACCATCTCCAGGCTGTGCAGGTCTGTGCAACTGATGCATCAACTGGGGCAGGAGAACCTGACCCTCCACCACAGGTAGTTGCCAGCCCCAAATGAAGCCCAGCCAGTCCCCAAACCCGGCTGCAGGACACTTGCCCACCACCACCTCCCTGTAACACCCCACTCCTTTCCATCAAGACCAGCTCCAACAGAGCAGGAGCTGCCAGTGGGAAGACAGCGATTGCCCAGAGCCAGGGAGCAGCAAGGATATCGAGACCTGCTGCTGTAACCACATCCACATGTCTTAGTCCAGAGTCCAGCTGAGCACTGGGATGCACAGTGCCCAGAGGGGTAGCCAGCACCACATCATGCCTCCCATCCCATGGGAGGGCAGGGGGAAACCACTGTGTCCAGACAGGGGACCCCCCCAAGGTCCCAGGCTAGGCCTCAGCCCATTCTTGGAGAAGCTTGAGGATGTATCTGAGGCGGTGGTGGAGCTCAGGCGAGCAGCCCAGCTCCTGGATGCTGCACAGCTTGTAAGTGTAAGAGTTGCGCTCCCGGTTGATGTAGGTGACAAGGCAGGAGTGGTCAGGCTTGCTAATGATCACCTTGGTGTGGTCGTTGTAGAAATTCACCTAGGAGACAGGTTGGGCTTGGTTTAAAGCCATGCTTCCCACAGCATGCTGGGAGCCAGGACTAGAGCCGCATTTCCTGCCTCAACCCGTTCCTCCTCCCCAGCCTGCCGGGAGCATCCCTGCCCAGGCCCCACAGCAGGAATGAGCCAGCCCTAGCACAGGGGCACATAGAAGCATCCAACTGAAGTACTACGTCTCCCCATGGGCTGGGGAAGCTGCAGCCAGCAGCCCCAGGCACTGGACAGCATCCTGCACCCACAGCTGTTTTCACAGCTGGATTTTCTATTTGGGCTGTGGCATACAAGATCCAACACAGACCAGAAGACCCCCCCCATCTGGCCTCTTCTTCACAAGCTCCACTGTGCCCCACACATACCTGGAGGGTGCCATTGCTGAAGAGCATAAGCAAGGCTTGGTCAGTCTTCACCCACTGCAGGAGGAGCAGGGCTGGCTGCCCGAGGTCATCTATGCTGGGCAGGTCACCTCCCTTTGAGAGAAGGGTCTGCATAAGCCACTAGTCCCACACATGGGAGCACTTCCACCAGCACACACAACACCAAAGCTTGGTACCCCCTCAGTGGGGGCCCCCACTGCCAGGGCAGAACCTTTTGTGTCCACCTGGCCACAGCTGCAAGCAGGGAGTCCAACCAGCCCAAGGGGTGTGGTCAAGCCATGACCTAATGTCCAGGCCTGGGCCCTAGCCTCACCTTCATGAGATGCTGCTCCATGTAGGATGCAAAGTAGCGCAAGACACTCATTTGTCCCTGCAGCTGCTCAGGGATGGCAGACACAGAGAACACAAGGTGTTTGCTGTTGGTTGGGTTGTAATGTACAGTCCTGGAAGGGAGCAGAGCATGAGTTTTGGGGATGTCCACCCTGGTATAGACTCCCCTTCCCACCCAAGGGGGTTCCCCAGCAACAGGGATCAGCCCCATTCCCAGCGCTCACCTGTGGTTGGGGGAAAGCGTCATGTGCGTGCCATTGTTGAAGAGGACCCCAATGCTGCGGTTGGAGAGCTGGTAGCCAAAGCCGTACTTGTTGGAATAATCCACCCACTTGCTCACCCAGACAAAGTGCTCATGGCGGGCCAGAGAAGCTGGGTTTTTCTCCGCTGTTGGAGAAGAGAGGAGGTGAGCAGTTCATCCAGCTAGCCCCTGTCCATCTCACCTTCTCAGGGGGAACAGATCCCTAGAGCAGGCTCTGGCACCATTCAGGGTGCTATTTATACCCCAAGTAGCTGCCATGCCTTCATCCCACAGGTAAGGGGATGCACAGCACCCTATCCCACCCCAGAGCAGTCCAACCAGTTTACCTGGAGGCATGGAGGAGAGGCAGGTCCGCAGGAGCCGGACAGCTGACTCGATGATGGCAGAGGCAGTGACACAATCTTCAAAGGCTGTGGCGAGAAGATGACAGGCTGAGTCAGCCGGCCCCGCTATCAGCCCAGGCATGACAGGAAGCTTGGGGCAGGCTGGGGTGGCTGGGACTGGTATTGCTCACCTTCACAGCTGCTGGCCATCGTTCCCCGGACGGAGGGGGACACAGACTTGTGAGAGGTCTCCTCCACCACTGTCTCCACGGGGCTGGAGCTGGCACTGCGGCACGACACAGGAGTGGCCTGTGGAGAGACCTGGCTCTGTCATGGTCTGCCTGCTCCCCCAGAGAAAGGCATGCATGGCCTCAGAGATGTTCTCACCTCATTCCCTTCCACAGTTTTATAGCTCATCTGCCGACAGATTGAGGTCTTCATCAGCCCAGTAACCAGCTTGGAGATGTCATCCTTGTCCTCCGAAGAGCCCTTCTTGGCTGAGGAGAGATGAGCACGCTGCTGAGCATTGAGGCTGGGGACATCCAGGCCACCCCTCCCAGGAGCTCATCTCTTCCTTATCTATTCTTGTGCCCATGGAGGCAAGCAGGGTGTCAGACAGCTGCCTCCCACTTTCACTTCCCAGTTCTCATGCAACACAGGGCTTCCAGGAGGAACTGCCCCATTGGGTTGTGGCACAGTATCCGCTCTCCAGGCACACACCCATGCCAGGCCACCATCACAAGAAGAGCAGGGGCACACCCAGATTGTGCTGTCCCCAGGCACAGGATCCAGAGAGATCCATCAGAAGGTATCTCCAAAAAACAGGATCCACTCCTTCCTGAAGGAAGAGTCACCCTGAGGCTCCTTGGCAAGGCACAAGCTTACCCTTGGGTTTCTTCTTCCCAAAGAGTGTCTTGGTGACTTTAGCAAACAGAGTCTTTGCAGGATTTGGGGGACTCAGCTCTGGAGCCATCACACAGCTGCTGGGAGGGAGCTTCTCAGGCGTGTAGCCCTGCAGAGAGGTCAAGGGAGAGGTTTGGTTTCCATAGGCCACATGCTCCAGGCAGAGCAGCTGCCCTGGGCTGACCACAGTCATTCACATCCCTCCTGACAGCCAGCTTGTGTTTCTGTCAAGCCTTAGAACCATGACTGGCATCAGCACAGGAAATAACCCCTTGCTATAGCAACAAGGCAGCAGAAGCACACCAGATCCCTCAGTTCCTCTGGCTGGCATTTGGGCAGGACAGCGGCTGCTTCCTTTGAAGGACTGACACTTAGGACAGGACAAGGACAGCACCCTGCACAGCCCAAGAATCCTCACCCCACCAGGAGAAGGGCCCCTTGACCCAGGCCCCCACCCACTCACCTTGAAGAACTCATGGTCCAAAATCTCCTCAAGGGTGAGGCGGTCCTGGGGGTTGCGTCTGAGGATGCCAGTGATGAGGTGCTTGGCGGGCAGGGAGAGGAAGACTGGGAGGGTGTATTCCACCTGCTTGATACATCTGTAGGTCTCCTTGAGGTCAGAGGTCTCAAAGGGAGGGTTCCCACACAGCAGGGTGTATCTGGGAGGGAACAAGCATGCCACTGTCAGATCCCCACCAGGCTTGTGACTCAGCAGCACTTAAAGCAAGGAAGTTATTGGCATTTGGCCGGCCACACCTGGCTGAGAGCACCACTTCCAGCCCCAAAAGCCACGCTCACATCCGGCCACGCTTCCTCCTAGCAACTGTTTAGGACAACAGGCAAAGAGCCTTGAGGAAGGACAAAGAGCTGGCAGGCAGAGGCCACCCTCTGCTGCCGCTGCTCCCACCCGCGTGGCCATCAGGGTGGAAAATGCATCAGGAAGCTTGCAGGCAGCAGCCAGGCAAGGGGCTGCATGTGTTGAAACAGCAATGGCTCCCTGAGCAAACAGCACGGCAGCCACGGAGATTTTCCGTTGTTTATCAGGTTCACAGTGTGGTCAAGCCTGCTTTGAACCATAGCTGAGTGCAGCATGAGCACACCTGCCCTGTGCAGGTCCTGCTTGCACAGTCCCCACACAACTACAGGCTACACCTGCTCCAAAATAAGGCTGGGCAGGATCCAGCCAGTCATTCCCCTCCCCCTGCCCAGCCACAAGGCACAGCACAAGAAAACTTCCTCATCGGGTTGCCCACAGAGCAGCTGCCCCCCACCCCAGGCAGCGTGCCTGGACCCCTCCCCACCCAGGAGCACGGACTTACATGACACAGCCCAGAGACCATACGTCCGACTCCGGCCCATGGCCCTGCCTCAGCAGCACTTCCGGGGCCAGGTAGTTGGGGGTCCCACATATTGTCCTGTGGGACAGAGCACCAGAACAATGGTTTAATAATTTAATTTAATTAATTAATGCATCCCCTCACAGACAGCCCCCCCTGCCCCAAGCTCTGGGATTTAGCTTACAGCCTTGTCCTCCCCACTCCATTTGGCTCTTTGTGGCCCAAAGCTGCCCTTCATCTACAGACTACCTCCTCTCCAGCTCACGGAGCTCAGTAGCAGCTGCTCTTGGGGAGCTGCTGGGAAGAGCCTGTCCCAGAGCTGAGGAGGAACAGAGCCTTTGTGTCCCAGCCTGCGCAGCCGGCATGGCAGCCGGGCAGGCACAATAGCAATAGTCAACACATTGTTCTCCCCGACGGCTGCAAGCTCAGTCCTGGAGCAGCCACAAAGCCCCCAGCCCCCTCGCCTTGCCTGCAGCTGGAGCGGGAATTGATCCCTCACCCCAGGAAGGGGCCCTAAGGCTTCCTCTCCCAAGACCAGGACACACCCCTTGCCCCTCCACTCTCCTGGGAAGCCACAGGAAGAGTGAAACCCTGGAGGATTCTGCAAAAGTAAAGTCTCAAACTTACTTTTTTTTCTGGTCAGAGACATCCTGGCAAGCAGCCAGCCCAAAGTCCCCCACTTTCAGCTCCATGTTTTCATTGATGAAGAAGTTGCCTGCAAGCCAAGGGCAATGTGTCACCACAAGTTCCTTGGGGACAGCTTGCTCCCCACACAACAGCATGTGCTGACCACAGCACTTACCAAGCTTGAGATCTCTGTGCAGGATCCCCTTGAGGTGAAGGTATTTCAAGCCTGAGATGATCTGTTTGAGGTAATAGCGCACTTCGGGCTCCAGCAGAGTATGGCGGGCCTTCCAGATGTGGGCCAGGGACTGCAAAGGGAGAGAAGACAGCTTGTGATGCAGGCAGGGAGAACAGGCAGCCGTGCTGACTAGGCATAGGGTAGGCAGGGTCAAAGCCAGTTCTTCCAGAAGTTGCACATTCACAAATAACCCTTCTTTCACAGCCATGACCTCAGCAGACTCCCCACACGAGGCTGAGGCTGCTCATCAGAGCCATGGGAACCTCTGGATTTATGGCGGCCACACCATGAGCAGGCAGTCCAAGAAAGCCAGACAGCTGATGGATGGAGTGTCCAGTGCTGTGCAACAGCACTCAGCTTACAGTGAGCTCAGAGGCTGTGACAGCTGACAGCTCAGGAGAAAGGGAGAACTATCAAAACACCTCGGTAAGGGCTGCTCCAACTGGCTGCAGCTGTTTAGATGATCCTTGGACAAGGAGGCCACAGCAGTACTGACCTTCCTACTGCAGTGCTCCAGAAAAATGTAGATGCTCTCCGAGTCCTCAAAGTAGTGGGAGAACTTGACAATGTGCTTATGGTGCAAGTCCCGATGCAGCTCGATCTCATTGGTGATCTGAAAGAGAGCAGCAGTGTCAGCTGAGCACAGGGCCCCTGCTGTCCCCCACCAGCCCAGCAGCCCACCAGCCCCCCAGCACCCACCTTCTCCCGCTGGTGAGGTTTAGCCACACGGCTGTGAGGAATGACCTTCACAGCATAGGTTTTGTTGCTGGAGAGGTCTGTCATTTCATAGCATCGTGCAAACCCACCCTGCAAGGGAAGAGGTGGTTACGGGTGGGTGAGAGACAGCTCCTTACCCCTGCCTGCTTACAATCCTCCTCCTCCCTTCCCTGGCAGCACAGCCCGGCAAGCGTCACTCGCTCCCTCCTGCTGTGTCGCCCACTAAGATCTGAACTAAGATGCTCTCAACCAGGCATTTTCTTCACCCGTTTCTTGTAAAACCTCCAGGGCATTTTCCCTCCCACTATGACCGGACTTTGCATCTTTCCACATGATAGATCAACCTGGAAAGTCCTGAGCAGGGCAGGAAGCCCGGAGACCGGAGGCCATCGAAAGGCAGCCCCATGGAGACAGGTTTTTCCTGCCGTGATGTCACCCTCCAATCTGCACACTCAGCCGCTGAGCCCGCTCGGGCCGGGCTGGGAACCGGCACCTTCCTCCTACACACGCTGCTGTCAGCCAGAGGAAAAGTTGCGTGCGGCGGAGCGGCGCGAGCCGGCACCCCTGGGAACCGGGGCACCCACCGGCCCACGCACAGCCCGCGGGGCGCCCCGAAACCGATGGGCTCCGATAGCCGCCGAGGCACGCAGCCAGCCCGGGTGATTCACGGCTCCCAGCACAGCTACGGACCCGCCGGAGAGGCGGGGAGAGCGGTGGCGAGGCCGGCAGCCGAGGGGCTGCGTCCAACCCCGGCGTGGGGGGCTCGAGCAGGCGCGCAGCCCCTGCCCCTCCCCTCGCCCGCACCGGCTCACCCGGTCCCTCCGCGACGGCCCAGCTCCCCCCTTCCCCATTCCCGGTACCTTTCCCAGCAGGCGGCCCTTGCAGTAGGAGCGGCCGGAGATGGGGTCGGTGATGATGCGGGTGGTCTCAGCCGCGCGGGGCGGGGGCGCCGGGGCGGGCGCGGGCCGCGCGGGGAGGGAGGCGGCGGGGAGCGGGGGGAAGAGGCCGGCGGACTCCATGGCGGGCGCGGAGGCCGAGGAGGCTCGGGGCTGGGGCTCCGCCGCGCCCCGCGCACGTGGCCCCGCCGGCGCGCGCCGCCGCTGCCGCCCCGGGAATCCCGCCGCCTATATCTAGGGGCACGATGACGTCACCCGCGGGGCCCCGCCCCCGGGCGGCCCCGCGCCGCCCTTAAAGGGGCCGCAGCACGGGGAAGTGGGGCGGGGTTTTGGGGTGTCGAGAATGTACTGGCGGCCCTCTGCCAGCTGTGACACCAGGCGGTGGGGTGACACAGTCAGCGTCTCGCTGCCTCCACCGCACAGGGGCTTATCCCTGCACACACAGTCACACTCCCCAGCACAGGGTCCCCCCCAATAGCTGTACCCCCCTTCTACAGACAGAGACAGGGACACCCTTCTCTTGCCTCAGGGCTCTTCTATGGTCACACCGAGACCCCACCAACATGCAGAGTTCCTTCCTCAGCTCCCTGCCCTGTGTCCCAGGACATACATGGCCCCCTCCATGCACATCTGTAAATACACACACACAGCACCTGCTCACGGGGTGTTTCCCCTCACCAGTCACCAGTGTGTGCCACACGGCCGTCTGGGGTCCTCACACCATCCCATGGAAAGGTTGTGGCCCAGGGAGGGTTTTCAAAGCCCCTGTGGGGTCTGACCTGCCCTCCCTTGTGACAAACTCGGATGCAGGGGGGCAATCCCCAAGAGCCTTTCACTCTGTGCAGGGCCCGGGCAAAGGGGGCCACAGCCCCCCAGGTGAGGCGCTGGGCACACAGGGAATAGTGGAAGATGCAGGGATGATGGGATCCATCCGTGCCCCTCGATGCCTGGGCACCCCATTCTGGGAGCCCTAGTGCTGCGGGGTGGCCTGGCTGTGCTGGTGGCAGTGGTGGCCAGGCAAGGACCACAGCGGTGCTGCTCTCTAATGGCTGTGACGAGAACACACCTCTCTGTTACCCGAAACGGGTCATGGAAGGATGCTTGGCATCTCTGCCTCACCACGGCATGGGAGCTGGCAGAGGTGACTGCAACCCCACAGCCCCCACGAGGCTGAAGCAGCAAGAGCCCCTCCGTCTTCCTGCTGTTGTTCCCTTGCTCACACTGCACTCAGGGTGACTGTGTGACCATCCTGTGCTCTGTGCCTCAGTTTCTCCCTGCTACTCAGGTCTCTTACCACTGATGCTCACTGTGCTCCTGAATATGCTGAGGGTTTTGCATGAGCACCTCTGGCAAGTAGCCCCTTTCTTCCCACCACACCCCCTTTCACCCTAAAGTACTGGGGATGAATTAACCCCATATTTTTTCTGCAGAAAAACTGATAAAACCTGCCTGAAGAGAAAGAAAAACAACACAGATCTGTCTGGCTTTTTTCTTGTGTTTCCAGCTTTTGTAGGGGAAGCACACACAAACCCACTGCCCATCAGCAAACATGGCCCAGGAGCAGGCTGGGATGCTGCTGCCCTTGGGGGAAGCTGACTGTTTCCATCGCGGCCCCGGGGCTCCCTGGGGCACCGGTGGCATCACAGGTTTTCCGATGGAGGCCCCAGCTCCGGAGCTGAGTCAGCATCTGAAGGCCATGTGTGGGTGGAGGCACCGAGGAGTGCAGGGAGGCCCCGGGGACCCGTCTGGGGATGATGTGACAGACAGGGGCTGTCCCGGGATTCCCCACAGAGGGACGGTGGGGACCTGTGAGGACTGAGAGCTGCCACCTCTGTTCCTGCTCCCCACTGCCTCTGGGTGTGTCCTTGGGCAGGGGGCATGGATGGACCCCACAGCCCCCGTCCTGCCGAGGCTGAGGCACCTCCTCTCCAAGAGAGATGGAGCCTGGCAGCAGCCCTCTGCCACCTGCAGCTGGGGTCCCCCGTCATGCAGAGCATCTGAGTCACAGGTTTTCCCATCACTGATCTGGGGAGCTGGAGGAACTGTGGTTTAAGATCTCCAGCCTGTCAGGCCTGGGGAAGGGGAGGGCCTGGGGTGAACTCCTGACTGCTTGCAGCTATTTAGGTGGAGTTATAGGAAAGGGGAGTCAGACTCTGAGGAGGTGTACAGTGAAACCATGACAGGCACCCAACACAAGCTGCATCAAGGGAAATTCCATCTAGCTATTTGGAAACTTTTTTCCCCTTGTGAATGTGGTAAAATACCACAGGAGCCCAGAGAGGCTGTGGGATCTCTGTTCTCCATGATACTCAGCCCTGGCCGGGTCCCCCCACCCTCCTGGCATTCAGTGATGCTCAGCAACATCAGGAGGAGTGGAGGTGAACCCAGCTGCCACCTCACGTCTGTACCAGTGCTGCCTTTTCAGGGCACTGCTGTGTGCCCTGCTGAGTGCGCTGCATGCAGTGCCCAGGCTGCAAGAGCAACACTAGCCAAACATCAGGGTGCAGACAAGCCCCCTAAGATTGGGGTGATATACCTGACCTCCTCAGGAGTGGGGTTTTTTCATCCCTCAGCACAGCTCTGCAAAAAATGGGGCTGCAGCCACCAAGGAGGAGGATGGAGAGGGTGGTTGGTCCCTTGGGTGAGCTGGGGAAGGAAGAACCAGCACCAGCAGGGGCCAAGGCACCCCAGGAACCAGGAGGTTCCACAAGGCACCACAGTACTGCACATCCTCAGCCCAGGTCTCACCTTACCCACCTGCACCAGTACCCAAGCAATGAGCTGTTGGTACACTCCATGTACCTCAGTTTACCCAATTCACCCTATGTGAGCACACACGCACTTTCAGGGTGTGAAAACAGAGCTTCCCTCTCCAGCACTGCTTTTCTGTGGGATGTAGTGCTCATGTCTGACTGCTCCCCCTTACTGGCCTGGGACTTGTGTGGGATGGAGGGAATTTGTAAGGGGTCCAGTGGTGTGATGCTGGCCCTTTTGGTCCCCATCCAGCAGGAATGTCCACTCTGCATCCTTTCCCCAGCAGAGCTGGCAGTTGCACCCAGCCAGGCAGAGCCTTCTCCCCATTCCAGCAGAGAGATTAACTCAGCACAGCAGAGCCCAGCCCTTCCCCAGGAGCTTGGGGAGAGCTGATGGTGGAATACAAAGGGGAAAGGAGGGACACATGGCGTCTGGCGGGGCAGAAGGGGTGGAGAGGGAGAAGTTGGGAAGGGACATTCCTTCTGGGGAATGGAGAGGGGAAGGATGATGAAGGGAAGCTTTAGGGAGGAGGGGCAGAATAAGGGGGGACCCCGGGTTGATTGATTGCAGGGGAGCTGGGTCAAGCGTAACTTGGGGGTACCGCTGCAGTGTGCCTGGGGGTCCATGGCTGGCGGGACCCTGCGAGGGAACAGGGCACGGGGACTGCAGGGCGCCCATGGGCCGGGCCGGGATGTGGCGGGGCCGGGATGTGGCGGGGCCGCCCCGGGCGAGGCGGAGCCGGCGGCCGCGCCCGGTAGGAGCGCGGCGGGACGCGGAGCAGCGCCCGAGGATGGGGCGAGCAGGTGAGGCCGGGCAGGGCACGGGGGGCACGGCCGGAGCTCCGAGGGTCGCTCGCTGCCCGCGGGCACCCGGCCGGAGCAGCGGGACCCCGCGGAAAGGCAGCTCCGGGCCGGCGGGGGACGGTGGCACTGGAGGATGGCTCCCTGCGGCCAGCGAGTCCTTTGGTGGTGGGGAGGAGAAGCGGGGTTCACTTTCCCCGCCGGGAAGGCTGGAGAAAGGGAGCGGGAGGGCAGGTCGCTCAGGGAGTCACCGTCCGCTTTGCTCCCCCCGCAGGCGCCGGGCTGGGCACTGTGTCCCTCTGGGGCAGTCTCCTGATCGCTGCCGGCCTTGCCCTCGATCCGGCACCGCCAATCTGCAACTGCTCGGAGCCCATGGACTACCAGGCTTTCCGGGAGGCTCCACTCCCTGAGAGCTGCTGCCTCAACTTCACCAGCTCCAACATCACCCACCTGGACTGGAGCGCACTGGTGGGGGTGCAGGGGCTGCGGGAGCTCTACCTCTCTCACTGCAGCATCACAGCCATCAGCAACGCACAGGGAGTCCCTCCTGCCTTGGAAATATTGCACTTAAGTCACAACCTGCTGGAAAGTCTCCCTGGAAGCTTTCTAGAAAATGCCCCTAATTTGAGGGTTCTTTATCTGGACAGCAACCAGCTTCAGGAGCTACCCAAGTCCTTCCTGAAAGCATCTTCCCAGGTCCAGGAGGTCTACCTGGGCTTCAATGCCCTCACCTTCCTTCCTGCCAGCCTCCTAAAGCCATCTCTGCTCCAGCTTCAGCTCTCCAACAACAGCTGGGACTGCAGCTGTGCTTTGCTAACCAACCTGGAGGGTTGGTCCAGCCAGGCTGCTGAGGTTATCTGCCACACACCAGAGCACTACCACGGTCTGGGCCTCCAGAGCATCCCCCGGGACGAGCTGTGCCGCTCGCACAGCCTCACCGCCCTCTTCATCTGCCTGCCCCCTCTCCTCATCCTCACCAGCATCACCTGGTGCTTCTGCCGGCAGAAGAAAAAGACCAACTACAGCCTTCAGAGCAGGTCCCAGAGCCGCCGGGCCATGGCACAGAGGAGCAGTGTCTGCACTGCAGTGCCAGTGTCTGCAGAGCCCCACCACTACGTCCCCTATGAGCTGCCTGCTGCTCCCTCCAAGACTGAGAAGAAAGTGCTGCTGGGGAAACAGGTCGTGCTCCAGCCCTTCGTGGATCCGCTGGAGAGTAGCAGAGACCTCTATGAGGAGGTGGAGATACAGGTGGGATCCCCCAGCAGTTCCCAGGTGCCATCCCATGAAGGGCAGCTGGACACCCCAGCACCAAGGGCAGAGGAGCTGGGCAGTGAGCCAGAGGTGGACACTGTCAGCGTGAGCGAAGTCCTGAAGGACTCTGCTGACCGGGAGAAGATCTACATGAGTCAGTCAACCAGCTATTACAACCTGGTACCTGATATTGAACTGGAGGACTCAGACAACCTGGAGTATGAGACCATCGACCTGCACTGATGCCAGGACTTGGGCTGTGTCTGGACACACCAGCAGGATGGCAGGGGCCAGGCAGGAGTGAAAGCCACCAGAGCAGGAGAGGCATGAGTCATCCTGCCATGGCTTACAGTGGCTGTTTACAAAGCTGCACCCCCAAATACCCATTCCTTCCCCTGTGCTACCATGTGAACCCCTCGCCTGCCACATGCTGCAGCTGGGCAAGTGTGCTTCAGGCTCTGGGGACCCTGTCACAGCCTGATGCTGCTTGAGGAAGGACATGGAGGGAAGGTGAGGGCTGGTTTTGGGGATCAAGTGATGGTGCTGTGCATCCCAGACCCACTGACCATAGCTGCCTCTCTTGTTGGAGCCAGATGGTGTCTGGCACAGACCTGCTGCTCTCCAGCCTGCAGAGAACACGGTCTGGAGACATTAAACAGGGCTGGCCCTGCCTGTGTGGTCTGCAGGGAGTGTCACATTTGGACAGGGTGCCCTGGGCTTGTCAGGGGAAGCCTGTGGTGGCTCTGCCTGCTGCCCACCCCACATCCCACAGTGGCACAGGGATTTCAAACAGTCAATGCATATGTGCTGCTTCATGGCATGTGTGTGTGCACACTTGTGGGAGTGGGTGTGTGAAATGCACACACAGGGCAGCAGCAGAGGGGACCCCTTGCAGCCAGCCCTGTAGGATCCAGCTCTTGATAAGAAATATATCATTTTACTCCTGGCAGTGTGGCTCCATCCCTTTGCTTGTGTTTTGGGGTAGCAGGAAGCCGACCAGTGGGACGTGGGGAGTTCAGGGATGGTGGAGTTCACTTCTATCCCATTTACTCTCCCATGCCCTGGGTGATGACCCAATGAGGGTCTTGCCCAGCATCCCTGGAGCCTCTTTTGTCATCCTGGCAGAGCAGAGCTGGGCACTGGCTAAAGGCCAGCGGAGCCTTTGCTTTGTACCAGGATTTATAACAGGGGTGGGGAAGGTGTCAGCCTGCTGCAGATGTCACAGATCCTGAACAAAGCAGGAATTTGTGGGAACAAAGGCTGGGGGTGCTGTAAACCCCCAGCAAGTCTCACCCATGGTGCTGCAGCTCTTCTCTGTGTATGGGGCGGGGGGAACCCTTGAATCCTGCTCCTCCTGCCCAGGGGGACATTCTTCAGGCTGGAAGCTGCATGGGCCACCCTGTCTGCTCTGGAGCTGTGCTGGGCCTGGTGCCCAGGCAGGAAGGGAGGGAGCTGGGCAGGGCAGGACGTGGTGCTCCAGCCGGCAAAGGAAGTGGTGTTTCCTGCAGAGTGCAATGGGGCTTCCAGCAGCCCATGGTGGGACTGCTCAGTCCCAGCCCCACCTGCCCTGGGGATGAGGATGGGGCGATTTCCCTTCATGTCCCTCATGGATGTTTCCCACTGTTTTATATCCAGCTGGACTTTTTCCTTCCCTGCTCCCTCCTTGGGCCCTGGGAAAGTATCCCAGCCTTTATTAATATCCCTCCATCACTCTTTGCCAAGTACTGCAGCCAGAGTATCTCAGTGTACCCTGGCTCGTGCCACCCCCACATCCCCACAGGGACTCAGAGGGACCAGAAGCTGCCACAGGGCAAAGGCAGGGTTAGCAGCTGTCTCCAGGGGCTGCAGCCCAGCCCGTGGCTGCAGATTTTGCCTAGAGCTAATAACAGCTGCATTTTTCACCTGTGCTCCACAAATGCCTGCACCCCTTCCATGGGTGTCCCCTCTGCTCACATACTCCGGGGTGCCATTCCCAGAGAATGATGTAACATCCTGTCCTTTCCCTCCTTCTCATGAAGCCTAAGTTCAGATGCCACGGCTGATGCAAAGGGGAGTGACCAAAATCACCCCACTGAGTCTTCTCCAGCCCTGGAGGTACTCTGGTACCTCCAGCCCCTGCCCAAATTTCCATCTGTGAGAGGTGGAAGGGAGGCGTGACCAAACCCAGTGTTCCTTGTTCTTTGCCTCTGATAGCCCTGGCACACTCAGATACATTTTCCTTAAGGGTATCAGTTTAAAAGTTCCCTGTCCTGCAAGTCCCCCTTCCTTTAAAGTTCCTGAAGTCCCTTAACAAGCCAGCCCTGCTTCTCCTCCACTGCCTTCCAGGTCACTGCTGGACCTATTGAAGTGTAACCACAAGGTCATTTCCTGCGTTGGATCATGTCCTGTGAAAATATTCCAAAGTTAGTAATGCGTGGAGATGAGAGAGCCACTGGAGGAGCAGGACACAAGTGACTTCACCTGGGTTATGTTGCAGCTGATCAACCTATGAAAGCAACTCTTTTTAAATTCAGATGCTTCACCTATGAAAAGTGGATAGGATCCTTAGCCCAGGCTTTTGCACTTCCTAAGTCCAGCCAGGCTAAAGCTGTGTTTCACCCCAGCCCCTGACCATCACTCCCTGGCTCAGTGCATAGCAGGTTTGCTCACCCCCAGGCAAGTAAATCCCTGTGCCATCCATAGGGCTGTGCATCCCACAGCCTGCACCAGCTTGGGAGTGAAGCACCACACACCCCTGGCCAGCTGCCACTGCTCTGTTCCCATGTCACACCTCCTAGGGCAGCTCCAGGTGCCACTTTCATTCCCATGAGCAGTTGCCCTTGGCAGCTGTGTTTCTCTTTCTCAGAGTAGTAACTTTGTAAACAGCACGTATTGGTGGTGAGCCATAATCCTGCTCATCAGGGGACAGGTTTATTATGTTGCTCGGACACCAAACTGGCATTTGCTCCATAAAGCCTGAGTTTCCTCATCTGTACAAAGTTCCCCAGAAACACCCTGAATGCTCCTTGCACTCTGCGAAGGATGACGGGAGAGAAGAAACACACTCGGAGGAAGCATCCGTGACACATCCCTGCCAAGTGCCCTTATCGCCTCCACTCCACCTCTCTGGAAAGCAGGCGTGGCTGCAGAGCAGCGAAAGTTTACACCAGATTACTATGGAGAAGGAATGCGCTTGTGAAAACATCCCACCCAGCCCAGGTCCCACTGCCAGGGATTCCTGAACTGCAGTGGCACCCAGCTGGGCTCGGCTCTGCTCCGCGCCCCCGAGCACAGACCCAATCTGTGAGGCACTGCCAGTGCACACCCACGCCACGACCTGCTGCCGTGGTCATCGGCAGCAGGTACCATTCTCCAATGCACAGCTCTGGCATTGACTCATACTCACCTCCCTGCCAGCAACACACGATAAACCCACGCTCCCCAGGGCACCTCCTGCTGTTACACCTGGCAAACATCACAGGAAAAAAAACTTAAACCCCTCCCCCCAAAACCAAGCTATCTGAGGGGACAGAGAGATGCATTTTTAAACCATGAGACTTGGGTCTCACCACAACTCTGCTTGGGGCAATATGATCATGGGCCACCTCCTCTAGTTCAGAGCTAATAATTGTGACACTGGGGCTGCAGGAAGCCCGACCTGCACCAGTGATCTAATGGATAAATGAGGATTTTGTGTAAATACGTAAGTGGGATGAAGTGTGCAGTGTGTTCACCTGACAGGCACAAGCTGTGCGAGCATGGCCTGTCCCATGGCACAGGACCCTTTCGATGGGCTCCCAATTTTCCCCAATACCTGCACAAAGAGCTACTATTTGCAGATTTACTTTCCTTAAGGACAGGAGCTTCTAGGAATGATATCACAAAAACAGAAAATCCAGAAAAGCTTTCATTCACCACAGCTTTCTAATTCCACCACAAGTGACAGGCTGGAGTTTGTATCCAGCTTTCGAAAGGGACAGACCATGACATGAGCCTGGCCCTTCTGCTAGAAGGAATTGATCTTGCACTGGAATGAGACCAAGGAGGTCAGGGAAAGACCAGCTGGTCACTGAGCAGTGCCATCTAGTTTGGGTATGAGATACTGGATCCTGAAGGGAATTGTACAAGGAGGCAGGAAACACCAAAAGGAGCTGCTGGTCTGAACCAGGGGATGGGAGCTCATGTTATGTGGAAGGCAGAGGCACAAGTTACCAGCTGCAGAGGCTGAAGGTGTAAAAGCCAAGTTTTCAGCCAGACTTAGCCTATTTCCCCACTGACCTCTCCAACACCCCAACTGCAGCACATGCTGACCTAACAGCACAAGAACGAGGGGGAAGCAAGCTCCTAGGAACCCATCTTAATGGGGGTGGACACTCGCACCTTCCTCCCGCTCACAGGTTTCCAGTACTGGACATTCTCCACTTCTGCCAAATCTGACAACTCTTTTTCACTTACACTTGGTCCTGCAAGTCACTTAGAACCCACAGAGATGTTTCAGTCAAGCGCATGCAGGGTCAAGTTTTGCCTGAAGACATTAAAGTGCTCAGGGATTCCCTAGAGTTCCATCTTCCATCGCATTTTACAAGGTAGGTGGAGCAACAGAAGCCCCTTCCACAGTGCACAAATGAGCACACAACCTCTTACGGTAGTAGACTCTTGGTTTTATTCGTTCTCTTAGCACAACAGTTTTTATTCATTTGCCTTTTCTGGCCTTGATCTTCCTCAAGTAGAACTCTAATTCCTTGCCTTCCAACACATAGCCATCGGCTCGGCCACACTGTCCAGGTCTGGAGGCAATGCAGGCTGCAAGGAGAAGTCATCCAGTTAAAGTTTGGCAATTGCCCACCCCAGTGCACACACCAAAGAACAAACACTGCCCACGGCCTCCCTGCAGCAGCACGGCCGAGCAGCTCATCAGTAACTGAGTCACCAGTTCATGTGCCTGCAGCAGCACCCCTGCAGTCCCCAGTGAAGTCCTCCTCAGATCTCCAAACTGTCATCGCTCGGTTCAGTAGCAGAACTGGACAAAGGTCTCATCACCAGAAGACTTCAGAATGCTCAACTGTTTGCCAGAGCTTGAAACATCAAAGCTCTTAGATGCCTGCAGGCACATTTTTCTGACACACACTTGCTCATCTTGCAAGTCTTGAGCCCCATTTCTTTCTCAAAGCCCCAACAGAAATAATCAGCTGCAGGAGCCTGGCTAGCCAGATTTCCCCACCCTGCCACAACTGGGTTATCTCTGGAGAAGACAAAAGAACAAGTTACATTAATGCTGCAGGGACTCACCAAGTAGCTTTCCTTGCTGGAACTGCTCCTCAAGAATACTTGCAATCTTGGCATTTTTCTTTCGCTCATCATATTTTTTCTGGATCTTCTTTGAACGCTTCTTGTTCAGTATTTCCTCCTCTTCAGGAGTCTAAACCCAAGACCAAAAGCAAAAAAATTGTTGAACAAATGGCCACCTTCCACTAACGCAAGTGTTTTCCACTACCATGAAAGAAACCCTTGTATTCTCAGCACTGTACTGTTTTCAAACTCACACCTGGCCGAGGTACAAATACTTTGATCTCACAGAGGCGCTGCATATCACTTTTGAGACTAAGAAATGCAACACTGCTAACTGGAGCCACTGCTGACAACTGACCACAGTGCCCTAGGGAAGGCTGTTCTCAAGTCAATGAAACTGCAAAGGTTTCCCTGGTGAATCAATCCTCCTACAAAAGCAGTGAATCCTCTTTCCCTCTGCAGAAATAACAAAAGAACTTGGGTGTGGTGCAAGTCCAGGCAGACAAGCTCTCCCGTTTCTGCACTACACAGCACCCAAACGAGAACTGCTTCACTTTTAATGCAAGGATTAAGCTGAATGCTACATATGAGGTTGCAAATACCTTCTAGCAGTCCAGAGTCTGATTCTCAGCTTAATGCCTCAAAGTAGTTTCAAGGCTCAGTGTAGTTTCAACACACTTAAAAACACGCTAAAGTTTAATTAGCAATCCCTTAACTTTTCAGCAAAGCAATCACTGCCCAGCACAAGCACCTGACCTACAAAGTCTTCCTCAGCATCCTAAATTGTCATCGCTCTCCCTTCAGTAGCAGAACTGGACAAAGGTATCATCATTAGAAGACAAAGATTTTGACAGGCAGGTCCTTGTGCACAAATGGGCGTAATGCTTCCAGGAGTGCTCCTGCTACTGAGCACTCCATTAAGAGAGCCAGACTTATCCTGGGAACCTATGGGAACACAACTCAGATAAGCAATACTGCTGGGTACCCAACCTTATCGTGGCAAGCCCTGTCTATTAGGATAGGTAACTGCCTCTGCAGGGCAGACTCTGCTCTGCCAGGAGGCAGCAGGACAAGCCAGGCGTACCAGTTTGGCGCCCTTCTTGCGTCCGAGGGGCAGGGCGTAGTGGGCCTCGTACCACTGCCGGTAGGGGGTGCTGTCAATGAGCACGATGCAGTTCTTCACCAGGGTCTTTGTCCGCACCAGCTCGTTGTTGGAAGCGTTGTACACAACATCAATAATTCTGGTCTTGCGAGTGCAGCCTTTCAAAAGAAGAGCATGAGTTCAGACCTACAGGGATCAGACAGTTGAGTATATAGTTCACAGCATCTCAAACATACCCTTTAAAAAACTTTGCACTCGATACCCCATCCAGCCTGCCTGGCACCGAACTAAAGTTAATTAAAAGTTGCATCTATTTTTTATCAGTCAAACTTTTTGTTGTTAGGACAGAAATCTACACCTGGAAATTAAATCTTTCCTACACGAAAAGCCAGGATCAGTGGCCTTGCTGGGACTCATCTCAAAGGTATTTAAGCAATCCTAAAATACAAATTTCCAGACTGCAAGATCAGCAGATGCAGATGGCTCAATGCTGTACACATTTGCTAGAATTACTGAATTAAGCCATACTGAGCATGACTGCCCTGCAACACATTCCAGAAATCTTTTCTATAGGATGAGGGTTTATGAGTAAATTGAAAAGTCCACTGGTGTTTTCACCTTTCCAAGACCCACCTGAAGCATGCAGTCTTAGCTACTAGATTTGACTGTTTAGCAGTCCCCTGCCCTGAAAACAGCCCTCCACATTACACAAAGATCACTCACAAGATGGGTTTTCTCCCTTCATTCATGTACCTTGTCCTTGCTGCAAGGTACACTCAGCCCCTTCCATGTGCAATACTGACTGTAATATCATTCTGCACTGCATAGACAATGCTCTGAGATAACTGAAAGCATGTCCTGTCCCCTCACACCATGCAGCTCACTAACCCACACCCTTCCTTACTGCTGTTTTACCATCCTACTCAGCAACACTGAGTGGGGCCAGGCTCAAGTGATACTGCTGTCAGGTTTGTAAAGAAAAGAAAATCCACCTTGCTCAGAGGAAATATGACAGAATCCCCCTCTTGCTTCTGGGCTTCCTACTTTTGCTTAGCAAAGCAGAAATATGAAATTGCACATGCTAATGTAACACTGTCCCAGGGTCAGGCCTTCTCACAAGCATCTTCAGTACCTTTCTCTTTTGCACAACATCGCTTAACTTTTAGTAACCATATTCACTGATGAAAAAACTTGTGTTTATGAAGAACTATTCATACACAGGATTTCAGCCCCTCTTTAGTCCCCTTCCCCCATAAAAAGTTAAAGTAAGCATGTCACTCAGTGTAACTATGACACTCCTATCACTGTGAACTTAGTGGAAATCCAAGTCCCCTAAGGCCACATAAGGTCAAAGTTATCATCATCACCATGCATGCTGCTTCAGCTGCCAGCTCCAGGATGTTCAATCCAAGCCCACAAATCCATGCTTGCATCCTTCTACTCTGCAGCAGTACAGCAGACCCGTGCAGGTTTCCCTTCCACGCAGCAGGCTCACCATATACTTACATTCTGACCCCCAGGAGAAGTTGCCGACATCCAACCGAAGGGCTCGGTACTTCTTGTTTCCCCCACGAACCCTCACGGTATGAATCCGGCGTGGGCCAATCTGCAGTCAGAAACAAATGCCAGGCTGCTGTTGGTGCTGGAATGCTGCATGGCCCTCACAGAAGCCCAGCACAGTCCTAACCTCGAAGGCAATGTGGTCAGTGTAACTATGACAAACCCCAGCATCGGCAGATACAGTAAATGACCAGAACGGTCTGTTGCATCTACCTAAGGTGAAAGTTTCATCACTCCAATTGCCTCTTACTGCTAAAATGTGTCACTGCTTTCCATCGGCAGAGGGGCAAACACCACTTTTTAGAGAAGCAGGGTCAGATACTGAACCCCGCACCAAACAGCAGGTTTAAACCTCTTAGAACAAGAGCAGCAACTCGAGTTCGAAAACACGATTTTGACCAACCTGAGCCAATCACTCACCTTAGTGTTGGCGGGAGGTCGCCCCAACTCATACTTCCTCTTCTTATGGTAGGGCTTCCTCTTGCCCCCAGTCTTGCGACGCTTGTGCCAGTTGTCCCTGGAGATACCTGAATGGAGAGCAGTGTGGTCAGAGTGCGCCACGAGCCCACCTGGCTGCAGCAGCAGGGCGTGGTTCTGAGTCCTCAGCTCTCCAAGGTTGGTATCCGCACAGTGCACTCAGCCTTATGCAGCAGTTAGAGAAGCTTCATCATTGATACTCAGATCTGCCCCGAACGCATCCATTCCAGCAGAGCTGTACAAAGCAGACAGAACCCCTCTTCCGAGTCCTCTTTGGGAAGCTGCCTCCCAACGTACCTCGCGTGCTGGGCACTCTCTGGGAAGCGCCCGATGCCGATCTGACAGGCACACTACAGCAATCATCCTACGCTACTGGCAGGATGTGGTAGGTCCGCTTTAGGAAGGGACCCCCATCCCGCCTGTCCGCTGAGCCCCTGTGAGACACCCCAAATCAACTCAGCCTGCTGGGTCCCCAACGGGGACCATCTCTGCAGAACAGGCCACCTCCCACAACGGCACAAACTGCCAACTTGCTCTGTGTTCCACAACGCCACCCCGCACCCCTTCTGCTGGGTCCACTAAACGCTATTCCACCTCACCCGCATCTGTTCATCTGCAGCAGACACCGGGAGCGAGCCCAGCGCTCGGGATCTGCAGGAAATCAAGGCACGGCGAAACGAGGCCGCCCGCCCTCACTATCCACCAGCAGCCATGTTGGGCCCGCTCACCCTCCCCCCGCCCGCGGCTCGGCGCTATCGCAGCCGCCCCCGATGGCGAGCGGAGCAGGCTGGCGGCAACCCCCGCTTGCCACCCGGTGGGGGATCGGGGCGGATGCGGTGGCGCAGCGGGCGGATGGCGGCGGATGTCGGCAGGCCCGGGGCCCCCTCACTCACCCATGGTACAGCACCGGCGCAAAGAGGCGGAGCGGAAGCTCGCGGGACGGCTTGGCGGGGCGAGCTCTCGCGATGCGGTGACGTCACCGCGCCGCCAGAGCGAAGCACGCGCCGTTGCCTGGAGACGCGGCGGAGCCCAAGGGAGCTCAAGGACAATGGCGGCGGGTCGCGGGGCCGGCTGTGCCCGCGGGCCCGGCACGGAGCGCGCATTGCCAGGGCTCTGTCTGCGGCAGCTCCGTCCCTCCTGTCCCGCGGGTCACTGCGCGAAAGCCTCCACGCAGGGCCCGGCGTCCCGCGGCGGAGCTGAGCGAGCACAACACCCTTCCCGCACACGGGCTGCGCGGGTCGTGATAGCCTCATTAGCATACGCTCATTAGTATTCTGCGTCATTTGCATGCCCGGTGTGCAGCGCTGTATTCATTAGCATATCCTGCATTAGTATTCAGATTTATTCCCGTACCCAGGGTGCATCGCGCGTCAGCGGAGCGGCCCGGGCCGCGCTTTCCGCCTGCTCTCCGTGGTGCCGCTTCCGGGCCGGGTGGGGCTGTGACACGAGATTAGCCCAGGCCGGCAGGAGATCCAGCCGGGCCGCCGGGGAGTCGCCGTGTCCTAGACAGGGACAGCTGAGGGACGGCCAGTGCGCGAGCCGATATGTCGGTATACTCTGGTTTCTCTTCAGATCGTATAAATCTTTCGCCTTTTACTAAAGATTTCCGTGGAGAGGAACAGGCACGAGTGTCGAGAAATTTTTTGAGGCTCCATTTCGGTGGAGCTATCCCTATTTTGGTTGAAAAACAGAGGAAAACTTATAGTGTCGTCAAACGCAGTGGGGCTGCATGCGGGCAGGTAAAATCCGCATACGACAGATACTATCTGCCGAGACGTACACAATGTGGGCATGTACGGTATTTAAAAGATTAAATTGGGTCCTGCACGATCATTTGTGTCTGGATTTCACTGGCGGATTTTAGGGATTAGCTGGATGGGTGCGGCCAGGGCGCTGTGTGCATTGACGTTATATTCAGATGCAGACAGGTGACAAACGCTTTGCTTCAGGGCTGTGTCTTGGGACTGGCTGGGGCTTTTACTATCTTTATCAATGTCACAGGCAGTGGGAGTGAGTGCACCCGCAGCCAGTTTGCAAGGTGAGTGGTGTGGGGGACACAGCTGAAGTACAGGGTGCCATCTAGGGGGCCTGGAACACTTGGGCGCACAAGAACCTCATGAAGTTCAACAAGTCCAAGTGCCCCGTGCTGTTTCTGGGTCTGGACAATCCCAGACATGAGAAGAACTGGAGAACACAGACTGGACAACTCACTGAGGGCAGCCCTGCTGAAAAGGAAGTGGGGGCTTTTATGGGTGAAAAACTGGACATGAACCAAGAGTGAGCAGTCATGGCCAACTGCATCCTGGCCAGCAGGTCAGGGGAGGCAATTCTGCCCTTTTACTGCTGAATTCAGCTTTTTGGTCACCAGTACAGGAAAGATATGGATATGTTGGAGCAAATCCAGAGGCGGCTATGAGGATGATCACAGGGCTGGAGCCTCTCTCCTGTGAAGACAGGCTGAGACAGCTGGGGTTGTTGAGCCTAGAAAAGAAAAGGCTTTGGGGAAATCTTATTGAGGCCTTCCAATACTTAAAGGGGGCCTATGAAAAAAAGATAGAATGACTTTTTACAAAAGCGTGTAGTGATAGTGCAAGAGAGAACGTTTTAAAATTAAAAGATAAGAGATTTAGATTGGATATTAGAAAGGAATTCTTTACTGTGGGGGTCGTGAGGCACTGGAACAGGTTGCCTAGGGAAATTCTGCCTGCCCTATGCATGGGAAGTGCTCAAGACCAGGTTGGAGAGGGCTTTGAGCAATGTGGTCTAGGGGGACATGTACCTACTCATGGCACAGGGGTGGGAACGATATCATCTTTAAGGTCCCTTCCAACCCAGACCATTCTGTGATTCTATTTCATTTTCCTTACAGTTTTTAATTTAATACTACTTTACTTTAATTGTTAAACTCCTTAGTCTCAGCCCATGAGTTTCTAACTTCTGCCCTTCCCACGGGCTGGGGGCAGTGGGCGAGGGGCTCCATAGCGCCCAGCTGGGGTTAAAGCACCCGCGAGCCCCGCTGAGGCTGCGTCCGCCCCGCCCCGTGCCCGGCCTGATTTGCATACCCAGAGTGCCCCGCGGCCTGGCCGGTGCCCGGCCCCGCCGCTGTCCGGCGCTGCGGCCGCTCCCGCCCGGGCTGTGAGGGCTGTCCAGCGTGGGCATCTTCCGGGGTTGGGGATGCGGGGGCGGGAGCGGGGCGGCGGGGAGCCAGGTCGCCCTGACGCAGTCAGGGTGAAGCAGACATGGGACGTGTCGGGGAGGAAAGCCGAAGTATACTCTGGTTTCTCTTCAGATCGTATAAATCTTTCGCCTTTTACTAAAGATTTCCGTGGAGAGGAACAAGTACGAGTGTCGAGTAATTTTTTGAGGCTCCATTTCGGTGGAGCTATCTCTTTTCTTGTTCAAAAAACAGCTTGGTATATAGCAGTGCTCTGGTGTCGGACGTTTTTAAGGTCACAAAAGTAATTTGCTGCTGTTACGTGACGTCAGTCACCCGTCGCCCAATTTCAGCGGGGTTGGCAGCTGCACCGCGACACTCCCCCGGCCCCGAGCTTGTCCTGCCGGACTGCGGCTGGAGTTTCACGCAGCAGTTCCTGAGAGCAATGCTTCCGCCACCCCAAGCCGCACTGACGCGACAAGGCAGGGCAGGGGACGACCGCCCCCGACCTCCCTTCCCGGTAGCCGCAGTCCTGCCCACCCCCTAGGACTACATCTCCCGACAGACCCTCCCACGGCCTGCCGGGAGATGTAGTCCCGCGGCGACTCCCGGCAGCCCCCGCGGCACGCCGGCGCGCGGGGTTTAAACCGGTGGCGGTTGCCGGGCGGGTGTTTCGCTGCTGGGGCGGGACGTGGTTCCTGTCCCTGTGCCCGTGCCATGGACCCCCGCCTCTACCACATTGTCTATCCTGGCGCCGTTATTAACATCCAGCGGAGCAACGGTGAGGAATGGGGCATGGGGAGTCTGCAGGGTCCCAGTCGCCGTCGCCCGCGGGAATCCCGGCGGCGTGGGGCGGCCGGGTTTGGGCTCAACGCCGGCTTTTTTCAGGTGCAATCCATAAGGCAACCGTGAAGATAGTGAATGTGGAGCTTTCCAGCGTGACCGTGGAGTGGGTTGAGTGCGGCGCCACCAAAGGCAAGGAGGTGAGTGACGGCTGCTCGCGGCCCCTTCCTGCCCCGGGCGCTCCAACGCCCCGGGAAGCCCGAGGCTCGTCAGGAGCGGCCCTGCTCCTCTGCCCCGCTGGGCGGGCAGGGCTTGTCCCGGCTGCTGCAGCTCGCTCCGTGCTCTGCTGGTGTCATACGTAATGAAAGCAGTGTTCTAGGTGTGCCAAGGTAAGGTGAGAGAGCTGCAGTGCCAACGCTTCACCCTTTGCCTTTCAGAGGATCAAGGACGTGTTGGGACTCTTGCACTGTTGACTTGTTCCAAGATTCCAGTTTTCCAGCTCTGTGGGCTGTTTGTTGGCTTTCCATGTCTTATCTTATGGCCTTCAGGCTTTCCTTAAAAACCCTTACTAATAAGGTGTTGCGTTAACTGGGCTAGGTTTGGCTTCCTGAATCTCTGCACCAATATGCAATAAATACAGTGTAAGATGGGATGGGAGAGAGGGGCATTTGAAGGTGATGAAGCTGAAATCCCGACACTTAAAGTCTGACACTCAGCAAATGTACTTGTTCTTCTGGTGTCTCTAGAAATGTGCAGACTCTGGATTTCACTGAAAATCTTAAAAGTTGCCATTGGCTGGTTTTTTGAAACCAACTCTTACTCTCTGCATGTGCCTGCTGCCTTCAAATATAAAAAATATACAGATTCAGATATAATTGTTGGCTAAATTGCATGTATGTGTTAAGATGCTAAAAATACTTCAAAATCCAGCAATTTTTTATGTGCTTATGTATATATGCTGTGCATGTGCTTACACACACTTACATTGCCACATATCTGTTTCTGAGCTAATTCACTTTCCAATTAGCTGCTAACCAATTCCACCTGAATTAGACTTCATAGATTATTCTTTTTTTGCTAGAAAGTGCTATTTCTACATTTTAGAGACTCACCTAGTTGCTTTATTCTGTTTTTGTGGTCTCTTATTTAATAATTCCAAAGTTAACTGAGAACTCAAGTACTTCCCTGTGGTGCTTGTGTTGCCTTGTTAGCTGAATTGCACGCTGCTGGAATTTGTGTGTACAGGTGTTTTCAATCTCTTCAGTGGGGATAGTTTTGAAAAAGAACAGAGACTGAGTGCTCAAGCCTGCCTTAGCCTATCCCTGCCTTTGCCAGGTGCCCTATAATGAGGTGAAGGCAGGATTATGATTTCACATGAGTGTCAGTCAGGAAGTGATAGCTGGCCCCAGGTGAAATCGTTTACAGTAGTAAGCGAAGATGCAGGTGAATTAAGTTATGGATTAAATGCTGAATCCTTAATTTCCCAGAGTCTAAGCAGCTCTTTGACGTTTATTTTGGTAAACACTTAATGCTCTGTGAGCATAGAAGTCACAGAGCTGCTGAGATTTACTAAGATTAGTAGTGGGAGATTACGAGCAGGGGATGCCAAATGGGCTTTGCCCTTCTCTTCACAAGTGCTCTATGGCACCTGCAGAGCTGTGTGGTGTTTGGCAGCTGAGGGTAAATGGCCTAACTAGCACATTTTATCTGGTGTATTTAGATGTACCAGATTGTTCAAATGGAATAGGAACTACTGTTTTGCTCTTCCAAGCAATTTTAATATAGCATTTGGCAGGCAGTGGGTCAAGTTTGTTTGCCTTCACTGAAAGTCCAGATTAGAAGAAAACAAACCTTGAGTGGTAGCAGCAGTATTCTACCATGTAAAATCCTGCCTTTGCTCTTGCAGGTTGATATTAGGGATGTGATTGAAGTAAATCGTGAATTATTAGGACCACCTCCTGCTGATGTGAAAGAGAATGTTCCTTTGCAAGACAATGTAACTTCACAGGTAAGTGCTTTAAAGTAGTTTAGTTTCTTCTAAGGTACTAAGACCTATACTAACAGGTCTTGTTATCTATAATACTCTCAATCTTAAAGTTTGAGATCTCTAGCTTGTCTTTTCTGCCTCATAGGCTTTGGTCAGTAATTCTTGTTGTATTGATGTTGTCCTGAAGAACAGTGCTAGGTGTTTGCTGCTTGCTCCAATTGCTTACAGCATTCCTTGTTTTTCAGAAACAGAAGCGTAGAACAACCCTTTCAAAAATTCCAGCTCCACGGGAAGGTGAGAAAATGTTTGGTTTTTTTTTTTTTTTTCTCTGCTATGCCTTTGTAGAACAGTGCTGGTCTTTCACTGTAGTCATAATATTGTACTTTAGTGCATCATAAGGCTGCTCATTCAGGCAGTACTAACAAAGAGGATACTGTCTCACACCAATGTTTTGGGCTCCTGAGGGCAGGAACTCTCCTAAAAGGTTGCTGTCCTCCCTCAGTGAGCTGGGGTTTGTTGAGGTGATCTTCTCTTCTGCAGTATTGCTGTAGTTATTCCCTACTTTAAATATCACTAGGCAGTTGCTGTTGCAGTGAGTTTTAAAGTTCTGTATGGAGCTTTGCAAATGCCACAAACAACGGAAGTTAAGTGGCAGTTATTAAGATTAAAAGTGTCAGAATGAGAGTGGAAAGGACAAGAAAGAAATAGTGGTGACAAATGTATGTCTCCTCATCAAACAGTCTCCCTAGAAAATAAGTAGAGCTTTATGCTTGCAGACGTTTCAGAGCAGGCAGCCAAAGTGCCAGCTGGTGTGCCCAGCTCACTGATTGCATGTCAGTACAATGTGTTGAGCAAGGCCAGAAGAGTAGATAGAGATGTCAGTGTGGGATTGCTAAGCAATTGTTCTTCCTGAGGTGTCAGATATTAGAAAAGGCCCATTTTTCTACCTTCTCTTAGCTTTATTAGCTGTCTCCTTAGGCTTTTTGAATTGTAAATGGCAGCATTACAGATCTATTTGTAGTACACTGTATGATGCTGAGATTGAATGATTACTAATTTAATGATTCTCTTGAAGTGCATAGTTAGCCAAAACTTATGCTCCTCCATTCACTTGAGCTGTAAACAAAACATCTGGGCTTATCTGGCCTCTTCTGTTGCATGCAATGCAAGGCAGGGAAGCTAGTCCCAGAAGACAATAGTACCAATTCCCTGGCATCAGAGAGGCAGGAGTTGTTCAAGAATCCTAATGTGTAAGAAGTTGTTCCGTACTAGAGTATCCTGAATTTTCTCAAATTCAGAGATCTCCATAAATTTTCTGAAGTGACAAGCAACATGATGTGGTAAAGTCATGACTATCTATATATAGGTCCGTTAATAGAACTGGATAGCCAGCTGGAAAACACAAAATGTGTTAATCCAGTCACTGGTTGATGGAAAGATGTCCTTGCAGAGGTCACAGCTCCCCTGAAGTATAGAATCTAACTGCATATCTAAAATATCTGTTGCCGGTCCTACTGGCACAGTCTTGTCCCTGAAGAGCTACTCAGCACTTAAGAGCAGTAGAGTTTTCAGTATTCATTAAGTAATTTCTGTTGTTATAACTAGCTAAAGCCCAGGAGTATCAGAGCATCTATCCTGTTGCAAACTCTGCACTGCACCAATCAGAAAGCTAACATTGGCTTCAGACTTGTTCTTAGACTAAACAAATTAAAGAAGATCAGCAGGTGTCTGTCTCCATCTTATCTGGGAAAGAAGCAGAAGCAGTGCTTTCAGAATTAATTAAGAAATAGATTAAGAAATAGATATTGCCTCAGTCCCATGAATCAATAGGAATTTTTGAGGATGCTGAATATCCTCACATACAAGGATCACTTAAATCAAACCCATTTAGATGGAGTGAATCCTCCAGTTAATCTGCCTGTTCAGAAGCACCAGCATTTATGGAAACAGTGCTGCTGAGTGTGAAATGAGATCATGTCTGGTCATGTGGGACAAGAGAAAATGGAATAAAATGCCCTTTCTGAGTATAATGAAACTGATGCTTTTTGTTTCTAAAATTGCAGCAGTCACATCTAATGTCTCTGCACATGAGCAGAAGATTCAAGGTAAAGAGTTAACAGGAGCAATAACTTTTGGGTATGGTTCTAAGGAATTTCATTCAGAATTGAAAAGAACCCTTGGTCTCCAACAGATCTGGTGTCCTTTGAAATAAGTGATTCATTCTGGATAAAGTCTAATAATTGCTAGCCATGAGAGGTGAAGGGAGTTCTAGCTTGCATATCACACTTTCATTTTCATATCAGATTTGCCTTTTTTTAACAAATCTATTGAGGTAAACATTCCAATCCTTCTGCTAGGAAGCTTTTTAAAGGACTTGATCTCAGTGAAAGAAATACCTTGGCATGTGAAAATGGAGACTGCCTACAAAGAGCCCTTTTTCATAGATTTGCTGTTGTGGTTATACAGGGTCTTTTAGCTGAATGTAGTGCTATGGAGCTCCCAGCCTACTGTGTACCACACATGGTCTGTGCGTGGGTGCCCTCATGGTGGGTGGGCACAGTCCTGCCCATGGCCAGTTGCCAGGCTGCTGTACCCTTGTCATCATAAAAGAAATAATTCCTACAGCCCTGTAAGTGTGAAGCTTCAGAGGATTTAGTGTTCTCTTTCTTGAAACTTCCTCCTTCCTAGGTATTAAGTGTTAAGGTGCTGGAACTATCATATCCTTATGTGAATCCTTAGTGGGATCTGAAAGAAATTCACTGGAATTGCAAGTCTGGAATGAACTGTTTGCTTTTCTGTAGTGGTGGGTTTATTGATCAGTTTTCACCCACTTGCATTGTTTTGTCCTGCACTTTGCTAATGCAAAAGATCCTTATAACCACACCTTGTTCTCCACTGCTCTGTACTTTGTGAGCAATTGATTAATTTTGAGTGTCTGAGTGTCTCTGGATTCCTGTTTCCAAAGCTGTTCGTGGCCGTTCCAGGATGTATTCTATCAGAGAATCCCAGTACAGCCTCCAGGAAGATGAGATGGCAGTAGATCCCTGCACTTCTTTGCAAACCAGGAGATATTCGTCAAATCCTGGTAAGTGGAGAAGCATCCCAGTGAATTCTTAACGTCAAACAATTTTCACTTTGTGTGCATTTAATTATTCAAATTGCAAATCCCAGTGGGAGAGCAATCTGAACTCTTTCATAGATAAGAGACCTAGAGGTCTGCCACTATGCAAATATCCAGGGCTCCGACCTGAAGTGTTTTCCAAAGGACTTTGGAAACAAGGTTGTGCATAATGATGTATTTTCTTAGCCAGAGAGCTGTGGCTGGGCAAGTTGGGTGGATGTGGTATCTCCTTAATGGCATAAAATGGTATTAATGGGGCTAGAGTGGGAAGAGAAGTGCCTTAGCACTGCTGACAACACATCCTGTAACTATACTGGTAGTAGTTTTACTTGGTAGTTATACTGGTTGAGTAAAGCAAGAACTTGAGCCTCCTCAAATTACAAAATTGTAGTTATATTACAAGGCTACCCTATGAATAACTGAGGGCATATCTTGCATGTTCTACAAAAATACTGAAATAAGAGGCTGGATACTAAATTCTTGTGTAGTTGGTTTGGCTTTGATTTGCAGCGTTGCATAAAAGTTGGTGATTGGCAAAGGACTTAAAAGTTTACCACAGGTTTTAGATAGTTTTCTCTTCTACTGCAGGAGTTGAGAAATGCCTGTGGTCTATGAGGCTTTACAAATTACAAAATTATTCTTGATCTTTGCAATCTAATCATTGGTTTTGGTCTGGCTTCTTTCAGCAGCTGGCCGAACCAGGGGTAGCGGGCTGGGTTGTGTTCCAGAAGCCTCACTGTCAAGTGTAAATGGAAATACAGAGAATCATCTGCCTGCTGCTAGAACGAGCTCTTCAGAGAGCCCAGGTACCAGGGAGCAGTGGATAAAGGCTGACTCATCAGTCAGCAGTGAATCACTATGTGATTGCTACTTTGTGTACTCAGAGACTAAAGCATTGAAAAGGTGACTTTGGCAGCAAGACAGAGTATCTTGATCATTTTTTTATTACAGATGTGTAATTCTGTTATAGTGGTATTGCCTCAGAAGTGCTGCCTTTGCTTTAGGGTGGTAGTAGGCAGTTTCTTCCAAGACAGTTTCTGTAACAGATCTGGTTTGGGAAGGAAGTGCTACAAAATTAATGGCCATCCTTCTGAAGGTGATTTTCCTGTACGAGCTAGTTATCAGCAACCTGGAAAAGTTGAAATATTTGTCTTGTGCTTAAAACCTAGTATGAAATTTTAACCCAAGAAACTGTTTTCATTTTATCTAGTCCGAAGAAGATCCAACATTGTGAAAGAGATGGAGAAAATGAAAAACAAGAGAGAAGAAAAGAGAGCTCAAATGAGTGAGATCAGAATAAAACGAGTGCAGGTGGAGTACTCTACAATACGCTCATAACAGGAAATTCTATAGGACCCTGTACTACAATAATTGAAACCAAAGCGTATTTTGGACAGGCTTTGTTCTTAGAAAGCTGTACATAAGGATGGATTGATTCTGGTTTCAGAAAGTTGTGAATCTTTTAAAATGCTTTGAATTGCATACAGCTGCTTGTTTAATAGACTTTGTGGCCTTTTTTTGCTGTAACAGATCAATAACATTCACATCCATGGTTTTTCCATGCAGGAGTTTGACAGCACCTGTCCAAACTGGGAGTTTGCGCGTATGATCAGTGAATTCAGAGCGACTTTAAAATGCCAGCCAATATCTATAAGTGATCCAGTAAGTAAATACTGAGGCTGCTAACTGCAGCCTGTAGACAGACTTCTCAATTTTGTACTGAAAATGTTGGCTTCAATTAGTTGGTGCATTGCTGCCTCTTGGAAATCCTCTGAGCATATTGTGAGCTTGAGGAAATTGATATCTGTGAGGTCACTTGCCTTCCCTATTTAGGGCTAAGCTGTCTTGTTTTACTTTGCTTCTGTCACTATGAAGAGCCTGTGGTTCAACAATTATTGTGCAATGATGTGTGACTGTCAGTTTGTAAGTTGCACAGCCATTGTTGTAGGAATAGGTATAATTTAAAATGGTCTGACTTATTACAGAACATGTTAATATAAGTAAGTAATATGTTCAGCGATTTCAAATAGGTCAAAAAGTGGAGGAGCAAAAGTAGAGGTTGAAAACTAGAGAACCCCAGCTTGGTTAGTACACTCAGCCATGAAAAAACCCTGTGCACATATCATTGTGACAGGAGAAAAGCTTGGTACCTTTGCCTTCTGTCTCACCCAATGGCATATGCACTTCTCAACTCATCTGATATGTAGCTGTGCTGCACAAAGAGCTCAATTTGCTGCATCAGTAAAGAACTCCAAGTCACCAAGAACCTCTGGGGTAAATGGAAATATTAATTTTCCTGATTAATTATTGTACCATAGCTTCAGTATTGATACAACAAATTTTGCTGGGAAGCATTTCCACCTTTTGTGTTGGAGAATGCTGCATAAAGGTAAATTATTTGTAGTGTTGCTTTTGCACTGAATGCAGTTTAAGACTGACATCGCTACATGAGTGGGTTGGCTCAGAAGCAACTCTGATCAGCATATAGAAAAATGGATGTAAGGGACCATCAGATCTCTCTGTAATAAGGAGTGAGTGTAATTGGGAAATAATTATTTTCTTACCTTTCTTTCAGATAGAAGAGCACAGGATTTGTGTCTGTGTGAGAAAGCGCCCTCTCAATAGGCAAGGTGAGTATACTGACCAAACAGCTGTCTTGAACAGTCTGACTTTTTTCATTTTCATTAAAACTGAGGGTCTTTTCTGTCAACAGAACTTACAAAAAAGGAATGTGATGTGGTTACTGTTCCAAGCAAGTGTGTCCTGATGGTGCATGAGCCAAAGCAGAAAGTGGACCTAACAAAATACCTTGAAACCCAAACATTTAGATTTGACTTTTCATTTGATGAAACTTCTTCGAATGAAATGGTATACAGGTAATGCTTGCTGCTCACTGGAAATGACTTTCAGATAAAAGTGTGGAGCTATGGCTAGATGGCATCTAAGCTTAAAGAAACTTGAAATAAGTATTAGAATCCTTTTTGGAGGAAGCCAAAGAACTGAAAAGTCTAAGGGTTATTTTTGGCATAATCTTTCTGCTTGCCTAAGTTTTTTAAGTTTCTGCTTTTTTTTAAGTTTCTTTTCTTGTTAAAACGGATGATGAAGAAGCAGTGTATGAAATATTTGCTTTAAGTATTTTTTCTTTTGAATATTCAGATTCACTGCTAGACCTCTTGTAGAGACCATCTTTGAGGGTGGAAAGGCGACATGCTTTGCATATGGCCAGACAGGCAGTGGCAAGACACATGTAAGTTTTTCTCCAAGGTTTCAAATTTTCTAGCTTTGACGAAGTAATTCAAAGCTCTTTGATGTTTGAGGATGAGTAGGATTATGTAAAAAATTTGGATCTTGGTTTTATTGTCTTAAAGCTAATACTTTGTAAGATGTTAACTCTTTCTGTAGCTTTATTTAATAGTGGGTTTCTTTTGAGGTTGTGAGGAAAATTGTACTGGCTTTTCAAAAGATTTAGAAAAAACGATTTAGAAATAAGAAATAGAAAAAGGTTGTTTGTTTTGTTTTTTTTTTCTCTTCAGAAATAAAGAAAAGCTGGCTTTTCAAAGGTTTAGGATGTCCTGAAATGTCAGTTTTACTCATGGCTATTCCTTTCTTCAAATGCCTGTTGCTGTTTAACTCTTGCCTGTAAAGTGGGGCTATTAACCTGCATCTGTGACAAAGGCTACTGTCTATCCTGTGCTTGAACTTGGAGGCATTCCAAAGAATTCAGCAATTATATAAGAATAAGCCTCTTGATGCACATAAATACTGAAGTGATCTGGTATTGTTTGTGAAGTGGGTTAGCATGTTTGCTTTCTAACCACTCCTTCCAGTCTAATAGTTGCAGCTTCAGGAGTTGTGAAAATTGTTTTGTCTCAAAAGAGAAAGCTTGCTCTAAATTTTCAACGGCTGTGTTGTCTTTAACTTTCTTCTTCTGGGAAATATGGGGAAGAATCATCCTGTCCTGTTCTGTAAGAAGTATTTACCTCAAACCACAGTGATCTGCACTGGACTGGGCTAATGCACTGCTTTGAGTACTCAGTCAGTCGTTGCTCTCATTCAGTGTTAGAGGCAAGTTTTAGGCTAGGACCTCTTGTCTTCAGTGTTTTGTAGTAAGCTGTAGATCTTTTCCAGTAATCCAGACAAAAAGTTGGAGCTTTATAGAAATTTGAACACGGTTGGCATTTGTTGTACTGGAAAGGGCAGAGAAACCTGCTTTCCTGAGCATCATTACAAGAATATAGCTGTGATGCACTAAAATCATAGATGAAGTTACTTTCCTTTCCCAGTCCTAGGGCAGAACTAGTGCAGGGACAACAGCTGTACTTTGAAACTGGAGTGCTGCACATTAAACTCTGGTAGATTGAGAATGTGTCATGGCATTGAGCTGTGTTTTAAATAACAGTGGTAGAGCAAGTCACTAGGGGATAGCATTAACTGAAAATTTTGTTGTGATTAAAGATGGCCAAACTCCTTTGGCCAAAGGAGTTAAAGATAGTGTCTGCTCTAATTTGTATTTTCATGTCTTGTTAACTTTTGCAAATAGCTGAAAAAATGTTATTCAACCTAGATTCTAACAAATGAAGCTTTGTCTCTTCTGACTAGAGGCTGTTTGGTTGCACTGTAAAAGCAGTTTTTCCTTGGAGAAACAACTGCTTTGACTCTGCACCCCAGAGCTTACAGGTGCATTGCTTTGTGTAGGCCAGATCTCCTTTCTGAACTGATAGGGAAGCTGCAAACTAATTTGGCACTGTGTTCCAGTAATCTTGCAGGCATTGGGGCTTATCTATGGAAACTTCCTAGTCTGTTTTTGGAACTAAGATCAGATAGGTTGACTTGTTGGTGCCATACCTGACCTCTGGCCTTTTCTCTTCACAGACTATGGGTGGAGACTTCACCGGGAGAACCCAGAATGCCTCAAAGGGCATATATGCTTTTGCCTGTAAGTTGATTCTTCTATAGAGACAAAAATCAAATTAATGCTTGTTTTTCTTAACTAGGTAAGATCTGGATTTGTATGGTTAATTTAAACATCTCTAGTAGAAGATGCAGAAGGTATTTGTGTTTTCAATAATAAGAGCTAGTGTTTGCCTGAAGTATGATTATTTTTTCACTCATTTCACAAAATATTTTCCTCTAGCCTCTAAGTGTCTATGTCCATACTGAACTCACCAGAATATACTTGTTTCTGGTACAAAGAAATGACACACTTTCTAATTAGGCATTTGCTGGGCAGAACCATTTAATCTTGATTCTTCGGCTTTGCTTTTGTCTCACACATCTGAGTACAACACAACTTTACCCATTTGTGATATAAAACTTGTTATGTGAAAGAGGATGTATGTATTGTGTTTCTTTCTGTAAGCCTTAAATGCAAAAAAACCCCAGCATGTCCAAAATTATTTCAGAAAATGGATGCTTAGAAGCTCCTCCTTGATATAATGCCTGGAAAGTACCACGAAACCTGACTTTTACCTTTCCTTTAGAAAGACACAGTGTGAACCTAGTCAGCAGCAAGGCATCTGAACCAGGAACAACTATTGGCTGATCTCTATAAATAGTTATGACTGGCCCTGAAGGAATCTTTGCTTTTCAGCTCAGCTTCAAAGTCTGGAGCCTAATTGTGAAAAGCTGCACTGGATCCAGCCACAGGGTCATCTAAACTGGTATATTGTCTCCAAACCTCAGAAATGCAGATGTTCAGGGATGCATGTTTTCTAGACTTTCTGCAAGATGCACTTGAAACAAAAACACATGATTTTTCCAGGCCTGTCCAAAACAATAGAGGATCCCAATGTTCCCTCAGAGCAATAAGGATTGTTGTCTGTGGGTGGCATTAGCAGTTGAAACTCCTGTATTTCCCTGCTTTCAGTCTCTGGGTAAGGTTGCTGCTGAATCTGTAGCACAGCACTGATCATTAGCATTTGTTTGGATAACTGTCACTCAGTGCTAGACACTGCCTTATAGCTGTGCAGTGTTTGAAAGCAGATCAAGTAGCAACCAGTTAACTAAACTTCTGTCTTTCCTCACTAGCACGAGATGTCTTCCTCCTCCTAAACCAGCCCAGGTACAGGAATCAGAATCTGGATGTCTATGTGACTTTCTTTGAAATATACAATGGAAAAGTAAGACTTTTAAAAATTTTTAAATCTTGACCTGATTTCTTTGGTTGAATATTTCATAAGTAGCTGAGTCAAATTTAATACTTTATATAATTCTATGTATTCTGTTTTTATTGCTGTATTTGGAATTCAATTTGAAGTGTATGTTAAAGATGCTGTTGCTATATACCTTTGTATAAAGACAGGGAAAAATACAAGGAGTCCTTGTACAGGTTTGGTTCAATCTTTTTGCCTATAAATACAGGTGTTTGACCTCTTGAATAAGAAGGCCAAGCTTCGAGTCCTGGAGGATGGCAAGCAACAGGTCCAGGTTGTTGGTCTCCAAGAAAGGCCAGTTGGCTGTGCTGAGGATGTCATCAAAATGATCACAATTGGCAGTGCCTGCAGGTTTGATGACTTAAAGTCTATAAGAGGAGCCATGTCCTGTTGCATCTCCATGTTTAGAAAAGCATATATGATGCCTGTAGCTGGTGCTTTGAGATTTAAACAAAAGCTGAACAGAAGTTTTTAACAGAAGTTAAAACTGTTCCCAGTAAAGGCACTGAGCAGCACCTCTGCATGAATACCAGAAAGTGGTTACACAACAAAGGACTAGAAGGAATGGGTTCAGCCTGCCTTCCATAGAAAACATCAGAGCTCATTGTTCATATGTCCTCATGGAACTCCAGTAAGACAAGCCATTCACATGAGGAGATGGCTGCCTTGGTGCTTTCTGGAAGGATCAGTTAGTTCACAGGAATAAAAGTAGCTCCCTGTGGGCTTGTAAGACTGAGGAACAGCACCTGATATGAACCATAGTTGCAAAAATGGTTTGGCTTAACTGCAGGCCAGATGAGCTATTCCAATGGCAACAAAAATACTGCATGTTGTTCCAGAATCTTGTCTAAAGAATCCTTGAAAGCAGGTGCCAAGGGACAGCTGTAGGCTTGGTGCATCATCCTGGCAGGAAAGGCTGTGATAGGGGCAGCTCTGCCATCATACTGGTATCTTTAATTGGGAGCTAAAATCTGTATTACTAAGTGTTATCTGCTTCAGTGAAGTTGCAACTGCTGTGGAAATGTTCATAGGCAAATGAGAGCTCTTTGGCTTCTGTACTGCGCTGTGTGGGCAAACATGCACATTCTAAAAGCTTATTCAGCATTCTGTGCATCCTTTTTGGCTGGCAATTTAGTTATGAACTGTTTTTATATTTCAGGCTATTCCTTCCTTTTTCCCCAGTAGTAGGAATATGGGTGGAACAGTGAATGTGCCAGCATTCTCAGGGAATAAATGATAGTGAAGGTCGCAGGGAGATTTAAATTAAAAGCTGTCACTCTGTGCCTTGCGGTGATAGGGCAGGTGTAGCTGCACAGCAGAGGTGAAGTGCCAAGCCAGCTTGACTGGAGAAACGGATTTACCATGATTGTAATGTGCTAGCACAGCTAATGCTGTTTAGTGGGGAGCTTGGCTGAGCTTACTGTATAATGGCAGATGCTTTAGGAAAATGACATGTGGTGTGCTGAGGTGTGACTTCCAGCTCAAGTGCATGTGAGGCTTTAGCACTCAAAAAGGCATTCCAATGTAGGCTGGCTGAGTTGAGCCAGGCAGCTTAAATAGTCTTAAATTTCTATAATCAGGGTGCAGGTTTATATTTTTCACAAGAAATTCTGTGCTCTTACATCAGAAGCAATTCCATAATTCACACAAACTTAAAGTATTAATGTGTGGGATAAACCCTAGAAGGTAAATTGAATGGCTACAGGTCTTATCTAGTGCTGTCAGGACCTGTTGTCTTCCTTGACACATTTCTAAGATTTGTTTGCATCTTTGCTGTAGGACATCTGGGCAGACTTTTGCAAATGCCAGCTCTTCACGGTCACATGCATGCTTCCAAATCATACTGCGCCGAAGAGGACAAATGATTGGCAAATTTTCCTTGGTGGATCTGGCAGGAAATGAAAGGGGTGCAGACACATCCAGTGCTGATCGGCAGACACGGATGGAAGGTGCTGAAATCAATAAGAGCTTGCTGGCTTTGAAGGTAAGCTACAGCTCCTGGCGCAGAGTGATAATCCACATGTGGATTCTGTTCAACTCTGGGGTTATCTGTTCTGTTTCTTTTCAGTACAAGGAAAAAACAACCAAAAAAAGCACTAGTTTAGGTTGTGAGCAACCTAAAAATAGTCTACTTCCATTTAGAATGTTTCCAGGAAATTAGTGTAGTCTTGTCAGGCCACACACTGATATAGCTATTTCAGGCTTCATTGAAGTTGACTTTTTTGGAGGGGGGTTTGTGACATATGATGGCTATACCTACTGTCCTGTGACAGTCAGCTACCTGGAGTATGCTTCAAAGATTATGAAGAACTTTGAGCAATGCATGTGGCCATTCTTCAGCCTGTTTGGTTCACCAGCAATTGGTGGTTGATAGCTTGCAGAGCTGTTTGAAGAGAGATGCCAGTACTGCAATCACTGCAAGACTTTTCTTTTTGTAGGAGTGCATCCGAGCTTTAGGGCAGAACAAGTCTCATACCCCTTTTCGGGAGAGCAAGCTGACGCAGGTGCTAAGAGACTCTTTCATAGGAACAAACTCTAGGACCTGCATGGTGAGTATGCACGTCAAACACAAGGCTTAGGTTGTATAATTTGACCAAATAGCTCTATGTTCCTCTGAGGCAAGGGGGTTTTTAAGTCAGAAAGCTTTAGATCTTGTTAAAAAACATACAAAAAAGCCCTCCATGAAACCAAATGTTTTCCTTATGGAAACTTGCCTGTGGTGAGTGAGATGATAAATTGGTGAGTTATGCCCAGTTCCAGTAGAAGCAGGGCTGTAGCAGTCTTCTTAATACAGTGAATCTGCAGCAGAGCTTGGTGTGCTCTCAAAGGGCTTTCCTTTCTGTGGATGGTGAAGCACAGCAGGTGCACACAAAGAGAGCAGAAAGCTGGATACAGGAATGCTGGCATGTTCCACAGAATCCATGAAGAAAAATGGACTTGGCTGTCTCAACTCCATCCCTTCGTCCTCAAATGTCCCAGCTGTGTTGTGAGATCAATAAGCAAAAGTCAGATAGGAGTCACTGAGGTTTCTTTTGTGTTTGCAGATAGCAATGATTTCTCCAGGCATGAGTTCGTGTGAGTACACCTTAAACACACTGAGATATGCTGACAGGTAATGGCCTTTCTGACCTGGGGATTCTAATCTTATTGTAAAAGGTGTTTTAGCTGCTTTTACTCTGACCTTTGGAACCTCAAGTTCACTTGTATTGTTTGTATTGGCAACCTGGAGGATGGTTGTTAGGAGCAAAGTATATTAGAGCTGTCATATGAAACTAACCTGGGCGTTTTGTGTGAGACATAACAGAGATGATGTAAAAACATGAGTAATGTCATCTTTCCTCAAAGGAGTCTCCTCTCATGCTAGACTTCAAACTGCCCTGGTTTTTGTAAGGAGTTTACCCTGTCCTGAATGATTATCTCCATGACTTAATTTTTGTAATACTTTGTGACCCATCTGTAAGGATGTGCTAAGAATGTGTCATGAATGAATGTTTTAGTACACTCAAAGAATCACTGGCAAAGGTAGCAACAAAAACAACTTTAACTTTAAATGAAAGATAAACTTTGTTGGCAAGGTTCACTCTACTACTTACTAGGTGGTTAAAGCACACAGAGAGGAAAATTGATAAAATCAGTCTAAAACTAAAATAATTTTTAAATTATCTATCAGGAAGCCAAGAAACTGATGTAAGATGAGTGACAAATCTTCTTGTTGCAGAGTGAAAGAACTCAGCCCTCATGATGGAGGTGGTGAAATGCAGAGTCAGATGGAGACTGAGGAGGCTGACACCAGTACAGAATGCTCAGATCTTCAATTCAATGTATGTGTGTGCAGTGGGCTAAACAGAACTCAAAGCTGGGAACAACTTGCTGTTCTTACTTGGGCTGTTTCTTGCAGTTCTCCAAGGATGAGGAGGAAGAACTCTCTCCCCACATGTTCAGCTATCGAGAGGTTATGACTCAAATTAGTGAACGGGAGGAGAAGGTTGTAGAACAGCTCAGAGAACTGAGACAGGTATGGGGAAGCAGCAAACCTAACCCAGGCCACCTTTTATATGTTGATAGCAACTTGCTTTGTCTGAGCCAGGTACTGCTGGGGAGGCAGCAATGTACCAGTGGTGTTACTTTTTCCTCACTGCCAACTTTTTCCTGTATTTTCTGGTTTATCTGGTTAAACTGGGGCATTCCAGTGCTTTTGCCTTTCCCTTCCAAATAGCAACCTCTACTTGCTGCTAATGAGCAGTAACTGCTCCTGGTCTGTAGAAGCTCAGCTATGTTGATTAGACTGCCAGACTTGAAGAAACTAATTGAATTTCCAGAAAGTCCATTTCTCATCACTGTTATCCTTGTAAATACAGAGAATGACTACTGAACTTGACTACCTCTTGGGAATCACGGAGAAACCAGATTATGATCTTGAGACCTTTGTGAGCAGAGCTAAGTACTTCATAGAGGACAGCTCAAGGAATTTCCTCAGTGTCAAAGGTATGTTAGAGCCTGTATCTGACTAGCACTGTCACTAATGCTTTTCCAAAGACCTGAAAATAACACCAGCATACCTGTTGCAAGCTTGAGCACCCAGTCCTGCATAGCTCTGAGGTCTGCTGAGAGTGACAGCTGGGCTGGAGAATTCAGTTTCCAGATCAGTCACCCTGTTGCTCTTACCTTTCTTTACAGAAACATTGGATGCCCTGGGGACTGCCATGCAACTGGAGGAGCAAGCCAGCAAGCAGATAAGCCGGCGGAGGCCTTAGTCATTACAGCAAAACCTGGTTCACAAGCAATCTTG
Source organism: Muscicapa striata striata (assembly GCA_030060385.1). Classification (NCBI taxonomy): domain Eukaryota; kingdom Metazoa; phylum Chordata; class Aves; order Passeriformes; family Muscicapidae; genus Muscicapa; species Muscicapa striata. The sequence goes on along the minus strand of JAREIS010000239.1, from coordinate 1,821,607 downwards.
CATGCACTTGTCTTGTCTTGCATGTTCGTCAGTGGTTTGTATCACTCCTGTTTTAAATGTGGTAGGGTTTCTGCAGGTCACATGCCCATGGGCAGTGAACACAGCAGTCTTTTTCTTCAAGGCCTGTATCAGGGTACTCAGCAAAGTGCTAAAATGCATCCACTGCAAGGCTTGGGTAGGGGGCCTGAGAGTCTGCAGTCTCTGCCTGAGATATCTGGCATTTGGCCCTTTGCTAGTGACAATGGTTTCCCCTAAGAGAACTAAATACACGTGTATAGTACATAACCTTTTCCAGATGTGCTTGAAACATTGCAAAACTGTTTCAAGTTTTGCTTTTCTAGAAAGAAAATGGACTATGTGATTGTAAAAACCAGTATTTTAAGAAGTTGAATAAATAAATGTTGTTGGATCTCATTATCTTATCTGTCCTATAAAAAATATTTCTTGCTGATTTTGGTAAAGTTTAACAGCTCCTAAAGACCAGCTGGTTTGGTTGTTTGGTAGGGAGGCTGATTTCTTGGATCAAGTTTCTTTTCAAAGTCTTTATACTTGTAATGTTTACATAAAAAAATCATTCAAAATATGTTTTGTCTCTTAATTTTGAGATGCTGCTGGGATCCCCTAATGGGGAAAGCTGGCTTAGGTGTAGCTATCTGCTGCTATGGCCCTTGTATGCAGCCTGGGTTGAGATTGCCCTGCAGAACCTTCCTCTGGGAAAGAGCAGGTTAGGGGAGGAACAGTTGTAAGGCATGTGCTGATGTCTGCTCTTTCTTATTTATTCAGCTCAGTTCAGTATTTGTCTTCAAAAGTACAAAATAGTTGTGTGAGCTCTAGGTTCAGCAACACAGGATGCAGCTATACAAACATCAGATCACAAAGGGAGCCTTCTACCTTTACCCCCTCTTTTCTTACAGCTACCTGCTCCCTCTGAAAGTCAAGGGCGTAATTTAAGTGACAAGCCCCCCCCAGCTCTGCACGTGCCATTTGTGGACTGCATCCTTGCTGTGTGTCTGGAGATGTCAGCTATATTGGAGGCCAGTTATTTGGCCTGGACTGGATCAATTGTGTGCTATGTTTCAGAGCTGGCCTGGAAAAGACAGCAAAAGAGTTAGGGATCTCAGGGATGTGAGCAAACATGAGTCACAAGCACTGAAAGAAAGAAGCGATACTTCAATCTAGGCACAATTCTCCTCTGCAGCAGGGGCACAGGTTAGGTTCTGGGACCAGAGTGGGGCTGAGCACTGAGGGTTTCTGAACTGTGAACGCTGACTTGGACCTGAGCTCTGCCTGCAGCACACTAAGATGGCACAGCCAGATAAAAGGGCTGTTATGCTCTACTAAGTCTGGACAAAAGCAAGACACTCCTGTTCCACTTCAGGTGTTAGTACTCTTGGATTATCCTTTCCCTGTGCAAGGAACACAGTATTGCCTGCTGCCTTCCCTCTGTGGATCTAACGTTGCTTATTTTCCCTATATCTGCCTTAGGAGTTAGAGACTTGATCTGCAGGCCATCAGCTTCTACCCTGGAAGGGGGAAGAACCACACAATGACCTGAGTCTCTGCCTTTTGGTGCAATCCCAGTGGAAAATGCTGTGTTCCGGTCCTGCCTTAGTAGCACCAACAGACAAGAGAGTCACAAAATAAACAACATTCAGCTGTGCATGGATTAACAATCATTTACCACTGGGGCTTGCTGAGAACCAACTTTCTAATGATCAGAAGGAGCTTCCTGGTGTACATTATATAAGTCTGGCAAGTTTCTTGTGTGACCATAAAAACACCAGGACTCCAATATTGCCACCCTGACTTCTGTGAAGATGTCACTGGGAAACTCCTCAGGTTTGCCTCCCTACCCACCAAGTGTTTTCTGTCATCTGCTTTTGCAGAAAAGGTGTTCTGACAGCACTATCTTGTGGACACTGCAGGAAATTCATATTGAATGAACCGATTTTAGTGTAAATGGCTGAATTTCATTAAGGGTTGTGCAGTAAATCACAGGCCATTGGGTAGCTGATGTTTTAAAAGGGTGTTCCACTGCTGGCTGTGGCTCCCAGCTGTATGGAGAATATAGTGGCTATGAGCAATGCAGCACTCTTCAGCCTTGTGCAGGACATACATGGCTTCCAGGCCCAGCCATCAAGGGTGACAATATACAAGGCCAGTGCAGATTTCCTATCTCTCTATAAATAAATCTTCAAGCCAGCTGGGACAGTCTGACCACTTCTACCTCCAGGTAGTGACTGCCTCATTCCTAAACACACCCCTCTCCAACCAGCTTAGGCTTGGAAACTTGAAAGAGCTGGGATATTCTGCATGGAGGAGTGTCACAGGTGACTGGGTAAATTTTTCCTGGGAGAAACACGTCCCAGTACTTTCCTACTGAAAGGTAGGAAGGTACTTCTTTAAGGTTCTTTTTATGGTCCTGTAACTTCTGGTCTACTTTCTCACTGAATGGCTTTTGTGGCATACTCCGTATGTGGCTGTGTGTGTATGTGGACCATTAGGAAGGAGGGAATGATGCTTTGAAACACCTCTAAGATGTTAGAGAAGTTAGGCTGCTAGGATGAGAGGAGGATGGATGTCATTTTTCAGGAAACACTGCGGTTATATATACTGATCTATGCTCATGCCACAGCTCAGGCAACCTGAGCTACTGTGGCCTGTACTGCTGAGCTGGGACAAGAGACACCCAGTGCTGGAACTGCTCCCCATCGTCACCCAGCAGTCCTCAGCACAGCTCTGGAGGCTTGCAGGGTAACAGTACTGCTGCAGGCACCCCCGCCTGGCGCCGGGCACCTCTCGCTGCTGCAGCCCTCCTCAGGGGACAGCCCTGACGGCTGAGCCCGGCAGGAGATGGTGGACTCTAATTAAGAGATGCTGCTTGTCGCTCTGGAGGGTCACCCAGGGGCCCTGGCTGGCGCTTGTACCTTTGCATGCCACAAGCTGCATCAGGCCCCAAAAAACTTAGATCGCTGTTAATCTATCTTTGACCGAGTAAATGATAGCTCCACCGAAATGGAGCCTCAAAAATTTCTCGACACTCGTACCTGTTCCTCTCCACGGAAATCTTTAGTAAAAGGCGAAAGATTTATACGATCTGAAGAGAAACCAGAGTATAACGAGTATGCCCCTATCCGGCATACCCAGCGTCTGCTCCACCCCCCATAAGTGAGGGCGACCTCGCCCGCCCGCCGCTGCCGGCCCCGCATTCCCGGCCGGTCGGGCCTCGCGTTCCCGACGCGGCCCCACGGGACGCACAGGCCGGGACAGCCCCACAGTCCGGCCGGGACGCCGGCCGCAGCGGGGCCAGGCACCGGAGGGGCCGCGGAGCACGCCGGGTATGCAAATCAGCCCGGTAACCGCGCGCCGCTAGTGGGTAGGAGGAGCCGGCGGCGCGAAGGGGCGGGAGAAGTCGGTTTTGGTGATATCAGTGGCGCAGCAGATTCATTATCCCCACCGTCCGAACCGTTGAGGATCATTCATAGCCCCCACGGCCGCATTTTATTGCCAATTACCCTATCCAATTAAGACTCATATATCATTCTTTCTTTGACCACAAAAAGATAGCTCCACCGAAATGGAGCCTCAAAAAATTACTCGACACTCGTACTTGTTCCTCTCCACGGAAATCTTTAGTAAAAGGCGAAAGATTTATACGATCTGAAGAGAAACCAGAGTATACCCACACACTCTCTTACACATATCCCCAGTCCCCGCAGCTGCCCCACAGGACACGGCGACCCTCACTCAATTCCTTTCCCTCCTTCCGGCCCCTCACCCAGCTTGGTACCAGCCCCCGGTACCACAGCCCGGCTGGCCCGGGCCCAGGGCCGCACCGGCTCGGAGCGGCTCCTCTCGGCGAGCCCGGCCCGGCGCAGCCCGCACTGCATCCCGGGTATGCTAATCACACCAGGCGGAGGCGGCGGCCCGCCCCCAGCGAGGCCGCTGCTTCCTGCCCTCCTGCCGGGGCGGGGGGAACGGAGCGCGGCAGCTGGGGAAAAAGCGAGCGGAACTGGTCGCGTCGTCGCCACGGGCAGCACCGCGCAGAAGCAAAAAGTCTGCTCCGAGAAAGGTCACTATACACCGCCGCCACGGACCGGAGCGCGACAGCGAGGGGCCTTGCGCTAGGCGCCCCACGCACGGTGCTGAGCTCCGGGCGGGCGCCAACACCACCGCTATCCTCCTGGGCGGGACTGGAGTGCCCGGGACTGCCGGGCCGCTCCCCAGCTGTCCTTTCTCCTGGACCCGAATCGCCGGCACGGAGCGCTCCGCTGCATGGCCCGGGCCGGGAGGAGGGGTTGCCCGCACGCCGCCCCGTCATCGCGCATCTGACCAGGCAAGGGCAGCGAGGCGGCCGCCCCGCGGGGTAGCGGCGGCGCGGGTGGACCCGCGAAAGCAGGGTCAGTGCTGCCTGAAATCGGGCCGGAGCAGATTACACTTCCAGCCCGCTGGGACACCGCAAACGGATCCCGTGATCAGCACCGCGGTAACGATGCTTTTTCCGTTGCGCTCTAGTTGGTTAAACAATCTATTTTTTAACATTATTAGGGATAGCTCCACCGAAATGGAGCCTCAAAAAATTTCTCGACACTCGTGCCTGTTCCTCTCCACGGAAATCTTTAGTAAAAGGCGAAAGATTTATACGATCTGAAGAGAAACCAGAGTATGCCAAAAAGCGCCCCTCGGCAGGTAGCGATGCACGGCTATCCCTCCTCAAGATACAGCGACCGCTGTTGCCCCCAGATTCCACGCTCTGCTGCCCCGCCCCGTTCCGCTGTAGCGGACAGAGCCCGCCCTTGCTCCGGACCGGCGGTTCCGGGGAGCGCCGGCCCGAACTTTGCCGTGTTCGGCGCCCCGCGCGGTGCACCCTGGGTATGCAAATTACCCTGAATACTAATGCCGCGCTCAGCCCCGCCCGGCCCCTCCCCGTACCAACCGCAGCCGGGCAGGATCGTGTCATAAATGGATTCTGGATTTGTTTATCGAAACAACAGTGCTAAATTTAGCAGCAACTTATTAATAACAGCAATTGTATATAAATTAATACAATTAAAATATAGTAGTTACATAGATTTAAGTAAATTTGGCAGTGAGTAATTTAGTATAATTGAGGTTCGAGGTTCAAACAAAGCATAAGCAAAACTGACCGGGGGATACACTGACTGGGGGTACGGGTAGGGCCCTTCCTCTCACGCCATACTAAATCAGTCAAGCTAAAAATCTCACTTATATACTGTTTACTAATACATATTAATACAGAAGCCTCTAGAAAGCTACTCCTAATTTCTATTCTGAAAATCTACATCACTATGTTGTATTGCGCATGCTTCACCAGTGGTCGGGGGTCTCTCCTCCTTTCGGGGGTCTTGTTTCTGATGAAGGCTCTGGGTGTTCCTCAGTGTCACTTTTTGACCTTGCAGGTATCGCAAGCGCATTATGCTTAGAATTATATAATTAAATATATGTTCCCACATCTGGCCTTAGTCCAGTGTCCAATGCTTTGGAATCATCCCAATTTGGCCCAATTCAAGGTTGCAAGTTTTATTTCTAGATGCTGTTCTTAGACCTATACCCTTACTATCCTCACTCCCACCAAACATCTGGAAGATGATTCCATCTGCTTTGTTTAACCATTTCCTTTATCCATTTTGCTTTATAGCAATTAAATATATTTTTTCTATTGATTATAAAGCAACAATTTTGCTAATATTGTTACAATTTAATTAGCACGAATCACATATATAACAATCAGGACCCCAGGGGCCTCAACTGAGACCTCCTGTGCCTGCCCTTTGCCTCCAGCACACTTGCCCAAGCTAGTCCCACACCGCCCAGGGTGGGTAGACAGTTCCTACCTTCGTACTGGACCTCCAGGTGTACTGAGCACAGCATACCCAGCGTGGCCTCCATAAGCATACAGGGCACATCTCCCATCATATCCTGGGGGAAAAGGGCAGAGGGACAGGGACAGTCTTCACACATTTCTCCAGACTGTTCTCTTCCAGGCGCTAGGGCTACCCAGTGCAGCCCCAATGCCAAGGAGACAGGCACAGCTCCTGCCTGAGTAGGGATGGACACAGGTGGTAACTCAGCCTGTTGCCCCCAGCAGGGCCCACTCCTCACCTGCATGACCCTGAGTGTCTGCAGATCCCTGTGCCTGGGGGGAGAACACAGCAACACGGCTTCAAGGCCTTGGGAATCTTGGCTCTGGTACTTGGGATTGCTGTGGCCCAAAGCAGAACCTGTGCGTCTTTTAGACCTTCTGCTGAGTTGGAGGCGTTTAAGAACTTGGTCAGGGCTTGCACCTTTGTGCAGAGAAAGAGATGCCAACTTGTGTGCCTGGATGAGCCTGGATCAGCTGTCTCAGCATTTTCACTGTCACTCTGAGAGAACCCAGTACAGCATCCCACTTGAAGTGTGGCTCAAACAGCCAGGACAAAATTTCTCTCCTTGTCACAGGAGCCACATCTAGAAAACCAGTTAGCAAAATTCTCAGCTTGAGTAAGTGGCCAAGGAAGGCCCTTCTGCAGGCATTTACAGAAGCAGTCTGACACTGGCATACCAACAGAGTTGCTACAGATCCCACTACTGATAGGGTTTGGCTTGCACTACCCAGGAGAAAAAAAAAAAAAAAAAAAAAAAAATTGTAATGCTTTTAAAAGATACAAGCTACAAAACTCTCCCAGGAAAGTTTGCAGTAGGTGAATGCTGCAGGTAAGGATAGAAACTGTTTTGTGGTTTTAACAGGAGGAATTGCAAACAGCAAGGCAGCAATATCACACGAAAATAACTGTGAAGAAAGTGAGCTTGTTAAGAAATGAGAGGGGATGAAATGCAACCTCTCAACAATAACTGAGACTCTGAACTCCTTCCAGCCAGAGCAGTACTGCTGGATCTGACATCAGCAGGCAGAGGGAAGGGAATAGCTCAGTGCAGCAAGCAGCTCCAGGGGCCAGAGGTCAGGGAAAACATCCTTGCTTGAATCGGGACAAAGCACAAATGGACATACAGCATACCCCAGCTTTCACAAATGAGCTCCTTATACTCCCTGCCAGTGTCTCCAGTGAGCAACAGCAGCTTTACACACTCTCTTTTGTCCTCTTCATTCAGGTGGTTCAGCCCCAGTGTTTCCAGAGGAATCAAGACCGATCTCCAGAAATTCAGTAAGGTGTCTGTGGCTGAAAGAATAAGGGGAACAAGGCTAGAAATGTCACTTGCCTTGGAGCTCATCTTCCTCTGCCAGCATGCCATGTTCCTGGGAGCCATTACCTTCCATCTCACTGCAGTGGGTAGAGGTCTGAACTGGATACTGTCTCTGCAGAAGAGCATGGACTGTCCTCTTACAGTCAGGCAGAGGCAACGCACTCATCCAAATGTGAGAAAAAACACTAATTCTAGGTTCCTGAGAGACAGTTACATGCTTTCCCTTCAGTTCCATCTTTCAATAGCCAGGTTGTTTATTAAACCTGCAGAATGTGGCTGGATGTGGATGTCTCTGTACAAAAGCTTATTCTTTCAACAATTTTTCTGTAGAGAACTTGGCCATTCTTTCTATATCAGTACCACACAGCTCCTCCAGGTGTCCAAGGAAATAGATGCATCATCCTGAGCCACACTGTTAGGTGTGGCAGAAACAAGCTGGCTCCCTGGGAACTCCAGCTCCAGCTCTGGTTTTGCCTTGCTTTTAATGAAGCTGTTCAGGATGCAACTTTGAGCAGCTTTTTGGGCACTATCCCATTCCTGCAAGAAAACCATGATAGCTAATGGCCTCCTGCTCTTTGACAGGTGTCATGATCTCTTCTGCCTAGAGAAAAATGAGAAAGAAGTTTAAAAAGGTTTGTGAAGAAGGACTAATGGATTACTACTAGAATCACATTTAAAATCTCTGGCAAATAATATTAAAACACTTGGTAACTATTTAATCTTTATTATATTAAAATATTTTTCTCTTATTTCATAGATAGGAAAATTGGCAAAAGGAGAGTTCCTGATATGTCTGAAGCTGCACAATGAACATGTGACAGACTTGAGATTATTTTCCTGGGCAGGTGGTTTCACCACAGGAGTTCTCTTTTCTGCTCTGCTAATAAAGTAATTTTGATGTTATCCATTACCCCAGCCCTGTTTCTCACTAGCCTCATGATATGAACACTGCATCTCATATCTGACCTGCCAGGGAATAAATAGAGTGAAATGAGAGTAGAAATAGGTATGGATTTATGGGGAGTGACAGGGTCAAGGGGGCTATAAATGCCTGTTAGCACAGCAGCACAGCCCTCACTCACATGCTGCAACAACAGCCATTTGGACTGGGCCCACATCCACCCCAGGAACATGTGCCTGGCCTTGGCAGTGGGAAAGTGCTTTGACACCCTTTAGCATGACAGACATTTGCTCTGTTTTTTTCCCTATCTAATTTTCCTCACATGTTTTTAAACAATCTAAGAAAAGCTAAAATGCTAAGAGCTATAATCAAGAAAACAGTAGCTCCAGAAACATCCCTTGTCTGCGATTTCTTCTATTTTTTCATACAGGTGTTAAATATGTTTATTGAGAAAAAGAGTTAAAATGGCATAAAATCTTTGAGTTTTAGAATAAGAAGTTTTGTTCAATGTAATACAAATCATTAAGATTACAAATCTCCTATCTACAAAGTCCTTAAGCCCTTTCTCCTAGTATCTGGAGCAAAATTTCAAATCAGTTCCAAAGTATCTCCAAAATAGCTACTCAAAAGTAACTTTCTACTCCTATTATATGAACCAGACTGAAAACAATGACTAAGACCTGAACATGTATCTCAGTGACTAAAAAGAAACAAATAAAGTCTTCAAAAAGCTGGCTAAGAAACAGTGCTTGAGATTTAAGATGAGATGAAATTTCATTTGGGAATTAACGGTCTGTGATCTGTAAGGCATCTGTGTCCTTGGCAGGGCGTTTTCAGGACCTCCTTTGCAGGGAAGCAGGTTTCAAATAAATCCATTTTCCCCAAATAGTTGTGATTGAAAATGTTATTAGCCATAACAAATGTTAGTGCTGACAGGAGAATGGCCTGTTAGGGGCCTCTGCTGAAACAGTCAAGTGAAAGTCATATTTCACATTATTGCAAGCATTTTCCTGTGATTTACAGAATATTTGTGAAACATTACTTACAAGGCATATGATTGATATTGAGAGAACAGCTCATGTGTAGGAAGAATCTGTATTTCACAGAGACTGTTTGCATGAAATTTACAGTCCCATAAAGTGCTCCTCTGTCCTCAACAGAGATCTAGTTAAAAGAACTTTACAGTCTGAAACATCCCAAAATTGATTCTAAATTAACGTTTCTATATTTATGTTTAAGATGCTGGTGCAATGCTCTCCCATTTTTATTATAAAGCTGCAGTACCCTCCCCCTTCCCCCCCCCCCCCCGCCCCCTTCCCCCAGAAATACCAGCACCAGCCTCTGGACGTGAGGATTTTAGTGATACAAGGTGCTTGCCTATGAATCAATGGGAAAAAAAAAAAAATTGATGCAACGATCACATGGCTTCAGAGGATACAGTGGTGTCTGTCTCTGGCTGCTGTAATAACAGCATTTGCTGACATAGGAGTCTTTAAGCCAACATTGCAAAGTACCCTGAAAATGCACATTAATGTTTTTATTATGATCATTTTACATATGGGAACATACTGACACAGGGAAGTTAAATGACTTGCCTGATCATTTGTCAGTGCTAGCTAGCATCAGCATGTAACTCCTGATCGTTGGCTTCAAACTCTGCTGTCAACAGTGCTGGGCTGCCACCCAGACCACTGGACCTAATAATCAAAACAAGGCTGGGTCAGGGCAGGGCTTTATTCCTGCCAAGAAAAAAAAACCCCAATGATTTAGGAACTGGCTCTGGCAATGCAGCAGTTTTTTTACATCCAGAGTACTGCTTAATCATCAGATTGAGATCAAAAGGCAGACTAGTGCTGCTTCAGCCTCAGAGCGAGTGTGAGGTGCCAGGGAATGATAGCCTTGGACTCGTGGAATGACAGTGTGGCAGTGATTTGCTGTTATCTTTGCTTCTTGCAACATCAAGGTTGTACCCAGCCCCAGGCAGAACTTAGGGCTTGTTTCCCTGGCAGGTTTCACCCTTTCCTGGCACACTCCAAGTCCTCTTATGCACAGTGCACCTTCCTCAGTGTACCTCAACATGCCCAGCCCCTCAACCTGCCGGCCCCTCTCTCACCTGCATGTCCTGCCTCCCAGCCCCTCTGCTAAAGCAGCCACAGCCCAAACCTGCACTGCCTCACTGCCTGCCAGGCCCTGCACCCCCCCCTGCATCCATCCCAGCCCCCGGCCCGTCTGATCCACTGCAAGCTCAGCACTCCCTGCCCCAGACCGCCATCCCACAGCCTGATCTAGCCCAACCACAGGCCCTGTGCTCCCTCACACCCCCAAACTCCACTCCAGGCCCTACATTCCCTGACACACTCCCTGACCCGCGTGCCCAGCCCCTCCTCACCCAAACACCCAGATCAGGACCAACAACCCCTCTCACTCCTCATGCCCGCCGTATCCCCCGGCCCCCCTGGCTGCAATCCTCACTCCAGGCCCTACAATTCCCTCATCCCGGCCCTGCGGCCCCCGCCCGCCTCAGCCCCTCACTCCCGCGCCCCCGCCCCGAGAATGACTGACACGCGGCTCAACCAATCGCTGCCCGATCTCCTCCCCCTGCCCAATGGGTGCTCAGCAGGCGGGGAGCTGGCCCGGTGCTAAGGGCGCGTTGCTAAGGAAGTGGGAGGCCGGCAAGGGGCGGTGGCGGAGGCGAGCGGGACCGGGAATGCCAGTGACAGCGGGGACTGGGGGGCTCTGCGGGCGGAGAAGGGGGAGCGGGCTGGGGTACGGGAGGAGGAGCCGTGGGGCACTGTTGCTCTAGCAGGTGTCTGGCAGTCCCTGGAGGACAGGGCAGGACGCTTCCCTTTCCCCCTGGAAGTGGCAGTAGCTGCTGGTATCTCGCCGGGAGGGGCGGTCTCGCCCCTCGCAGGGATCGGGCTCGGTTCGATGCTGGCTTTGCGTCGCTGGAGAGCGGTGGGAGCTGCAGGGGCTGAAGCTGGGCTGGGCTGTGCTGTGCTGTGCCGTGCCGTGCCGTGCCGTGCCGTGCCGTGCCGTGCCGTGCTGGGCTGCCGTGCTGTGCTGGGCTGTGCTGTGCCGTGCCGTGCCGTGCTGTGGTGTGCTGGGCTGGGCTGTGCTGTGCTATGCTGCAGAGCACGCCCACGTAGTGAAACCGGCGTGAGGCAATTCTCGTAGCTGACCGAGAAGTCAAGCTTATACTTGCTTCAGCATTGCCTTTAAACTTTACTCACCAGCTAAACTAACTGCCTAACTAACCAGACAAGCTGCTGTAAGCTGTGACTCGGGTAGGCTGGCGGGCAGTTGCTGTAACACTGTGATTTGTTTCAGAAGGCAGTGCAGAGACAGAGCCTGCCGAGGGCCAGCCTGTGGTGATCCTCCTAGGCTGGGCCGGCTGCCAGGACAAATACCTGGCCAAATACAGCGCAATCTACAGCCAGAAGGTGAGTAGCCTGTCTGTATTTTCATGACACTGTCATGCTGTGAAACTGCCTTATTTTTGCATGTTGGTAAAGTCTCTCTGAAGTCTGTCTCACTCATGGGGAGTGAGTGAGAGTTCTCCTGTCATTGAAAGCTCCTTGTCTCTCACAGCCCGGGCAGTGTTATCTAACAGCTGCTGATGTCAGCTTTGTGTGTGCAGATAGGACAGCAATACTTTCCTAGAGAAACTTTCAGCTGCTGTGTGACTCACTGAAGTATCTGAAGGCTTTTAAAGTCGTGAGATTATTCAGGAATGATGTGAACTGTGTTAGTTTTCCAAACAAGTAAACATGCAGGGAAAAATTCTGTGTTTACTGCTCGCTGTTACACCACAGCACAGACATGGCAAGGCTGAGGTGGGAACTGATAGAATGCATCAGGATCTGTCGTGACTTTGGCTCTTCCTTCTGTGAAAATGATTCATCTAAATGTTGTAAGCCAAATTAATTTTATCCTGTCTGTCAAACAGGCGTCCTATGATAGTCATAGCTGCTCACTTGGAATCCCTTGTGTTTGAACTAGAGATCTGTCCTACAGTCAGATCCCTAAGTTATGATATTTTCCTTTCTAATACTGTATTTTACTGGACCCCAGCTTGGTTCCCTAGCATGGGAACCTAGTGAAACATTAGATTTTTTTTTCCTTGGTCAGCATACAAGGAATTTTGTATTTATCCAAATCTGTTCTAACTATAGGTGGTAAAGTTTGTACATTAACAAGTCTATTGTTAATGTGTAATCCAGTGCAAGAGTCATTAATTGGCTTGATCTAATGAAGGATTAGTTGTTAAGTGGCTTTAAGATGCTGCTGAGCGGATGAGGAGCACGTTACAGGGCAGCATGACAACTTCTTGGAAAATACTTTTCTCTCAGAAAGATCACAGAAATGGGAAAGAAGAGGATGGGTTTTCTTAGCTCACTAAGAGAAAGTGGCTGTAACCATGGCAAGATGGTAGAGAAGGCTTTGATTTGAGAACTTGGTACCCTCTTCTTCCTCGTTCACTGTTCAGGGAGCTCTGGGGGGATTGTTTTGGTGACTGTGTTTTGTGCTTGTCAGTATGTAATGTCAGTGAGCTCAGATGATAGAAAAGGTCTAAAGTATTTATAAATGAAGTTCTATCTGCTCTATTTTGAAACTCCTCCAAGATCCTGTTTCCAAATCCATACCTAAATGTAAGGACTTAAGCGTGAAGTTGCTCAGGAGTTCTGAGTCCTTGAGCCAGAGCTCTTTCTTTGCACAGCCAAAGTGTTTCAGGAAGGTCTACAAAAATCATGTTGGTGTTGGTTGGTGGTCAGTCTGAGAGACAGCTGCAAACAAGTGCACCCAAGGAGAGGAGAAAATTCCTCTTTCTTCATATATTTGCTTCAGTGTGATAAGCTGAATGTGTACTAGAGCAGGCTCTTCTTACCAAAATACCTGATACTGAAGGCCTGTGAATCAGGGAGATTATTTTCTTCTCCTGGGTGAGGATTAACATCCATAAAAATGGGTGGCAGTGTCCCCAGGGATAGTGCCCATTAGCACAAGATTTGAAAGCATCTCAGACATGACCAAAGCCAGTGGCAGAGGCCTTTTCATAATACTGTGTGCTATTATGATTAATGTAATCTGTTTTTGTGTCAGTGCCTTGCTGCTGACACTAAAAACTTTCTTCTGGCCCTGTGGTTCCTGTTGGAAACCCGTCTCAAATTTTCATGTTCTTTGTACTGCTGCTTGCCTATTCTCTGTAATTTGCAGCACAGCTTAAATGTCTGTGGGGTCTCTTTCTGTTGTTCTTAGGGGTGCACAGTCATCCGTTACACGGCTCCATGGAGGATGGTATTCTTCTCTGAGACCTTTGGCATCAGATCCCTGCAGACCCCAGCCAGGCAACTCCTGGAGCTGCTCTTTGACTACAGCATTGAAGACAGACCGGTTCTTTTCCATGTTTTCAGCAATGGTGGTGCCATGCTGTACCGTTACATCATCGAGGCGCTCCACACCCACAAGTCCTTTAAGAACCTCAGAGTAGCTGGCACCATTTTCGACAGTGCCCCTGGCAGAAGAAACTTGCAAGGAGGCCTTCGTGCCCTGGCCACTGTCCTGGTCTCCATGAACGTGCTGCTCAGGTATTTCCTGCTGTTCACGTTTGCCAGCACGGCCGTGGTGCTGCGGATCCTGCTGTACCCCCTGACGCGCTTCCTGCACGAGAGCCACTACGACGCCCTGCTGGCAGCGCCCTCGCGCTGGCCCGAGCTCTACCTCTATTCCCAGGCCGATCTCATCATCAGGGCCAGCGAGGTGCAGCTCATGGCCAGTGCCCGGCAGCAGCTCGGCGTTCCTGTGAAAGCTGTGGACTTCTCAGACTCGCCTCATGTCAGCCACATGCGGGTGTACCCCACCTATTACCGCAGCCTCTGCACGACCTTCCTGTCTGACTGTGTCGGGGGCTCACCTCCCTAGAGCTGTAATCACCTTCAGTGTTTGCCTCTGCTTGCTCAGCTCCTATGGGAAATGTCAGCCCCTTTGCTTTTGTGTCTTTGAAGCGAGGAAAGTAGAGGCTTCTTGTTTGGTTTGTTTTTTTTTTTCCCTAACGCCTACAAGGCTGAAAGCCTCCAGCCTGGCCTTTGGACCAGCCACGTTAGAGCAGAAAGTAGATATGGATTAATTTAAATTCCTGAAGGTGAAATCCTGTCATGGTTCATGTTGATGTGCTTTACCAAGGTGTCACAGACCAGAATCTCACACTGAGTATGATTTGTTTCTTCCTGTCTCTTCTTGTTCTCTGCTTTCCATGTTGTCTCCTTGTCCCTGATGTCCAGTGTGCATGTTCTGTTGCTTGTACTAATTTTACAATACAGGTCTTCTGTGTCTGTTGGTTTTTTTTTCTCTCTGCCATTTCTTTTATCTTGCAGTGAGCAGAGTCAAGTCTGCAGGACTTTATGCTTTTCTCAGTGCATCCCAGCTCTTGTTGTATTCTCCCTGCTGGAGACCAGGCTCTGAAACCAAGTGTAAGACCAGGAAAAGGTGTGTGTAGGGAAGTGTGACCAGACTGCCACCTGGTTCCATTAAGTAGATGAGATAAAACAGTCAAACCTCTCTGATACTGGGTGGGAGCTCAAATGTTTGTGATAACTTTTGTGTTCTTCAACCCAGAGATGTAAACTAACATTTTTGAACGTGCCTAGTATTTTGTTTCTCTTCCGTCCAGTCTTTTGTGTGTTCTACTGAGTAGTTTTGCTTTCTTGAAGAGCTACTTATTTGTTATTGGATGTCTTTGAGCAGCCTATATTTTGCATCTGGATATTCAGGGAAACTTTTGGATTACAGCTGTTCCAGACCCCAGAAAGAGAAAGGTGGAATTGCAGAAGAAAATGGAACTGTCTCCTGGAGCTATGTCTTATACTGGGTATTTCTTAAATCACCTCCAGCCTACAAATGACCATGAAATAGGATGTTTCTGTCCATAATGTTCTCTTCAGATGATCAGTCTTTGCAGTCAATGCAATGTGTACAAGAAATTAATTCCTTCCATCTAGTGAGAAAGTAGTTCATTGCACTGTACTTCATCCATGTTTGGGTTTAGGTTTTATTGTTTATTTGGGGGAGAAGTGGAGATAAAGACAGGAGAGCCTGCTGATATGTTTATGCTGTCACAGCATAGCAAATTAATTAATAAAATGGTGAACAGGTTTAGCCAACTTTAAATTCCCAGGAAGAAGCTCTGGAGGGCTGTGACTTGGGCCTGCTTGAACAAGGAGCTGCCCTAGAGAGGTAGGCACTTAAAAAGCAGGAGTTTTGCAAAAGGTTCTGCTAGTGGGTGGCTGTGCTGATCTTGCTCACCCTTGGGGTGCTGTCATCCACAATTACAAATGTCTTGCTGTTCTGGATTGAAACGCAGAGGGGGAGGTCCTCGGGAAGCATGAAAATAATTTGGAAGTTTAAAACAAGAACTGTAACATCTCACAGAAATGAAAGCACAGGGTGAGTAGCAGTGGTGACCACACAGCCGTTTGTAGCAAACTATTGTGACAACGCTCATTTACAGCAGAATAACCCCCTTATGGGCATGGTTTTAGGGGGAGGGTTGGGCTGTATATGGGATAAGTAAGAATTAACTGAAAAGGGCCTGCTGACCTAGGTTGTCTTTGATTTTTTGAAAGTGAAAACTGCCTCTGTTCTTGCTGGGATCCAGTCTTCTGTAGGTGTGATCCCAGTTCTAGCTCCCACTATGACAATGGGGTGTGAGGGCTACCCTTACCCTGTGGTAAAAGCCTTCAGCCTTTTCCTTGTCATTGAGAAATTCTTATTTCTAGGGTTTGGACCTGTAAAATCCAGGCATGGTTCCCTATTTCCAGAAAGCCCATCATAGATCTCCCAGCTTTTTAAAGCAGGTCCCTGGCTTGTGCTGTCAGTGCAGTAAACTTGTGAGCTGTGATGTTTTCATCTGCCTTTTCAGAGATCTGGGCTGGGACCTCTCAGCATCCAACCTGTTTGTTGCACTGTGAACACTCTTGGGGAACAGAGGTGATAAAGGCTATTTAACCAGCACTTGCCCTCATGCTGGTTTCTACAGGTTCAGTATTTACAGAACAGTTAAACACTACATAATATACACCTCTGAATTAATGCAGTTGTTCCTGGGAATCTGCTGTTCCTGTTTATTGCTGCGGCTGTTGAACTTCTCCTGTTTAAGGACTCGGGCTGTTGCAGGACATGGCTGGCAGGATCTGGAGCTAAACCCTCTGCCCCTGCCTGACAGGATGGTGAAGTTTCTTCTGGAAAGAGGCTCACATGTCAGCTGCACCTTCCTTTCCCCACTTTCACCTCCCCACCACGGTGTTTCCACTGCCCCAGCTCAGTCCAGCTCAGCCCGGGGCTGGAGCTCTGCAGTCCAAGTGTCCTGAGCTTTGCAAACAGGAATGTGCTCACAGGCATTTCCACTGCTGCAAAAGTGACTTGAAAGTCGGAGATGAGTTGTGTACACAGCTCTCTGAAAGCAGGATGATCTCGGGCAAGCCAGTGATTTACAGTACCAGTCTTCTGAGTGGGTTCTGTTTCTGAGTCCCAGCAAGTTTTAATTCTGATTGTGAGAACTGTGTGATATGCTGGCCTCTGTTTTCCTGTACTGTGGTGCCCCCACTCTCCTGCCCTCTGTATTCCTGTGGCTTATTTGAAACAGAAGGTTAATAACTTGGAGCCTGAAGGCACATGGTTGAGAACTGATCCAAGCACTACTGGATTTACAAAAACCCAGCCTCAGACCCTTAATCCTTGCTAAACTGTCACGGTTTGGCGCAGCTGGTGTTCCTAAGGAGCTTCAGCCTGAACACTGAAAGCCCAAAGGTTGTGATATCTTGGCAAATCCAGGTAAATCTCTGAGATGAGCTGTGGGGAGGAGGGGCACTGCAGATCTGTTCATTGGGAGGAAAAAATGCAGCGTCCCTGGGCTTGCCTCGAGGGTGGGGAGCAGGATGTGGCCCAGAGCTTGTTTTCCTGCAGTCCAGCTCTATGTGCAGACTGTGAAATAGTGTGGGTGGAACACCAACAGTGGTGGAAGAGGAGGATGCTCACAGCTGGCTGCCACAGTTGTGGTAAAGCAAAATTAGCTTTCCCTCAATAACAAAATCCACTCGAGTGTTTCCTGTGAGGGAACTGACCCCTGGCTTGCTCCCTGTGATGCCTTCTCTTCCCAGGCAGTGGTGATGCTACAGGACGGTTTTGAAAAACAAGAAAAGCCATTTAGTGGTCAGGGTGGCCTGTGTGGCCAGGCTGGAGGGTGTTCAGCTGCTCTTGACAGGGCTGGGAGGGTGTCTGTGCAGCCAGAGCTCCTTGCACCACTGGGGGAGGCTGTGGTGGGGAACTGGGCACGCTGGGGCAGGAGCCAGCCAGCCAGGGGTTTGGAGCTGGGGGAACATCTTGCAGCATGAGTAATTCAAATTAGGCTCCTGGGTGGAGACTGACCTGCGCCCACACCTCATAAAGGTGCTTTAAAGATGTGTGGACTGAGGTCCCATGTTCATGCATGTTGGGATGCTGCAGGCATATACATGGAGCTCTGCCATTGAGGAAAAGTGGGAATGGATGGGATGGAACCAAGCAATCCAACTGCTGCGTCCCAAAAAGTGAAGGAGGGAGGCTGGTCTCCATTGCCCTGTGCAGAGCCCGCGGGAGCCCCGTGCTGGGCGGGAACAGCTCCACGAGATGGCAGCAGGACCCCTCTTTCCTGCATGGAGTGCAGGAGCCAGCCGAGCAGATCCTGCGGGGACCCCAACAGCATGGCTCAGCCCAGCGCTTCTGAGAGCCTGGGAGCATCTCCTGCAAAAGGTCTCCTCTTGGGGCAAGGAAAAAGACCAGCAAGAACTAACTCCAATGACAACTAGACATTATGAGTTAATACAGAACAGCATCTCTCCCTAGGGCTGCCTGCCTCTGGAATTTGTACTAGATCCCACTCCTCAGCTTTAACTGGTTGTTAAAACCAAAGGGCTAACAGCAGGAGTAGCTTTCCTGCCCTTCTTACCTCAGCAGATGAGGTCACAGCATTTCCTTCTCCATCACCTAGGGAAGACTTTCTGTTTTTTAAGTGAATCTGTGTAATAGTGTGATCAAGCAGACCATGGCCCAACTTCTGGGAGCTCCATGTATCAGGACTCTGGAGCTCTCTTGGGTTCCCTGCAGTCCCTAAGCCCTGGGAAAGGAGCTGAACTTAGTGCTGCTCTTCTGAAAAGGCTGGCAGGACCCCCCAGCACATAGGGCTGGGGGTTTAGGATGCAATAAGAAACAGGACAGCACAAATAGGGGCCCACAGCCACCACCCGATCTGTCTCCTAATGCCCCCTTGTCCAGCACACCCGCACAGCTCCTTCACCCAGCCTGGGGCATGGGCATCCCTCCATCGCCTTCCCTTTGAACTTGACCCCCCATCCTCTCATTTCTGCATCCTCACATGGCTGCAGGTGCACCCCAGCATCATCAGACACAGGCTACGTGGGCATGGCTGGGATGGGCAGAGGTGGGCACAGCATCCTTTGGTCATCTTCCCAAACCTATGGGGGCTGGGGCAGGAAGAGCTTGGGCAGCCCCTGCCCCGTGGAGTGATGGATGAGCTGACAATAGGGTATTGATAAGGAATTAACCTTGAGCCCTTCTTGCTTCAGTGTCAATAGAGCAGGAGCCAAGTACACACATTTGATTGGAAATCTGTGTTTGGCCTCTGCTGCCTCTGAGCCCATCGAAGGAGAGAGATGAGAGGGAGATGTGAACTGCCCTGCTGCCTCCTCCCCTGCTGGGACCCCCCCCAAGGGGACCCCTCTCAGCTTCCCCAGCCCCTGCTACTGGAGTTGACTGGGCACCCAGCTCTGGAGGCTGCAGCAGCTTCTGTGCCCCCAACCTGGCATGTGGAGGGATGGGTACCAGGGCCCCCCTTGTCCCTAAAGGGCCTGTGCCCATCCTGCGCTGGCCTACACTCCGAGCAGTTTGTTTAATTAAGTGTTTTGCCTAATGGGATTGCCTCATTTCCATAACAAACTGGCGGGCTGTCATTAGGTGGGCTCCCTCATTCATTACTGTTAATTAGATATGGATCCCCCAGAAGGCGGCGCGGGGTGATGAACGAGGCCCCTGACACACGCTATTACACATTAGCATTTTCTCAATATATCTGATACATCACGGTCCTCCGCTTCCTAAAGATATTTTAAATAAAATATTAGCAGCCTGCTGTGGGGTAGGTGGAGAGGGAGGGAGGGTTTCTGTCCCTCACCCTGGCCTCAGGCCTCCTTTGGGCTGGAACTGGATGGAAGAGCGGCTGAGATGCTTCACTGCTCCTTGCCAGCCAAAAAAGTGCCCAAATCCCACCCTTTCCCTATGCTTACCACAGCAGATGGAAGGAGGTTCCTGACATCCTTCCTGCCTCCTCCCACCAGCCTGGGGACCCCCAGCACCCCATCCATCCCTGGGGGACACAGCCATGGGGAGGGGTTTGAAAACAGCCCATTGACCCATCTGCAAACTGTTTGTAAAACAAAAGTGTCGGCGCCAGCCGCGTGCCTGGGGGAACCTGACCTGTGTCCCCCCGCCCCAGCGCCTCCCAGTCCCCGTGTCGGGGTAACCCTACCCGGCACCGGAGGCCCCTAATGCAGCACGTATAGATCTGTTGGGGCTGGGCGTCTCCTGCCTCCAGCTAACGCAGCCGATGAGACTTCATTATGGGGGAGTCCCCTGAGGGGTGCCCTTTGCCCTGCCCTCCTGGCTCTAGGGGGGACCAGTTGGGGGAACCCATCCGTGGTGGGGTCTGGCGCATGTCCAGCATCCCCCTGCATCTGTCCCTGCATCCCAAACAGGAGCAGGATTCCCCTCTGGGACATTACTCACATCCACGGGCTGTAGCGTGTGGGGGGTGTCTCTGCTGCCTCTCGCCTGCAAAGGGAAACAGAGAGAAGCAGAAAGCACCCGAGAAGATTTATACTTGTTTAATTAATGTCAAATGTAGTTTACAAACGGGAGTGACAAGTACCTCTTTGTATAGTATACACTGACACACAATCATTGACACACCGGAATATCGCTTTGTGCAACTGGGATTCTTTGGGCAAAGATAGGTAACTCTTATATTTCACTTGTTTTTTTCTTTTTTTTAAAATCATTTAAATTCATTACAGAAGAGGGGAAGTGGCGGATGCCTGTTACAAACTGGGACGCCTCTCTCCCCAGCCTTCCCCCTGCAGCTTCCCCCTTGAAAACAGGGAATGGCTTTACAAATTAAACAAAAAGAATAAACCAAAAATAAACCCCAAAGCAAAGAACCAATGACTAGTTACATATGGTTTTACACATAAAGCACACGGCTGGTCCACAACACCTGCCAGAAAAGCCCTGGGAGAGAGCCAGGCTATTTCCAAGGAAGCGCTGGGTAGGGGTGTCCTACTGTCTTGCCCTTCCTGGCTGCCTCTCAAACCACCTGGCTGCACCCTCTCCATCTCTGAGACCTCAGCACCAGCACAATCCCAGCTGAGCCATGTGCCCTGCAAGTTTTTCTCCCTTTACAAATCCTGCCTCAGCTGTGCATGCCTGCCCTTCCCCTGCCTTGTGCTGCTGGCTGCGGGTTATCCCACAGTGACAACCCCTGCCCGCAGTCTCCCTGTGAAGGCAGGACCCTCCCGGGTGCCTCAGTTTCCTCTGGTTCTCTGGCACAGAGCAGAGGAGGCTGCAGCTCTCTGGTCTCAGAGACCACACACAGCTATGAGCTTGGACACAAGGGAAACTCCCAATTAGGAATTGTCACCTTTTGATGAGATGCTTATGAAACAACAGTTCCTTCAATTTCACTTGGGTTTTTTTGGGGTGCAGTGGGATCCTTCTGAAATCAGTCAGGAGATGCCAAAGCTGCAGCTGTTCTCTGCCAAAGAGCTCAGGGTAGGGAAGCAGCAGTGTTGTACCCCCTACACATCCTGCTTACCCAGCCCTTCCCTCTCTGGAAACACCCCAGAAGCACTGGGGTCCCAGCTCCAAACCTCTCATCCACTGCTGTTCCTAGACTGTCTTAAAATGCCCCATCTATGTTGTGCTCCCAGGTGGGATCTGCTTGGAAAGGAGAGGGGCAGATGAGCTTTCCCATCTCCCTGTCTTCTGGCTATGGGGACTGGCACCCCACAACTGCCCAGGGAGCTGTGGCAGGGATGCACAGTGTGGGGCTGGGAGAAGTCCCAAGGCCTGGGGAAACAGGTCAGTATCTGTTTCTTGGGTCCTGACAATAAAAGAAAGAACAACAAAAAAACCAGGCCAGATGGCAGCTTTGGTTGAGGCTGAGGACACGGGAGACAGGGACAAGCATGAAGGACTGCGTGGAAGAAGGACTGCTGTGGGGGACCTCTGTGTCCAGCTGAGAGTGGCAGTGGGGATGAGACAGGGCTGGCTTGGCTCTCTGCCCTAGTGCCAAAATCTGTTAGGAAATACGCCGGCTGCAGGAGAGTGGGAGCTGGGGGAAGTGAGAGCAGGGCAGGGCTGGCTCTGCAGGGCTTGCACAGCTCTGCCAGGAGCCCCACA